>OY757318.1:51491419-51622982 GCA_963583905.1 Stenurella melanura | reverse complement strand
CAATTATGTAGAGTTGAATATGTAAAATCTGCTTGTGGATATTTCTTTATACGTAAATAATGAATATGTGATTTCTTAGTGAATAGCCTGTGTGAGCCGATTAATATTAAAAGTTTCCCGGTGTTATAATAATCGGTGTCTTCGCACAATAACAACCTACATATTTTGGCATATTTAGATTATGATGACCAGAATAGATATGATCTAATCTTCACATATTATTTTGATTTTCAAGAAATATTTTTTTTTAGTTCTATTCATAATAGATGATAGCGACTTGTGACTTATTCTAAATTTTAAAATTCGGTCCACAAGCATCTATAAAATATTATCTTTGTAAATCCTAAAATTAAATGCGATTTACTCTTCATTATGCATAGGTTTGAGAAATCAACCCTACTCGGGGCCAACTTATTCAGAATAATTATATTATGAAAATTGGATAACAAATATTTCTTGTTTTAATTACTGATCTATTTCAAAGAGAAAGTAGACATTAATGCATATCATTCTTTTCATAATTCAAAGGTCTAATTATAGAACAAGTTAAATAAAAACTCGCTGAAATTAATTAAGAGTTAATCATGTTTAATCCTAATATTTAAAGAGGTAATATTATTACAGGTATTTGCACTGTTTGAAGACCGATTTTTAATCATTTTGATTTAAGTTACGGTCATCTATGAATAAAATTCAATTTTTTTTTTAATCAAAATAATATCTAAGTATTAAATCATACGTATTTTAGCCAGCAGAACTCAAATATGCAAACATATATAGGATGTCCAAATCAAGAATTTGGTTTAATGTAAATTGCATTGAAACCGAAAGTCGGCCGTTTTGGTTTTTTTACATCACATCACATAATTGATTTTTTCTCGATGTCTCTATGTCTAATTTGGAAATAATGCATTTTAATCCATTGAAAAGTTAAAAAAAGTATATCTATTGCCTGAGTCACCCGGTATATCATAATGAAGCATATAAAAGTATGTGAGGCCTATACCATTCTTAGGGGTAGATTATTAGTCCCGATTAGAAAGCGTTCATTGGTAAAAAAGATTTAGCTAAAATTTAAGAAAAAATATTATTATAAAAGATACATATAAAACGTAGTTTCTTATGAATTTTAATTTTTTGTAATGTTATGTATAGCTGAATTTTAATTCGATACTACTAACTGTCCATTTCTCAAACATTATGATACAGTAACTTTAACAACAATTAAAATTTGAAGAAAACAATAAGACACCTTGTTATATACAGGTTGACTCATAGTGGATGGAGTATTAGAAGTATATGGAGAACAAGTGAACATATCCTTTTGAAAATTTTGGGAGTGACTAAAGTCAGTGTGGCCAATCCAACCAAAATAATTATTTTAAATGGAACACCCTATATATTTTCGACTTACCAAAATCACCGTAAATTTCTGAGTTCAAGAATGTATCACACTCTAAACCTAGCGGTTTCGGAGACATTTGACATTTTATAATAAATTTGACAGGCGTTACAACTTTCTTCATGTAGGAGATCGTAGTTTTCTCCTTGGTACGTAGAAAGAACACAAGATGACCTAGTCCCTATAATAAAAATAAATTTCATAATAGTATACCAAGTGTTCTATTTTTCACATTAAATTCTGTCAAATTCAAACCTCAATAGCTTTTTTATTTCAAATGGAACACCCTGTATTTTTGTAGAATAGAAATAGCAATTCTGGGGTATTTTCGGGCCTTTCCAATTACATCATTAAGGCAAGCTGCTCTGGAGACATGAAGGTGACGATTATTTCTTGGGAAATATATGGACAGATGATGCTAAATTTATCAAAAATGGATTTTTTAATCAACACAATTCCCATTACTTTCATAATTTGAAACCTCATGTAATTCAGAGAGCGAAATATTTAAGAACATTAGCGGTTTAGTGTTTACTGTGCCATGAGACAGAGTGATGTCATTACAATTTTTTGAGGAAAACTTAAATAGTAAGTTAGAAAGATTTCTTCTTCAGCTAATATGTCTAAGACTTTCTCCCTAAAATTCCTGTCTCGATAAAGCCAAATATTCTAAAATTAACCAATATGCGTTTTACAGTGCATGGTGATGGTTTCTGTTCTTGTGGGTACTGAGTAGCAAGTGTGTTACATGTTCTTGATATTACCTTATCACAGTCTCGATAAATAATAAACAAATCTAAAGTCCTCGTGGGTGTGATTTGAACGTTATGGCCTTTTTCGACATAAGAGAATGACTGACATTCATAGTTGTTTCTAAACATGGCTAAGTTGACGGCAATTTTTATTATAAATTCTTGGACATTTAAGAAAATCGCCAATATTTAAAAAAGTTGTAACCTTAACTCCTACAATGCCTATACCTGAAAAAAGGGAAATTAATTCTACATAATTTGGTGTAAAAAATACAGGGTGTTTAACAATAAAAAATTTTTATGGTTATTTCGAAAAGTCGAGAATATATAGTGTTCTATTTAAAATAAGCAAATTGGTATCGACTTCCGGTATAACCGGAAGTATCACATGCTTGCAATTATTTTGGTTCGATTGGCCCCACTGACTTAAGTAACTCCCAAAATTTTCAAAACGATATAAACATATCGTTTCTCCATATACTTCTAATACTTCACTATGATTCACCCTATAAAATATTTACATCTTACAAATATGTTTAAACCACGAAGATCCCAGAGTATGCTGCCCATTTTGAAATTTTTATTATAGAAAGCTTCTTTTTTCCATTACAAACACTTTATATTGCGTCAAGTAAACACTCCAAAATATATATAAGTGCAGATTGTTTTCATTCTAGGGCTTAAATTTCTAATTGTTTAATAGACGTCTTTAGCCGGGCGCTCGCTTTTTCAATTTTTAATAAATAGAAAACGGTCAACTTTACGAAAAAGTGACAGGAGCCCTATTTAGTTTAAAAGGACCAAGAAAAGCTAAAAAAATTCATTCGGGTAAAAATCAGACAATTTTTTAATTTGTTTAAAAAAATCGCCTTTTTTGACCCTAATTGTAGTTTCTCTTGGTAATTTTAAATAGTGAAGTTTTTTCGTAAAGTTGACCATTTCCGACTTATAAACAATTGAAAGAGCGCCCGCCCGGCTAAAAACGTCTATTGAATAATTAGAAATTAAAGCTTTAGAATGAAGAAATCTGCACTTACTCTTCAGGATTTTGTTAATGGATGCTGAAAAATTGAATGAAAATTTTGGTGACCTCATTTTTTAATATTATATTCCAACTTTGAAAATGGCCGTTTTTGCTTTTTTTCAAACATCAAATTGTTTATAAGTCGGAAAAGGTCAACTTCACGAAAAAATTACAAGAGACCTTTTTTGTTTAGAAAGAAGAAGAAAACCTAAAAAAATTCGTTCGGGTTAAAAAAGCGAGCACACTTTTCACGATGCCGTGTATTGGATACGATCCTCAGCTATGACACTGACAATGTCAATGTGTAACCCCCTTCTGGGCTGCCTAGGCTTTGGATTTTGTGGTTGTCTATTATTTCTGGTATGTTTAAGTTTATGTCTTATGTAACTATACTTAAAACATTCAAAGTGGGTTTTCATTAACCCATTTTTGTTTTTCGTAAAAAAACTATTTAAAACTATATTTAATTACAAAATGTATTTAGGCGATGACTTTAGTAAAAATGAATGATTTTATGCAGGTTTCTTCGTTAACTTCGGTTAAATTAAAAATGTATTAGGCAACTAATCTCTAATATTTGCCAGACTGTAGTCCTGCTAGGCTCTAATCTGGATACTGTTAAATAGAAACCAAAGTCAATTTTCCTAAATGTTGGTATTGTTCTAATATTGATCATAAACCAATCATAGTCCAGGAGCTCGGTGGCTTTTTTGGTACGTCACTGTTTTATGTTATATCAGATGTTTTTATCGTTTTATGAATGATAATAATTCATAGAATTGACTTCTAGCGGGCACCTACCGCCAAGTACATCAGAAATGGTCAAAGCTGTAATTAGAAAGAAAATTATAGCACGTAATCATTACAAGATTTTTCTTAAGGAGAGAATATTTAAGCATTCTGAATACAGAAAATTACTCCCAGAATGAAACTCCTGCCAATTAATTATCCATAAAGAAAATTGTTTCCAAATTTAGAAAAAGAAATCATATTTTTATTGTATATATTATTCCAGAATTCCAGACTTATCGTTACAAGTCCTTTTTAAACGTGAATATATGCTACCTTAAAAATAAAAACTTTACTAGAAAGTTACCGTTACAAACAAAAGCACTACAAACACTAAACTGAGGAATTTAACATTTTCCGCTGAGTTTCTACCGCATTTCAGATGTATTTTATCATTATTAAAATATTATTATTATTTTTAGTAATTTGTTGTAAGTTCCCCAGAGAAACAAATATGCATCTTAAGACTATATTCCCATCAGGATAATTTCTGTGCGTATTTAAAAACGAAAAATGTACGACTTTACGCTTTATAGACGTTTATCTTCAACTTTGCATAAACTGATGGGATGGACATGCCAGTCATTTTACCGTGATTCAGGTTCGCCATAATTATCTAATAAAGCTCTTGTAACTATGAGTTTTTAAAAAGCCACTTGGCTCCCTCACCATCAGATTACTAGTGAAAAATAGTACTAATATTTAAACGCTGATTACTCAGTATGCGCTAGGATATGGTTGAATCTGATTCTATAATTCAAATCTTAATAACACATTTCCACTTCGTACAACGTTGCCAAGTATATGAGGCAAAAACGCTCTATAAGTTCAAGGAAGCCGGTACAACTGGTTGATATATTTCAGCGTATCTAATATAAAAACAGTCGCGCCCTCTGATGCGCGATGACGTATACTACAGTGTATATGTGTATAGACGTATGGGTCATTTTCGACTCCATGCTAAAATCTGCCTAAATGACGTATAGACGGCGAACATCATTTTAAACCATAGATACACGGTCATTCGTTTTCGCCTCCGCTTTTTCGTCTTCGCCTCCGATTTCGGAGGCGTCGCCTATGAATACCTATGTATTCGGAGGCGTATATGTTGTTTTGCATGTATATATATATATATATATATATATATATATATATATATATATATGCGAACGGATAATACGTATATATATATATATATATATATATATATATATATATATATTATATATATATATATACAGGGTGTTTCACTTAAAAGTCCCCAGGCCATTATCTCTAAAACTAATAAAGATATTTTATTTTTGTAAATGGCAGATGATTGATACCAGAGAAAGGTTTAAATAACGGTGATTAGAATTTTTGCTCAACAGCACACAGAGATGGCGCTGCGATGCAAATCTATTTTTTGATGGCTGGAACCTTGAAACATAAGTCATGTGATTAAACAATAATTTTGACGGTATAGACAATTTACAAAAAACAATCCGTTTTGGAGTTACATGAGTTTCTTTCATTAATGCCAGTACACGTGAATTTTGATAAATCCCTATAATTTATTTATTATTTATTATAGAATATTGGTTACCAAACACTTTTTTTCAAGATAAGGAAAGTGATATAATACACTATCATAAAATTATGTTTACCACTTCCGGCAAACCGGAACTAACATGATGAACCAATATCCATAATATGTTCCTACATATTACATTTTTTTTTTCTAATAACGCTTCTAATAAAACGGCTCCCAAAACTTAAAGTAAGTAAGACAACAAAGAAAATACACACTAATTTAGAATGGGCTAAATTTATATTAACAATTCAGTAAAGAACGTAAACAAAAGTTTTATAAACAAACATTTAAAAACTATCGAAATATTATTAAAAATGAAATTAAACTAATTTCCTTTCTTATTAGTAGGTACTTATTATATTAAATGTTCAAAATTTCTCCCTTCTTCATGAATACACATATTGTACCATTTCAGTAACTCTTCATTGCAAACTTTTTGTAACGTATGTCTATTTATAGCAGAAACACTTGCATATATTTTATTATACAAATCGGCCATATCCTCAATGGGTTCAATGTACACTACACTTTTTAAATACTCCCAAAGGTAAAAATCTAATGGAGTCAAGTCAGGTGATCGTGCTGGCCATCTGACTACTCCATTAGTACCAATCCATCTCTGAGGGTATATTTCATTAAGACAATCATTGACTAGTACTGAGTTATGGGGTGGTGCACCATCTTGGTGAAACCAAATATTCTCCTGGTTATGAGGGATAGTCTCTAATAATCCTGGCAATACATTTCTCAAAAATATCTCATATTTTCTTCCATTCAAAGTCCCATGGAATAGATATGGTCCAATAATATATGAATTTAATATTCCACACCACACGTTAACTCCAAAAGTTACCTGATTTCGGGTCATTCTCATCCATCTAGGATTATTTTGTGACCAGTATCGGCAACTCCGTTGTTGTGAAAACGGCTTTCATTAAATTGCTCCAGAGCACATTTTTTTAAAAATTTGGGCATTCTTCAGAAAGAACTGAAAATTCAGCTAGAAAATGTAATCTTCGTTCATAATCACCAGGCCTTAAATGATGGATCAATTTTAATTTGTATGGATGGTATTTATTTGATTTTAATATTCTATGGCACGAAGATATCGACAGATTAGTTTCCGATGCCAATTTCCGGAGAGAACATTGAGGATTGTTGACAACACTTTAACACCAAGGCTGTATTTTCATCGTTTCTAACTGGCCTATTTCTGTTACGAATAGTTTTCTTAAAACTACCCCAGTTTCTTAAATTTTTAAACAGCATGATAAATGTTTTTTTATCGGGTGTAGGTCTATTTGGAAATCGTAAACAAAACAATCGTTTTGCTTGTCGGGAATTTCTTTTGCATTCACCGTATATTAAAATCATATTTAACTTATCTTCATTGGTGTATCTAACCATTTTTTAAATTTATTTTTTTTTATTGCCTTATTTGGATTAATTTGCTTTGAATTGTTTCTAAGTACACTATTTCTGTTTGAAACTATGATTGAAATGCACCAACTACAAACTTTGTTTAATAACTGTCAAACTTAAAATTAAATCAAAGCCTACTAATATCTCTTAAGTAGATTTTTCATTATCATTCTAAATTAGTGTGTATTTTCTTTGTTGTCTTACTTACTTTAAGTTTTGGGAGCCGTTTTATTAGAAGCGTTATTAGAAAAAAAAAATGTAATATGTAGGAATATATGGATATTGGTTCATCATGTTAGTTTCGGTTTGGCCGGAAGTGGTAAACATAATTTTATGATAGTGTATTATATCACTTTCCTTATCTTGAAAAAAAGTGTTTGGTAACCAATATTCTATAATAAATAAATTATAGGGATTTATCAAAATTCACGTGTACTGGCATTAATGAAAGAAACTCATGTAACTCCAAAACGGCTTGTTTTTTGTAAATTCTCTATACCATCAAAATTATTCACAAATTATTGTTTAATCACATGACTTATGTTTCAAGGTTCCAGCCATCAAAAAATAGTTTGCATCGCAGCGCCATCTCTGTGTGCTGTTGAGGAAAAATTCTAATCACCGTTATTTAAACCTTTCTTTGGTATCAATCATCTGCCATTTACAAAAATAAAATATCTTTATTAATTTTAGAGATAATGGCCTGGGGACTTTTAACTGAAACACCCTGTATATATATATATACAGGGTGTTTCAGTTAAAAGTATGTATATATATATATATATATATATATATATATATATATATATATATATATATATATATATATATATATATATATATATATATATATATATATATATATTAAAATAAAATATTTCTGTCAATCACCTCTGTGAATCCTTATTTTCATAAGGATAATAAACCAAACTGCAAATAATTGCGAGCCTGGCCGCGTTAAGTATAGAAATCACATTCTACAACAAAACGCTTGGTTTTGATTTAAACAAGCACCAGCCGAAAGAATTATTCCTAATTAAAGGAAACTCTCGTACCAGCCGTCTCAGACTAGCTTGCATACTGCAGTTTCGCACTTCCTGGTGCTCATCAGTGCAAGGCGAGCCTGAGACGACTAGTACAAGAGCCTGGTTAACCAAGTGGCCAGATCGACGTTGTAAAACGACGAAATGGGGGAGGCTCCATCTAGCGACAGCTGCCTGTTGAAATCAAAACAATAATATCCCGACATGGGGCACGTAATAGTAAACAGCGTGCTTCCAGAGGGCAGAATATATTAAAATAAAATATTTCTGTCAATCACCTCTGTGAATCCTTATTTTCATAAGGATAATAAACCAAACTGCAAATAATTGCGAGCCTGGCCGCGTTAAGTATAGAAATCACATTCTACAACAAAACGCTTGGTTTTGATTTAAACAAGCACCAGCCGAAAGAATTATTCCTAATTAAAGGAAACTCTCGTACCAGCCGTTGGTTGTAGAATGTGATTTCTATACTTAACGCGGCCAGGCTCGCAATTATTTGCAGTTTGGTTTATTATCCTTATGAAAATAAGGATTCACAGAGGTGATTGACAGAAATATTTTATTTTAATATATTCTGCCCTCTGGAAGCACGCTGTTTACTATTACGTGCCCCATGTCGGGATATTATTGTTTTGATTTCAACAGGCAGCTGTCGCTAGATGGAGCCTCCCCCATTTCGTCGTTTTACAACGTCGATCTGGCCACTTGGTTAACCAGGCTCTTGTACTAGTCGTCTCAGGCTCGCCTTGCACTGATGAGCACCAGGAAGTGCGAAACTGCAGTATGCAAGTTAGTCTGAGACGGCTGGTACGAGAGTTTCCTTTAATTAGGAATAATTCTTTCGGCTGGTGCTTGTTTAAATCAAAACCAAGCGTTTTGTTGTAGAATGTGATTTCTATACTTAACGCGGCCAGGCTCGCAATTATTTGCAGTTTGGTTTATTATCCTTATGAAAATAAGGATTCACAGAGGTGATTGACAGAAATATTTATTTTAATATATTCTGCCCTCTGGAAGCACGCTGTTTAATATATATATATATATATATATATATATATATTTGCACAGCTATCATACTCACCTCCTGAACGGACTACAGACGCCCAAACCTCCGCCCCAAGGAAACGACTTATGCCTGTAAATTTTTTTGCAAAACACTATTTAATGCGAATACAAGAATGGCATCAAAAGAGGGGTAAATCATTTTAGTATTTAAGATAAGTTGTATATGTGTAGAAAAACGGAATATACAACATATATACCAAACTCCTAGTGCGGAGCAGTATATGTGCCTCCCATGTGTTAATGCGTGATGTCCAATATGCGCCCTCTCCTCCAGCACTGTTGCCGCGTCTAAGTGGACGTATCACCAGTTAGTTTAACTGTTGTTACGGATTTATCAGCGTTCGGTAGCATCGGTCAAATGGTTCACATTCGCGTGCCGTGGTATGCGCTGAACTCAATATTGCACAAAACCTAAGAATGCAGGAATGCAATAAATTAATTATAAAGTACGAACTTTCCAAATCAGATTTTTTGTAGGGCGATTAGCTAGTCGTAGGTGTGAATATTTAAATACAAAATGTTTATTTTGTAAACCATAGTGAAAAGCAAGACGATCGATTACCGAGATGTTTACATTTTGCAACTGATAAAAATTAGTCACCGAATCTCGACGTAGCAATAAGATTAATTATATTATCACAATATTGTTGTTATGGCTAAATATTTGTCGTAAATGTTACCACAGTGCTATGTAAAATTGTTAAAATCACTTAAAAATACATAGCTGCCTAAAAATTTGCAATCATATACTTAGGTAATAATGTACGCTTTAGGAAAATAAATTGTATAATAACTGAATCAGCTACCTGACAAGCGTAGGAGGTGGGTATTCTTTTTAATCGCCTTTTTTATATTACGTTCTGGTGGAACTTAGCAATAGCTATTCCATCATTTAGCTTTCTGTATGCTTTTTAAAAAATGTAAATAGTGTTTTTGTGCATTTAATAAAATTGTTTTAAATGTTTGTAAGGTTTTTTGCCTGTTTCTCTACAATAAAAATTCAGCAAGATACAGTTATTTGGATAAACCCTTGTTCTTAAGTTTATTAATATAGGTAAAAATAAATTGTCATTTAAGAATTACCCCAAGAATGCCTTCATTATAAAAAAATATTACTTTACAGATTACCAAAATATTTTTCCTTTTTTGTGTTTTATACGACAAATACTGAATGATTTATGATTAAAAACATTTTATTATTATTACGTATGTTACGTAATAATATAAAGGAGTGGAATTTTCACAGAATATAAAATCTAAAAACCTATGAAGGGTTATTTAAAAACGAGTTTACTTATACGCGTAAATATTTTTATTAGTGAATAATTTGAATTAAAAAAACTGTCCTTTTCTATGACAATGCTAATTACTTCCACATCCAGGTAGTGGATTGGAAGAATAGTAATCGTAAAAAAATGTTCAAACTTATTTCTTGTTGAAATAGGTTTAGAATGTCATGAAACGTAGAGATTTTAAATTTGAGCGAAGAAAAACTTCTTGTCGGTCTGTCTGTAACTTTTTTTGTGCGCACGTTTTCTCTGGTTTAAGATATTGACTTGAAATTTTATACAGGTATGTATTATAACGAGATATGGAACTGCATTGCTTTTTTAACTTATCCGATGAAGGGTTGGGAATAAATAGGGGTAAACAAGGGAAAATAAGTAAATCAAGCTGGTAAAAGTACAAGAATTTGGTATATATACTAGAAGCCAAGGCCTCAGTTTTTTTTTAAATAATATTTTCCGTCCGTCCCCATCACCCCCACTTCATTATTAAAGGGGTGGAAAGATTAAATTGAGACATTCACTTGAAATTTGGTACACGAATATATTATAACGACACCTGGTACTAGATTACATTTTGAGATGATTCCGTTGAATGGTTGGGTTAAATAGGGGAAATAAGTAAAGTAAGCTCAGTGTCGGACTGGACCGCCGAGCAATCGGGTAAATGCCCGGTAGCCCCACCTCAAAAGTCCAAAATGTGGCCACTCTACAGACCCAAAATGTGACCCACGTTTAGTAGTAATTTCGACCTGCTTGAACAAGCGACGGGGCGGTGATGGCGCGGATTTTGATCGATATTTTCTATATTTACCCCGAGCCCTGGCTCGCGAAATTTTATACAAGTTTGTATTATAACGAGATCTGGAACTGGATTGTTTTTTCATCATATCCGGTGAAGAGTTGGGGGTAAATACGGGAAAATAATTAAAGCAAGCTGATAAGAGTACAAAAATTTTTCATTTGGTGTATACCGGGTGAGTCACGAATTGCGCTCGCCCCGATATTTCCTAAAATATTTGGAATAGAAAATTGAAATTTGGAGGCCTTATTACACGACTAAAATGCCATCTTTTCAATAGAAAATCAAGTTTGGTGCACATCCGGTTTGACCGGAAATGCCCACAACTTTCGATTTTCAAATGGAACACCCTATATATTTTTACATTTTTGGAATCTAGAGGAAATTTTGAATACAGTACATCCATTTTGGTCACTTCTTGATAAACATTGAAAATTTTATTAAAAAATCTATTTCTGAATCCAGAGTGCTGCGGTGCCCAAAATATATTTTAGTTTGTGTCCTACGTTACTATAAAAATAAAAAGAGCAATATGATTGCATTACTTAATTCTCTAGAGGTGTTTAAAATTTTTAAATGTGATTTTTACCCACTAACTCGGTTTTTTTAAATGGGAATTTAATCGTCCACCAACATTTTTAAATACCTCATTTTCATACGAATCTAATGATACCAAAATTTTGAAAATCCGCTCAGAAATATTTGAGATTTCAGCCAAAATACAATGCAACCAAGCTTTTACAAACATGCGGCTAATAGATAATAGATTAGTGGGCTTTGGAAACAGCTGATATTGTTTTATTACATTCAATGGCTACTATGATTTTTCCAATGTTATTAGGTTATCAGATTTACACAGAAATGTGCCATTTTAGTTTCCAAAGCCCAATAATCTATTATTTATTAGCCGCATGTTTGTAAAAGCTTGGTTGCATTGTATTTTGGCTGAAATCTCAAATATTTCTGAGCGGATTTTCAAAATTTTGGTATCATTAGATTCGTATGAAAATGAAGTATTTAAAAATGTTGGTGAACGATTAAATTCCCATTTAAAAAAACCGAGTTAGTGGGTAAAAATCACATTTAAAAATTTTTAACGCCTCTAGAGAATTAAGTAATGTTGCTCTTTTTATTTTTATAGTAACGTAGCACACAAACTAAAATATATTTTGGGCACCACAGCACTCTCGATTCAGAAATAGATTTTTTAATAAAATTTGTAATGTTTATCAAAAAGTGACGAAAATGGATGTATTGTATTCAAAATTTCCTCTGGATTCCAAAAACGTAAAAATATAAAGGGTGTTCCATTTAAAAATCGAAAGTTGTGGGCATTTCCGGTCAAACCGGATGTGCACTAAACTTGATTTTTTATTGAAAAGATCTCATTTTAGTCGTGTAATAAGGCCTCCAAATTTCAATTTTCTATTCCAAATATTTTAGGAAATATCGGGGCGAGCGCAATTCGTGACTCACCCGGTATACAAGAAGCCAAGGTCTCAAATATTTTTATAATATTTTCCATCCCCCTACCACCTCCACTCTATTATTAAAGGGGAGATATGCACATGAAATTTGGTACACATATATATTATAACGATACCTGGAACTAGATTACATTTTGAGTCGATTCCGTTGAAGGGTTGGGGATTAAATAGGGGTAAATATGGGAAAATAAATAAAGCCAGCTGGTGAGAGTACAGAAACTTGGAATTTGGTGTATATACCAGAAGTCAAGTCCTCAAATTTTATTATTAAATTTTTCAACCCCTTCACCTCCTGCACTCCATTATTAAAAGGGTTGATAAAATAAAATTGAGATTTTCACTTTAAATTTGTCACATATATGTACTATAACAACATCTGTAATTAGATAATATTTTGAGATGATTCCGTTGAAGGCTTGGGGGTTAAATAGGGGTAAATATGAGAAAATATATATATAGTAAAAGCAAAGGCCTCAATTTTTTTATAATATTTTCAACCCCTCCACCCACTCCACTATTAAAAAAGGATGATAAAATTAAATTGAGATATTTTTTTGAAATTTGGTACAAGTATGTATTATAGTGACATCTGGAACTGGATTATATGCTGAAATGATTCCGCTGAAAGGATTGGAGGGGGGGAGTAAGTAGAGGTAAGCAGATGAAAATGGGTAAAGCAAGCTGGCAAGAGTACAGAAACTTGAGATTTGGAGTATATACTAGAAGCCAAGGCCTCAGATTTTTTAATAATATTTTTCAACCCTCCCCAACATACTCCATTAATAAACTCGTTGATAAAATTAAATTGAGATATTCACTTGAAATTTGGTACATGTATATATTGTAACGACGTCTGATTGAGATAATTTCGTTGAAGAGGTGGAGGGGGGCGTAATTGGTGAAAATAATTGGAGCAAGCTAATAAGGATTCAGAAACTTCATTTTTGATGTATATGCTAGAAACCACCGCCTCAATTCTTTTATGACATCTGCCCCAAATATTATGGAAATTCTATGACAAATTATTTCCGCATATTAGAGTGCAAATATAGTCAAGATCTTTTCCGTTAATGAGATTTGGATGGAAAATTTGGATTTTTTATTATTAAAATTTTATGACCAATTATTTCCACATACTAGAGTGAAAATATAGTCAAAATGTTTTCCTTTAAAGAGACTTGGATGGAAAATCTGGATGAGGAAGTAGTGGTTCCTTAGGTAGCGGTTTTTCTTATTAAAATTCTATTATTATTTCCAGATATTAGAGTGCAAATTATATATTTTATATAGATGTTTTCTTTAAAAGATATTTGAATGGAAAATCTTGTGAAAATAGTGATATCTTAGGCATATTATTCTATGTATTAAGAAATTACTGTTTAAACAAACTAACGTTTAAATAATTTTATTCAATTTTAAAAGGTCAATCTTAGGTTAAAATTTGGGGGAGATAGACCATATTGACTGTATTGGATGTTTCTAATATAAAGAAAAGGGAACGTCAACTTAGCCATATTTTAACGACTCTTCAAAAAACTGATTTCTGGATGACTTTTCAATAAAATGGATACCTGAGAAAATATACGTTTTGTGAGAAAAGTTTGCTAAAGTTAAATTAAAGCTAAGAAATTTACCTAAATTCTTGTATTTCAATTTTTCTTTATATTAAGAAACGTAATTTAAAAGGTATGTATGTTGGTATTAAGACACGATAACATAATAGTGGCATTTTAAAAATGAGTTACTGCATTATGGTAAAAACACTGGGCCACAGACTACTAATAAAATGGTTTTATTTCTTTTTATCTTCTTAAGAAATTGAATTTGTATTATAGTAATACATCGCATCATTAAAAGTACCATCGAATACAAAAAAATGCACAAAAAATCACATAAAAAGCAAAAGTCAATATAATCCAGTTATTAGAGCTTTTAATCTGAAAATTTGGGGTATTATATTTTCAAAATTTTACTGTTTGAAAAATAAATATGTTTACATCTACATATGGGGCGGCGCTTCATTGGAACAGTTGAATTTGAATTTTAAAAATTCAGTTTTTTTTTAATATCTCGGGAAATTTTTATCGGTCAGAAAGAAAGTTAAATTCTTTTTTAAAGAAGAGGACTATTAAAAAAATAGTCATATGATTTTTTTCGAGGGATTAATAGTTTTCATGTAAAATTAGTAAATTTTACTAATTTCCTATTGCATGGAAGGAAAACTAAAAAATCCAATAGGCCCAACATCACAAAAAGCGTCACATGTCCGTAAAAAATGACTCTGAAATAATGAGAAAAATCATCTTAAAGAAGAAGGTGTACTGATTTATTTCTATAGGGCATTGCTTCTGAAGAATGTATATTCATTTTAAAAAATTGCTTCACGGAAAAAAACTTTTCTATTTATAATGTTGTTTTATCTTCAAATATTGATCAAAATGTACAATTCCTGTCGGGTTGCATTCTTAATAATATAATTGATACTTTAATAATACCGAAGAGCGTTTTACGTTTATTATCTTTAAAACAGAGCAGTTTGAAATTTGCGAATTTCGGCAGTTTTGAGATTAACCTCAGAAATAGTTGTGAAATCGCGAAATTCATTCCTACCAAAAAGTAAAAATTGAAAGATGAAGCTAAACCTGTGTTCTATGTAATGTGTAACACAGTTTTTAATTTCACAATTTACTTTCTTTTCAATTCACTTTTATGTGGGTATCTTTGAAATGTGGATTTATTTAATTTACGAGCAGTATTCGGTATTTTAGAACTTGTATTTTGACGCTTTCAATTTATAATAATTCCTTTTGATACGACCGTCAGAAAAAAGTAAGTGGTTTAAATCACGTAAAATTCTTTAAGAAAAGGTGTCGTGAATAATACATGCACATGCCCACTGTGACACGTGTTGCCGTTTTTTGATTTAATTTTTTTTTTTAATGTCTTCCCCCTTTTCAAAATCTAATTTAACTTCTTATTGACCCGATCAATATTTCCTAAAATATTTAAGAAAAATGGAATTTCCACAGTTTAATCTCAATTTTTTACCGAAGCGCTCCACATAGATATGTAAAAATTTGCGTTTTTTAAATAATAAACTTTGAAAATACCCGTGTGCCAAATTTCAGCCATTCTTGTTTACTTTCCGAAGTTCGAGAAATTCTTTGTCTTTGGTAACAGAACTAATTAATACGTCAAAAATAAAAAATATTTTCTCTCCTAACCCTTACTAACTTATCTTTGATCATAAAACGTTATACAAATTTAAATTATGGAAATATGATAGACTTTCAAAAATGCACTATTGTGATTTTTCTCAATTATTTCATAACCTAAAAATTTAAAGCAAATCTAGAAGCTCCATTGACATGTCCAAGAAAGTATTTAAAACTTTCTCCATTTAATCGACTTTCTACCTAATATAATAACGGAGTTAGCAATACATACAGCCTCAGTTTGGGTATATTTCTTGTACTTCTTAATAATTATTTTGACAGTTTTTATGAATAATAGTTGTAAACTCCCAAACTATCAATTCGGTATAGACAACTTTAATCCAATATAGTATAAGAAAAATATTTTCTTTAACATTATAAAAAAGTAGATTTTCTGGTTTAATATACATTTTATATTCTCGGAGTCGTGAGAGAGATTAGATGGGTGCCGAGTTACTCCACTTTAAATTAGACCTCGGATTCGTAATCAGTCCCTAAAACCCCCGAGTACAGATCTTCAAGGCCTAAATATCCACTCTCATATTTTCTGGAAAATGGCCCGATTTCCGGTCCGTCATTTGAATTTCCCAAAAACCTCCGAGTAAACATTTTCGTTCTAATTTTATGGCATATTGTGTATGATAACACATTTTTCAATTAATTTAATTAAATTGGCCATTAAAATTGCCTAATTATAGGAAAAAAAATGAAATGAAACATTTCCGCCAAAAAATAAAAGGTACTGTTTTTTCTAAATGCCTTTCTGAACTCTGTACAACAAAAATGAAGTCAGTTGACTATATACCTTTTTTTTAGAAGTTTTTAGATTTTTCATGCTAAAATGAGGCGACTACATAATATAATCTTTGCAAACGTATGCAAGGTCACTCCAAATAGCTGATAGTAGACGAAGCACTTAAAAAAATGAATCTGCTATAGTATAGTCAGCGTGCAATTACCTGACAAATTTGTATCAGCTGGAACAATTTAAAACAAAATTGATGATATATAATGTAATTCTTGTAAAATTCGTTCGAATCTGAGATACAGTACTAATATTGTAATTATTTAGATATTTTGTACATCACTTTATTTTATCTTGACTGACCGTGCTCATTTCCATTTCAATAAAAGTGTATAGATTTGCCTCCTTCGCAATATTCTAATATTATTTTCCTCCATCATTTTAGCGTAGCAGATTTCTTTATTGATCAATCTGCTAGCTACATGCCAAATATTGTCATTAATTATTTTTTTAGTTCGCCCTTCCTGTATATACCGGGTATTCATGAGATCACGTATATACGCACGTTTTTCTTTCTTTTTTACGATGGAAATTTGAAATTATGGTACAGGATATTTGGTATAGAAATACATTTTTAGACATAAGTAGACCCACGAAAACACTTTCAGTTTAACCGGCAGTACTACTACCTATTTTTATTTTAACGCTACATTTTTTAATCTTATATGATAGATATTTGAATTATTCTTACAATTTTTTCAAAATCAAAATCGAATCAGAAATGGAATTTTGTATAATTACTTGGTAATCATGAAAATAGTACCTAGTAAATACCAACAGTATTTAATAGAAAGGCTTATTTATCCATTTTTCACCTAATACAAACGACTGTGTAGGATTAATTCGTGGAAATTTTTTGGAATAAATATTTTATAAAAAATAAACTGCCCAAAACTGAATTTTTAAAATAACACCCTGTGCTTTTCTGATATTGTGCCGGTGGAGTTTTAAATTAACTCTCCAACACAATTTTAAAATTTAGAATCGATTCATAAACAAATGTGAAACTACAGTTTGAAATTGAAGATAACACTATGAGGACTTAGCTTTATGCAACAAGCGTAGTATTTTAGAAGATTATTTCTGATTCGAGTTTAATAAAAAAAACATTGTAAAAGTAATTGAAACTTCTATCAGATAAGATAAAAAAATATATGCCGCTTGAATTTATGAAGTTGGTAGTATTTCCGGTTAAACCGGAAGTTAATTATTGGGTCCGGTTATTTCAATGTATTTTTGTGTGAAATATTCTGTATTCTAATTTCAAGTGTTTATCTTGAAAAATAATGATAAAAGCGAGGTGTACCTAATCTTGTGGACGCCCGGTATATAACTAAAATTATACATCTGTTCCTCGTTAGCAATAGGGTCACCCACATGTGAAATATGATTCACCTATTTTTACTTATTTGATTAAATAAAACATTTATAATAAAACCACGTATTTATACTCTTTTATCTTATACAAATTAAATTTGTTACACGCTAGCATTAAAAGCGAAATCGTAACTATATTTAACTCATAAAAGTGTTTATTGTTGCTGTCACGTACATGCACAAATAAGCCTACCGCGCGTTTGCCAAACTTTGGAGGATCCTACGCACATGCACCGTTGCGGAAGCATGTACGCACAGCATTTATTGCGATACAGTATATATGTATTAGTTGGTAGCGCCTACATGTAGCAATTCCTTGAACTTATTTGTATAACTGTATTTGTATAACCGTCAAAATGACCTCAACCTCAAAATTTGCTGAACGCTTGGTAATGTTATTATTAACGATGTGAAGTACTTATACACAGGGATACGTAGTCTCCTCCGATTTTACCTACTTAGCTCCGAATTCGGAGGAGAGTAGGATGATACAATGTGTACATACAGAGGTGGATATACCGTTATGCAAATATATATATATATATATATATATATATATATATATATATATATATATATATATACAGGGTGTTTCAGTTAAAAGTCCCCAGGCCATTATCTCTAAAATTAATAAAGATATTTTATTTTTGTAAATGGCAGATGATTGATACCAAAGAAAGGTTTAAATAACGGTGATTAGAATTTTTCCTCAACAGCACACAGAGATGGCGCTGCGATGCAAACTATTTTTTGATGGCTGGAACCTTGAAGTGTTGACGTGCTTCCGGGTGTTTTCCCGGGTAGTTGGTAGGCTCCTGTTGGAACCATGGTTGTCTGAACGACGTTTCGGCGGAATCTCATCTGCCATCTTCAGGTTCTAGCTGAAAGCTGCCTGCTGCTGCTGCTGTTGCTGCTGCTGCTGTTGCTGCTGCTGCTACTGCTGCTCCTCGTTGCTCGAACTGAACTGACGTTCTCTCTGTTGTGCGGCTCCTTATATACGTTGTGGGGTGGGGCGCACCTGCGCACTTGGCTGCGTGTTACTGGCCCTCCTCTCTCTGTTGGAGGCGTAGCGGGCGCCTGAGCTAACCCGACACGAGGCCTCACTGAAACGTCACGTTTCACGTGACTTCTAGTTGAAGGTCGTGTATCCTCGTATCCAGTCGTCGCTAGCGCTTGTCGTGCTTCACTTAGGTTAGTCAGTGCTTGGCTCCGGCTCCTCGTGATGGGTCCCCTTGTGGCCGGCTGTGATGCCTCCTCGTGAATTGTTAATATTCGACGGTGCCTCGTTGCGATCGGTTCGTTTACCATGGGACGTCGTGTGTTTTCCGTTATATATCTTCCTGACAGTGCGGGCTTCCATGCGGTGGGTAATCTCTGGGTGTCGTCTCTCTTAAGATTTTGCGGTCTCTTTTCAATTTCAATTGCCTCCCTGGTAATTCTTGATCTCCAATGCTCGATGTTGGCTACTGTCCTGGTGTTGTTGAAGTCTATTTTGTGTCCAGTGGTTTTTGCGTGCTGTGCTAGGGACGATGTTTTCTCCTCTTTTTGCACTGCATTCCTATGTTCTTCTCTTCTTACACTTATACGTCTGTTGGTCTGTCCTATGTATGATTTATTGCAATCTTGGCACGGAATTTCATACATTCCTTGGTTTTCTAGGGCAATTTTTGATTTTGGGTTACGGAGAACTGCGCTGATCTTTCGGTCTGTTTTGAATATTGTCCCTATGTTGTGTCTACGTAGAAGTTTGCTGATTTTGTCCATTGTCCCTTTTACGTAAGGTAGATATGCTTTTGCCACTAGTTTCTCGGATTCTTCCTGGGTTCGTGGTTTGGATGGTTCTTGCGACTTCTGTATTGTATACCTTGAAAATCCATTTCTCATAAGTGCTTTCTGAAGTGATGACATCTCTTCGTTGATATGGTTGAATTCAGTTGCGCTGGATGGTGATGTGATGCTGCATTTAGATATCTGTCTGTGTGAGTAGGTTTTCTGTATACTGTGTGACCTAGTGTTCCGTCTTGTTTCTTCTTCACTAATACGTCTAGGAATGGGAGCTGGCCTTCTGCTTCTACCTCCATCGTGAATTTGATTTTGTCGTGAATGTTGTTCAGGTGGTCTAGGAAACTATTTAGATGTTCTCTTCCATGAGTCCATATTACGAATGTGTCGTCGACGTATCTTAACCAAAGTTTTGGTTTGAGTGGTGCAGTTTGTATGGCCCGCGTTTCTAAGTCCTCCATGAAAAGATTAGCGATGACTGGAGACAAAGGCGAACCCATCGGTGCTTCTTCCGTCTGTTTGTAGCGCTGGTGATTGTATGTGAAGTAAGTGTTATTTAAACAGTGTGTAGTTAGACTAAGAATATGCTCCTCTGGACTGTACTTTCGCTTGATCAATTCGAGTGATTCGTCTACTGGTACATTCGTGAACAGTGACACAACATCGAAGCTCACTAGAAGATGTTCTGGTTGGACAGTCTCGTTGTTTAATAACTCGATGAAATGTTGTGCGTTTTTCACATAGGATGTAGCCTTTTCGGCGAGTGTATATATATATATATATATATATATATATATGAAGTGTTGGTGTTCTTCCGGGTGTTTTCCCGTGTAGTTGGTAGGCTCCTGTGGGAGCCACGCTTGTCTAAACGACGTTTCGGCGGAATCTCATCTGCCATCTTCAGGTTCTAGCTGAATGCTGCCTGCTGCTGCGGCTGCTGCTGCTGCTGTTGCTGCTGCTGCTGCTACTGCTGCTCCTCGTTGCTCGAACTGAACTGACTGACAGTCAGTTCAGTTCGAGCAACGAGGAGCAGCAGTAGCAGCAGCAGCAGCAACAGCAGCAGCAGCAGCCGCAGCAGCAGGCAGCATTCAGCTAGAACCTGAAGATGGCAGATGAGATTCCGCCGAAACGTCGTTTAGACAAGCGTGGCTCCCACAGGAGCCTACCAACTACACGGGAAAACACCCGGAAGAACACCAACACTTCATTTAACACCCGTGAAAACCTAAGAAACAACATATATATATATATATATATATATATATATATATATATATATATATATATATATATGAAGTGTTGGTGTTCTTCCGGGTGTTTTCCCGTGTAGTTGGTAGGCTCCTGTGGGAGCCACGCTTGTCTGAACGACGTTTCGGCGGAATCTCATCTGCCATCCTCAGGTTCTAGCTGGAAGCTGCCTATTGCTGCTGCTGCCGCTACTGCTACTGCTGCTGCTGCCGCTACTGCTGCTGCTGCTGCTGCTGCCGGTGCTACTGCTGCTCCTCGTTGCTCGAACTGCAGTAGCACCGGCAGCAGCAGCAGCAGTAGCGGCAGCAGCAGCAATAGGCAGCTTCCAGCTAGAACCTGAGGATGGCAGATGAGATTCCGCCGAAACGTCGTTCAGACAAGCGTGGCTCCCACAGGAGCCTACCAACTACACGGGAAAACACCCGGAAGAACACCAACACTTCATTTAACACCCGTGAAAACCTAAAAAACAACATATATATATATATATATATGAAGTGTTGACGTGCTTCCGGGTGTTTTCCCGTGTAGTTGGTAGGCTCCTGTTGGAACCATGGTTGTCTGAACGACGTTTCGGCGGAATCTCATCTGCCATCCTCAGGTTCTAGCTGGAAGCTGCCTACTGCTGCTGCTGCTGCCGCTATTGCTGCTGCTGCTGCTGCCGGTGCTACTGCTGCTCCTCGTTGCTCGAACTGAACTGTCAGTAGGTAGCCTTACAGTTGCCTCCGTGGCGACGTTGGTTGTTGCCCTGAATCCCCAGGGTCTTCCAGCTGAAGCCACAAATGTGCGACTGGCTTCCTGTCAGTGGTTCCGTTTGTGTGTCTCCTATCTTTGTTGTCCTAAGTTGTGCCTATCCTTTCAACTTAGCTATACCGTGCTGATGAGGACTAATAAGTCCGAAACACGTGTCCACGGTTGCATCATTTTTTCTGCGGGCTTACCCATAAAACCATTTTTTTTTATATATATATATATATATATATATATATATATATATATATATATATATATATATATATATATATATATATATATATATATATATATATATATATATATATATATATATATATATATATATATATATATATATTAAACAGCGTGCTTCCAGAGGGCAGAATATTTTAAAATAAAATATTTCTGTCAATCACCTCTGTGAATCCTTATTTTCATAAGGATAATAAACCAAACTGCAAATAATTGCGAGCCTGGCCGCGTTAAGTATAGAAATCACATTCTACAACAAAACGCTTGGTTTTGATTTAAACAAGCACCAGCCGAAAGAATTATTCCTAATTAAAGGAAACTCTCGTACCAGCCGTCTCAGACTAACTTGCATACTGCAGTTTCGCACTTCCTGGTGCTCATCAGTGCAAGGCGAGCCCGAGACGACTAGTACAAGAGCCTGAGTAAACCAAGTGGCCAGATCGACGTTGTAAAACGACGAAATGGGGGAGGCTCCATCTAGCGACAGCTGCCCGTTGAAATCAAAACAATAATATCCCGACATGGGGCACGTAATAGTAAACAGCGTGCTTCCAGAGGGCAGAATATTTTAAAATAAAATTATTCTGTCAATCACCTCTGTGAATCCTTATTTTCATAAGGATAATAAACCAAACTGCAAATAATTGCGAGCCTGGCCGCGTTAAGTATAGAAATCACATTCTACAACAAAACGCTTGGTTTTGATTTAAACAAGCACCAGCCGAAAGAATTATTCCTAATTAAAGGAAACTCTCGTACCAGCCGTCTCAGACTAACTTGCATACTGCAGTTTCGCACTTCCTGGTGCTCATCAGTACTCAGGCTCTTGTACTAGTCGTCTCGGGCTCGCCTTGCACTGATGAGCACCAGGAAGTGCGAAACTGCAGTATGCAAGTTAGTCTGAGACGGCTGATACGAGAGTTTCCTTTAATTAGGAATAATTCTTTCGGCTGGTGCTTGTTTAAATCAAAACCAAGCGTTTTGTTGTAGAATGTGATTTCTATACTTAACGCGGCCAGGCTCGCAATTATTTGCAGTTTGGTTTATTATCCTTATGAAAATAAGGATTCACAGAGGTGATTGACAGAAATATTTTATTTTAAAATATTCTGCCCTCTGGAAGCACGCTGTTTACTATTACGTGCCCCATGTCGGGATATTATTGTTTTGATTTCAACGGGCAGCTGTCGCTAGATGGAGCCTCCCCCATTTCGTCGTTTTACAACGTCGATCTGGCCACTTGGTTTGATCAGGCTCTTGTACTAGTCGTCTCGGGCTCGCCTTGCACTGATGAGCACCAGGAAGTGCGAAACTGCAGTATGCAAGTTAGTCTGAGACGGCTGGTACGAGAGTTTCCTTTAATTAGGAATAATTCTTTCGGCTGGTGCTTGTTTAAATCAAAACCAAGCGTTTTGTTGTAGAATGTGATTTCTATACTTAACGCGGCCAGGCTCGCAATTATTTGCAGTTTGGTTTATTATCCTTATGAAAATAAGGATTCACAGAGGTGATTGACAGAAATATTTTATTTTAATATATATATATATATATATATATATATATATATATATATATATATATATATATATATTGCTGTGTATCCACACTGTGGAACACTACCCAAGTATCGTGTTTGAAATCATAAATAAAATTCACAATTTTGTATGTATTTTAGAAAATAAACATAACAGTTTTACTTTAACGGATCGCACAGAAGCATGAATATCTGTGGTTTATTTAACTGATTCAAGTTCACTTGTTCTCAGCGAGTAGGATGCAGAGAATGAAACTTGATATTGAATTAGAACAAAGTATTTGAATAAACATAAAACGAAGTTAATTTAGGTTAACAAGGTTATTCTAAGTAGTATATGATAAAACTGAACTATAGAGAATCACAATCTCATATAAAATGATTTAGAATGAAATTGGAAAACAAAAAAGTAAATTTTATAAAATCTGACATGCATGTCAAAACTTAGGGCTGAAAATCATATTTTGTGTAGAAACACTGTAAATCTACACAAAATGAATATTGAATGAAAGACTATTATCAGTATTTGCATTGCAGGGTGATTATTTTAGAAATAGTAAGTCCATAGATTACAAAACACTGAATGACATTTTAAGTTTTCAGATATTTTCAAATATCATTGCAGAAAGGTGTTTTGTAAATGATATTTCACATCATGCAGAAAGAAAGGACTAATAGTATGATGTTAAATGTTTGTTGGCGTATCAATTTCTTGTTTTAGTTTATAATATCAGTATTATGTCAATATGAAAACTGCAGTACGTTTTTAACTACTAGCATTTTGTGTTTATCATTGCTATTCATATAAATGTATGAATTAGTATTTATTTGAGATTGGAATTGTTAATTGTAGTTCTAAGTAGATTTTACAAAGTATATGTAATATGTCAATATATTTCGAGTAATTACAATTATTCACTTAATCCTGAAAAGTAGAATAAGAAATTCATCAGGAAAATTAAAGAATGAAAAACAGTATTCAATTAATATAAAGAACAAACAAAACTGAATAGTTTAAATTTTAAATTAAAATTAAATTTTGAAATATTAGATCAAAATAGAAAAAAACAATTGAAATATTGGAAATTAACCCATTGAAACGACTAAAAATAACAAATCAGTTGATCATACACCGCTGAACAGCGAGCTGCGAAAAATATTCATCCAAGAATAAATAAATAAATTGAAAAGAAAAGAAAAGTGGTGAATAATTTGAAGGTTAGGATATTACAATCCAGATATATTGATATCAAGAATAAATTGTAAAAGTTGATTAAATATAAGAAGTGAGTATACTTTGAAAGTATTAAGAAGTAGATTATCCGGAAAGCAGATTTAGAAGAGGGAAGTATTTGTTAATCCAGTTAGCAAATTTATATGGTGAAGAAATTTCAAACGTCAATCAAGTGATAGAAATACTTCAAGGAAATCTTGAAAATAAATTGGAGGTTAGAAACAAACGTCAATCCAGTAAAGAAGAAGAAGAAGAAGCCTTGAGAGGTTAGAAAGTCAGTCAAGTGACATAATATTTCAAGGATCATAATAACCAGTTAGAGGTTATAATATAACATTACTAGAGTCGAAAGAAAGACAAGGTAAAGCTTTACAATATCAGAAATCCATGGTACATATTTATTTTAAATAAAGGCCATATTTATCATTTTAGTTAAGTTAGATTTTGTTATTTAAATTTGTTAATTACATTCCAAGTTCAAATTTGTTAATAAATTAATACTTTGTTCGTTCAATACTGAGTTTGATTTATTTAGATTGTTATCTTGATCTATGAGCATTTATTGAACCGACTTCGTTGGACCTTGAGTAAGAGTCATTCTATAGATTGTAGATAGTCATGCTGATGGTGTTCTATAGTCTATAATATTAACAGCTTTTAAGAAACTGTTTGGCGCCCAGTAAACTCATTTCAATTTACTTTTAAGAAGTAAAATTCGAACGTATAAAAATATAAAATAGATATCAGAATATAGAACAATATATATATATATATATATATATATATATATTTTATATCACTTATTTACTGTTTCACTTTTTAAAAAATTTTATTTTCACAAAAAGTTACAATTGAAAAACTTTTATTTAACTTTAAATATTTGAATTAATTATACAATGGTATATAAAGTTGAGTACAATAATATGTGTAGACTGACTCTGATAACGTTGCGAGTCGTATTTATAACATTCTATTTGCTGACGCTGGCATAAGCATTTCTTGGAAATTAATGCTATGCAAGCGTTTCACATGGGAATGGAATAAAATCCAGGAAGCTGTTATCGCTTATCTCAGATAAAGATATCGAATTACTTAGCATATAACAACTCCCCTTTTTTTTGAAAAGTCGGTGTTATTCGCCGACTTTTTGGGGAAAATCGGGCATTTCGTCTTCTTCTGTGTGTAGATGGGGTCTTCTTCTCAGGAGGGTGTTAATTCTGTTCAGCATCTCGTTAGGAGTTGCGTCGTTGGATTTCCTACAGGAACAGCATCTTCTTTTGCACTTCCAGGCGATGTAGGAGGTGAGGATACAAATTCCGAGGCCAATAACTATGTACATGGTAATGGAAAAGTGTTTAGTTATAAATGGCTCGTTTATTAATTTGTCCAAGTCTCTGGAATATTGTTCGAGTTTGTGGTTGGCTATATCCAGATTTTCGACGTTTAAATGATCGAATTGAAGAGGTTCCAATTTGGGTAGTTGCATTTTTTCGGGGATGTCACTACAGCAGTCATAGGGTATAACCACTGGGTGTGAATTGTCTGTAATGTTGATAGTATTACGGCCTTCTGCTTGCACTTTCGTTATACCGACAAACGCGTAACAGTCCGGGTGAAGTTTTAATATAGAGTTCTTATTAACACTGGTGATTTTTGTGTCCATTTGGTTACAGTTTATGGTGATATGAATGGGTTCAGAAACAATTATTAACCACACATTGTCTTGTAATTTCTGAACGTTATAACCTTGTCCGTACACGAGAGAACTTTCACAATTTTCGGGAACTTTCCTGAAGTTTTTTAGTAACTGGGCCTCGCATGCTGCACTGCTGTCGATCGGGTAGGCGTAAAGGTCAGAGCATAGCTTCTTGCGAGCATCTAGTTGTTTGCATGTGCTCAGATCTTTGACGGGGATGTACATTAAAGAATCATCGTTACGTGCAATGAATTTTTGAGAAAATGACAAAACGTGGTGTAGGCCAGTTCTATTGTCTAGAATCGGGATGGGATATAAATGATACAAAGTATAGAGTTGTTGTTCTACTAATGGTATTCTTAAAACAAAAACGAGATCTGATTTTGACTGAAAGGCTTCCAGTTCGATAATTTCCAAGTATTGGGGAATTTCTGAATATTTCACTGGAAGGGGTAAATTGTTTTTAACTAAATTTTGAGAGATTTTTTGAAGTGCAGTAATCAAATTTTCGGGTGTAATGATTGAAGAGTGTATTATTTTTAGGCGGGCAAAGGTAATTGAATTTAAAATGTCATCTAAGTTATTCTGAAGGTACAGGTAACTTTCAGTTAATTTCTCGCATGTTTCGACAAATTTTAGTTCGGCTTGAACCAGTGCAACTCTATCATTTACATTATGTAATGCAATTTGAATTTTTCTCATGTCTTCGTTAAAGGTTTTTATATTGGTTTGCATATCTTGAAATGTTTCGTTAAAAGTCTTTATGACGGTAGAGGTAACAGATATTTGATTTTTCAGAAGGTTTTCTATTTGATGTTGGTCATTATTTAATTTATTGATACTGTCTGTGAAGAATTGTCCATCTTCAGCATCTAAATTACCGGTAATGGCTTTGAATACGCTACCCACTCCGTTTAGTATACCGCGTTTGAATCGTTTAGTGTTAACAAAGACTTCCTCAAATTTTACATTAAGGGAGTTCGATATCTGGTTTAAAAGCGTTATGTGCGTTTTGACTTTGACTAGGAATTCTTTTGTTTCGCGTGTGTCAACGGCGAATATATCGACAATTGATTTTAAAATTTTGTTGTTGTTGATGAAGGCTTCTTCAAGGCTTGACAGATTTTTATGGACTAGCAGGGTCCATTTATCATTGGAAATTACTATCCTTGTTTCGTCGTGGTAATAGACTCCGACGGTGTTATTGATCGGTGTTATTTGGTACTGGGATATGGCTGCTCCGATCAGCAAGGTGAACCTGTAAGGCAATTTAGGCTTCAAAATATGGTTTTAACCTGTCAAAATTGGCTTTAGTTTTTTGTTTTGTTTTTTTGTTAAGGAGGGTGGCTGAATTTTTATGAAGTTCCAGAATCTCAAACGGCCCGTTAAATTTGTTACTTAATTTATCGGTAATTTGGGATTCCTTTACGTATACCTTTTGACCAATTTGATATTCGGGGGTTTCTTTTGAAACATGGGCGTCAAATCGAATCTTTGCTCTTTGTTTTTGATTTTCAGTCCTTTCGCGTGCGACTTTATAATAGTGAGAGAGGCGATTATTTAAGTCTCTGACGTATTTCGTGACTAGTTCCTCTTGATTATAGAGTGTCTCGGGCGGTCTGCTAGACGTGTGTCCGAAGACTAACTCGTAGGGTGTAAATCCGTGAGTTTTATTAGTGGAGGTGTTATAACATATTATCGCGTAAGGTAATATGTTGAAGGGGTGTTCGTCAGGATGCTCCGTCATATGTATTCGGATCATTTCTAGTAAGGTTGCATGAAACCTTTCCAAGGAACCATTCGATTGTGGGTGTCCTACACTAGAATGTGTTATTTTGATGTCATAGAGGAGGCATAAGTCTCTTAAAATGGCGTTATCGAATTCTCGACCGAAGTCGCAGTGAATTCGAAGAGGTGTTCCGAAGTGCTGGAAGTAAACGAGTAGAGTGTTTGCGATCGACTTCGCTGATTTATCTTTGATGGGATATGCTTGGCTGAATTTTGTCAGTTCGTCGCGTATTGTAAGCGCGTAATTTCTTGTAGGAATTTCTAGAAGATCAATGTTAATACGTTCAAAAGGGGACTTAGGCGTTTCCGTAATTACTAGGGGTGAGTCTAGGTTTTTTCGACAGATTTTTGTTTCTTGGCAACATTTGCAAGTTTTCACGAATTTTTCGACATCCTTTGTCAGTCCTTGCCAATTGTATTTTTGTCGAATGCGCCTAATGGTCTCATTTATTCCGCGGTGAAGATGAGCTTTGCCGGTATGGTATTGATCGATAATAATCGGAATTTGGTCATCACTAGGTGTCTTAGTAACGTTCTGGCATATTTTGAGTTTTACGTCTTTTTCCGCTAGGAGAAATGACAAAATTTCGAGGATGGGGAGATCGATATTGTTTTCAATATGATACGTTTTGGAGTCATCGAATTCTTCCCGACCGTTGTATAGTGAGATAAACAAGTTCTGGATTACAGTTTCGGGATCGTACGGTAGAGCTACGATAAAGTAATTTCTATGTCGCACCGACTTACTGGATAATTTATTTATTGTTAAATTCCGAAAGTCTGCGTTTTCTTCGAACAAATCTTCAATGATTTTGTAGTGAAAATCTTTGAGATTGTTTTGTTGGAAAAAGGTCACGATATTTTTGTTAGTTTTGTCTAGGAGTTGCCCGTTCAAGAATTCAATTTTGGAATAGTCGATAAGCGACTTTGTTTTGTATAGTTTTATGAAAGTTTCGAATTCTCTTAGGGTGTCTTCTTGTTCGTTGGTTTCTGTATCGTCACTTTGACTATCAGAATCGGCTTCTGCTGAAGTCGAGGGCCTTTGGATAGGGTACGTTAATAATTTGGATTCCGCTTGAAAGTTAGAAAAATTTTGTATGTGATTTATTTTTATGCGGGAAAGAGCGTCTGCGTTCTTGTTAATGCGACCGGGTTTATATTCAATTTCATACTCGTGTTCTTCGAGTTTCAGGCGCCAACGTGCTAGGCGACTACCGGGGTCTTTTATTGAGAAAAGCCACGTTAGTGGTCTATGGTCGGTTATTAGTTTGAATTTTCGACCAAAGATGTATGGACGGAAGTGTTTTACAGCCCATACGATGGCTAAAAGCTCGCGCTCGATAGTTGAGTATTTGGTCTCAGCTTTGCAAAGTGTTCTTGAAGCGAAAGCGATCGGTAAATCTTTTCCGATGGGGCCTTGTGAGAGAACGGCGCCGATGGCAAAGGCGCTTGCATCAGTGGTGAGTATAAATGTTTCGTCGAAGTTTGGATAGATAAGAACTGGTGTAGAAGTGAGGGCTTGTTTTAAATTCGCATTTATCAGGCTGGATTTTTAGGTTCGCATTTCGAAGACGTTTGAACACTTCTGTGAGGCGAGAAATGTGTTCATGGACTGTTGGGGAATATACGATAATGTCGTCCATGTAGACTAGACATCTCTCGTTCTGTATACCCATGAGAATATTATCCATAACTCTCTGGAAGGTGGAAGGGGCGTTTTTAAGACCGAAAGGCATACGAACGAATTCGTAGTGTCCATTGTCTACACTGAAGGCACTTTTTGGTATATCTTTTGGATCTATCTCTATCTGGTGGAACCCAGATGCTAAGTCCAATGTTGTAAAGTATTGGCACTTGCCTAATTGATCCAAGAGATCAGAGATATTTGGTAAGGGGTATTTGTCTCCTACAGTTACCTCATTGAGTTTCCTGTAGTCCACGACTACACGCCATTTTTGCTTACCAGAAGCATCGAGCTTCTTAGGCACGACCCAGACTGGGGATGACCAGGGGGAATTTGAGGGACGAATAATATTTTGGTCTAACATTTTGGATACCTGCGTTTTGACCTCTTCCTTGTGTATCTGGGGGTATCGATATGATTTCGTGAAAATTGGTTTCGCGTCATTGGTATCTATCGCATGTTTAATCTCGTTAGTGAAAGTTAGTTGATCGCCTTCAAGATAAAAGATGTCCGCGAATTCTAAACAAAGTTGAGTTACTGTCTGTCGAAGCAAATTTGGGAGTTTTCTTCGCCTATATTATTTAATGAGAAATTTTGGATCGGTTCTAATTTTATATTTGAAAAATTAACAGTTTTTGGTACTGCGTTTGCATTTAATATAGAGGTAATAAATTCGCCTTTGTCGTTTATTTGGACTATCGCGTTCGGAAGTCTTACCTTGTCTACTTCGGTAGCTTGCAGTATAGCTTCCGTGTTTTTTAAATGACATTTGAATTTGGTAATTTCTTCCGTACGCGGTTCAACTGAAATTATATTTGAAATGTTACGAATAGTATCTTGAGCGTCCGGGTTTGGGTAAATTTGTACATTTGATAGACCCTGGTCTGTAACTTTATGAATCGGAATTGTTTTGAAATTTGTTATAAGTTTTTTGTTTTTTATATCCACCATACAATCATAGCGTTCTAAGAAATCAGAGCCTAGGAGTCCATCGAATTCTATGTCGAGATCGCATATGTAAATTTTGAATGGTTCGTTGTTGTCAAACGGGATAAAAACAGATTCATTAATAATTATTTTTTGTTCGGTTATGCCTTGGATCGTAACATTTTCTGGGCATCTCCTACTATAATTTCGGAAAATTTTTGGTTTAAATATCGATAATCCCGCTCCCGAGTCAATTAATAGTCTATGTGTGTTAGTAGCATCATAGATGTAAAATAAGTTTTTAGATTTGACAGACAACAAGGGGCTTATAGAAACTGTTGTTCCGGGAAATTGAGATTCGGGTTGAAATTGTCCAAGTTCATGTTGCCAAACTGGGTTTGCAATACTGTCATATTGGTGTCCCTGGTTTTGTGATACGGTGGGTCCGACTGGGCATGAGGGCCTGATCGAAAATCCCGATTGTATACAGGGGTTGCGTCGAAAGTTGGTTCCTCTGCGTAATAATTCTCGGAGGGATTATTAGCAGTATAATAATCCTCATTAGTGCTGCTATATTCCGAAGTATTAGCTGTATAATAATTCGGACACGCGTGGGGGTCATTATCCGAATAATATCCCTCATTACTATTTTCGTACGAATTGTCAGAATAATAAATTTGATTTTGTTCTGGATTTTCGGATTCAGTATTTTGATTGAAATGAAGCGTTTTCCTATTTACATTTGGTTTAAAATAGTTCGGATTCGGTTGAATCGCAGGGGGTCTCGCATTATTAAAATTTGGGTTTGGTGTAATAACCGGTGGTCTTTGTTGCTGAAAGTTTTGCGAATTTCCGGGGTTTTGGTTATAATAGTTAGGTCTTTGTTGTTGGAAATTTTGCGAATTTCCAGGATTTTGATTATAATAGTTAGGCCTAGGGTAATTTTGGGGTACGCCAAAATTTGGAGGTCTAACATTTTGTTGTCTTTGGCGGCATTCGTTTGCAATGTGTCCCGCACGTTTACAAAATGAACATTGCTTTACTGCTAAAGGTGAATTTAGGTTGCGCATAGGTGTAATGGCATTATTGTTGCGATTAGTTTTTTGCGTTTCAAAGTAATTTAATTGGAGCTCCCTTCGAACTCTTGCTATTGCCGTTAGCATATCTGGGGGATCACTAGCCCTAACAACATGCGCGATTTTAGGTTCTAATCCCGTGAGTAGAGTGTTCAAAACCATACCTTCAGTTAACTGTATTTGAGCTTGTTTTTGCATCGCCGTTAGTCTTTGTTTTTGAACAGAAGCATGCATTTTTGCTTCATGGGTTTGTAGGCGTGCAATAAAAGTAAGCGGGGATTCACTGGGGAGCTGTCGCATCCTCTGCAAATCCTGTATTAGTGAAGTAAGGTCTCTACTATCTCCGAAATGATTTTCTAACAGTGTTTTAATTTCGTCCCATGTAGTGGGATTTCTAGAGTTGACTAGTTCAGCTGCACGACCTTTTAATTTGTTTTTTACATGAACGGTTAAAAGAACTGTTTGATTGCCAATTGACATGTCGTAAGCAATTTTGCATGAATTTAAAAATGTATTTAAATTAATTTGATTACCGTCATATTCTGGGACAATTGAAAATATTTCACTCAACTTATATGGTTCAACAACATCTGGTTGAGGTTCATTTGGTTGTTGTTGTTGTTGTTGCTGCTGTTGGTGAGCCATATTTCTAGTGGTTACTGGCATAAACTAATTTGAATTTTGAGGACTTATTTATTTTAGTTATAATGCAGAGACAACAGAACTGTTTTTACCACAATAATACGCAAGAAATAGTACGATTAATAATTAAAATAAGTTTTGCACTTGAATGATTCAATAAGTACTTACACGTAAATCTTCATTTAGACGTTGGTCCTTTTTCTGCTTTAAGGGATTGGAATCCGCCACCTGTTGTCAAAGGTCTCCTTGTTCCGGCGATCCTTTCCTGAAGTTAGGCCCTTTTTGGGGTGCTCCTTGTTCTTCGGGGAGGTTTTCGTCAGTTAGGCTTTTCTACCAGGTGTTTTTCCAGATCCTACCGACTGCGCCACTTTTATATCACTTATTTACTGTTTCACTTTTTAAAAAATTTTATTTTCACAAAAAGTTACAATTGAAAAACTTTTATTTAACTTTAAATATTTGAATTAATTATACAATGGTATATAAAGTTGAGTACAATAATATGTGTAGACTGACTCTGATAACGTTGCGAGTCGTATTTATAACATTCTATTTGCTGACGCTGGCATAAGCATTTCTTGGAAATTAATGCTATGCAAGCGTTTCACATGGGAATGGAATAAAATCCAGGAAGCTGTTATCGCTTATCTCAGATAAAGATATCGAATTACTTAGCATATAACATATATATATATATATAATCTCCTTTAGTATGTATTCATTAATAAAAATGATTTTAATCTATCAGCCTATCAGCAATTTATACTTATACGAACCTCGTAACAGAACGTAACAGTTCCAACAAGGAAACTTATGTAAGTACTTATGTCTTAAATGTTATTGTATATTTTGATGTTCGGCAGCTACTGGTACTATTCTTTGTACTTTTTCTTTGTAATTATTACCAATATTTTGACTAGTCTTATAATACTATCTGTATTGTTTTGGATAATGAATGTTTATTATTATTATTATTGTTGTTATTAAATTTTTGCTTAGATTCAAAATCGTTTTGTGATCTAGCTTTTTTGATATGGTTGATCATAAACTACTATTAAAGAAACTGGATAGGTATGGAGTCAGAGGGATTCCATTAAACCATCTCTCTTCATACCTAAATAATAGAACCCAAATGTCAAACTAAATAGTGATGTGTCGAGCGACATATGTGAAATAACAGAGTGTTCCTCAAGTATCTGTTTTAGGTCCTCTGTTATTTAATATATACGCAAATGATCTGATAACATATCTAAGTCGAATATCAAACGTCCATACTATATGTTACGCTGATGACACTAACATTCTTATCATAGACAATGAATTAAATGCAATTAAAAGTACTGCTAGCCTAGCGTATTCAAATATAATTAGATGGTCACACGAAAATTAGCTCAATTTGAATAAAAATGAGACAAAAACATTATTATTCACCTCGCAAAAAAACATAGATATTTGTCTCTCTGGCAGTGATATAGAAATGCAGTACTGTAAAAATACTAGGAATAATTTTCGATAAGCACCTGCAGTGAGGAATTTATATAGACAATCTGTGTAGTAAATTGCGTAGTAGCTGCTATGTGTTACGATTTATGTCCACACATTGTAGCAATGAGATTCTTTTGAGTCTACTATGCAAATTTTCACTGTCATTTGAGGTATGGTATCATAAATTGGGAAAACAGTGTACACATAAACCGCATATTCATTCTGCAGAAATATGCCTTATTGCGGGGGCTAGGATTTCGTGAAAGTTGCCGCAATATATTTAAAGATTCAAAGATTTTAACTGTAACTAGTTTGTATATTTTTGAGGTATGCCTCTATGTTTACAAGAATAAGCATACGTTTCTTGCTAATCAAGTCAACCATGAACACAATACAAGATTTAAAGGGCTGTTACAGCCAAACTCTTGTAGGACAACTTTTTATCAAATAAACTTTTCTTATAATGGATGTAAATATTTTAATTTTTTATCTGATGACATTAAATCATCAAGAAACATCTACGTTTTCGAGACAAAATTGAAAAAATTGTTGCTAGAAAAAAAACTGTTATGTAATTGATGATTTCTTCACATACCCACATAACAAAATGATATGCAATGTACATACACTGTATCTTCAATCTATGGATATGTATATCCACAAGATGGAGAAAGTATATCTAATATACATCTAATGGATGTGGAATTAACATTCCCAGCAGATACGTTTGTCGCCGACTTCCATATCTATTTTATATCCAGTGAATGTACATAAACATATGCAATGTACATTCACTGGATATGAAACACACATCATATACACAATCGTATATTTTATGAATATACATTACATATCTCTGAAGTAGTTTCCACGGACATCAAAACACTTATTGAATATTGCACCCGATGCGTGTTGCCCCAGTCATGTTGGCATCATCGGGAGATGATTAAAACGAACAGTTTTAATCATCTCGATGATACCAACATGATTGGAGCAGCATGTATCGAATGAAACTGTTCGAGTGTTTTGATGTTCGTGGGAACTACTTCAGAGGTATCCAATAGCATCCATATAAGAGGTAATAAAACACAGATAGCTTAATAAGAAATATATTTTATATAACTATTTTAAAGATACACAAACTTTACAAAATAACCTAATATTACACAAAATTCAAAATTTTCAATATTGACGTATACTTCTTTACCTTCCGGTAGTTTAACAAATTGTAAACATATGTATAATACCTACTATAGTTACTCATGTCCTACATATATGTTTAAAACATTCTCAACCACCGGTAAGTTATATAATATGAACTTATGTAATTTTTATTCCCTATATTTATAAAATACATATCCAATATGACATAACAGCAAATTTTTAGGCCTCTGTCACTTTCCGCCATCTTAACTAAACACACACCTGCCACAATCAGTTAAATATGAAACTTGCAAATTTTCTAACCCTAAAAGAGTGTATTTACAAATCTAAAGAATTGCATTATAATAAATATACTCTCACATCATGGGAGCTTCATGTAAATGTAACAGCATAATATAGCAATAAGCAAATATAAAATCCAGAGAATGAAAAAGAGTTAACTTCCACCACACATAAAACACTATGCACACAACAACACAGGGCTTAATCGCTTAATGGCTGCTGGCGCCGGCTGTTCCGAACTACAATCCGTAAACAAATGATGCCTGTTGCGCTGACGTAGTATGCCATAAATTAGTAGCGCATGCGCATCAGATAATGAGATAAAATTCTTGTAGGCGTATAATGTAATTATACCTTAATGGACATGTTATGTATAAATCATTATGTATATACCTCCAGCAATATACACTGTATATGACGCTGATGGATATATCAGTAGCTGAATATACATTTCATATCATATGTATATTTAACAATACATATTCAAATTCCAACACGTAATGCATATGCTATGGATGTACATATCCATGAGATGTTATGTGGGTAATTTGTATTATTTTTTTCTTTCGTTCTGTTTTTGTTTCCTTTTGTTATGACGGTATTGTTTGCTCTTTATAATATATTGCTCGCTTTTACAATGTATTGTTGTAATATATTGTTTGACTTTTGCAATGTATTGTTTGCTTTTTACAATGTGTACATTTATATGTAATATTTTTATATATTTTGCTTTTGATTGTATATATATTTTTGGAATCTTTCTTTGTACTATTTTTGACTTGTGTAAAACAATTTTTGTTATATACTTACACCAATAATTTTTTTTTTTTTTAATTCACAGGTGTTCCTGGATTGTCTATTGTGATCGAGTACGTGGTACTAGGATCACAACATTGACTATTCACTCCCAAGGAATAATCTCACTATACCAGCAGTTTGGAGAATTACTGCTTTCTGCATTCTTATGCTAGCTTTATGATTAATACCAATCTTTTGTAGCGATGTTTTCAGGTTATTTGGTATGACTTCGAGGACAGATAAAATTACGGGGATTATGGTGACCTTCCTCATGTTCCACATATCTAGGATTTCATTCTTCAAGTCAGTGTAGTGCGTTATTTTTTCTTCATATTTCTCCATCATATTTCTTGTGTTAGGAATCGAGATGTCAATGATTAGTGTTTCCATTCGCTCTTTGTCTATGACGGTTATATCTGGGCGATTGTGTGTGATTGTGACGTCTGTGATTATGGCTCTGTCCCAGTAGACCTTATAGCTGATTTTCTTCGACGGGATTGGGGTTGTATCTGTAATAGGGAGTCGTTGGATCATGATGTATTTCGCAGATCTTTAAAATTTCAAGGTATACTATCATGGCTGCGGCATTATGGCATGCTAGGTATCGAGTTGGTGCGAGTTTTCCACATTCAGGGATTATGTGCTCTATATTCTCAGTCTGTATGTTGCATTTTCGGCATTTGTCCGTCTCGATCCGTTCCTTCATTATGTACATTTCATAATTTCTTGTTCGTATTACTTGATCTTGTATACCTAGCACAAAACCCTTTGTCTCTGGAAACAAGGTTCCTTGCCGGAGCCATTCAAGTGATACCTGGCGGTCTACTTCATCTCCCTGGAGTGAGTACCAATAGCGGCCATGTAACTGCTTCTCAGCCCATCTGCCCGTTTTTGCATCATTGTCGTCAATATTACTTAATGGTTAGTATTTCCTGTTGTTCAGTTTCAGTGGTGTGCCTGTTTCTGCGTGCCTTATTATTATTATTATTATTATTATTATTATTATTATTATTATTATTATTATTATTATTATTATTATTATTATTATTTTCTATCAGGATAACGCTGTACGTAAGCATCTTTCACTTGCCACACATTTCGCTTACACTCACCGTAAACCAACACCATGTAGCTTTTGATTTCAAAAAATCACTTTTTTGAAATCAAAAGCTAGACATGGTGTTGGTTTACGGTGAGTTTTTTAGTATTTGATTCACATCAAATACTAAAAAGACTAGTTGAAAACAAACACCAAAATCAAGACTTAATAATGTTTAAGCTTTTGACTGCTAAATTAGGTTAACAGAATAGTCAAAGCCTACTAGATGAAGACAATTTATTAAATTGGCAAATTTAAAAAAAAGGTATTTGCACTTTCAATGTTAAATAACTCCAAAACGAATGAAAGAAACAAAAAAATTTAATAATAAAACGAACTCAAAACTAAATGTACTATTAGCATCCTTCAAAACTCTTGCCATCGAAAATTAGGTTCCAGTCGTCGCGACGCCTAAGCCGTTAAAGACGTCGGCATCTTTTATAAGTATAAATATAGCACTTGATTCCACCAATTATCTGCTATTTACAAAAATTTAATATGTTTCTTACTTTTCGAGTAATCAGCGTTGGGAGTTTTAAGCTGAACACCCTGTATATATTATTTATTTTATCATCAAAAAATGAAATTCTTTGAATAAACAGGAAACAATCATTATTGACCATTTTGGATGACTAAATTATTATAAAAATTTAAACTATCAAAATGACCAATATCGATAATATAATGTTAAATTAAAAATCTTAAAAACCCCCTACACAATGAAACTGAAGATCTTGAATACGGCATATATCTGATTTCTACCAAGCATGGCTAAGAGCCATTTCGCAAATACCAGCTTTTGAAGAAAAAAAAACCGCTTGGAAATCGGTTCTGCCGTCTTGGAGGTGTAATGCCACAGACAGACACACACACACACAAACCGACAAAGGCTTCAAATGAATAACATTCCTACTTTTGCGTCGGAGGTTAAATAGAAAGAGACCACACTATTGATCGTTTACTGCTAAAATCATGTTACTGCATGTTTTAATACAAAATCTTAAAATATATTTTATAAATGTTTGCTTGAAAAACCTCACGGCCCTGTGTGACACGTTGGAAATTTGAAATTTAAAAAATATATGACATACTAAATAATTGTTTGATTATAGAACTATAGTATCCAAGATATCCAGAATGGTTATAGTCAGAGCTAGGGGATTTAAATCATCTACCTCGAGTAAGAGGTCTTTAGTACCTAATTATTTCGCCCAGAAATAGACACGATCACATAACATAGTTGAGACTATTTTTTCTTTCCACTTTAGAGCTGTCAATTGATAACACAACAACATCCTGCTCATAGACATCGCGTTTGGTGTTCTTTACAATCTATTAATCAAAATTAATAACATCTGCTGGATAATCTTTATTTTCACTCACCGACGTTCTGTTATTACCTTGCTCACTACTTATTTTTCCAACATTTCGATTTGGAAATTCCCCATTTGAACAGTTAGAATGGCTTTGTGCTAGGTAGTATTTAAACCATGGCATGGTTTAAATACTGCTTTAAAAGCTGCATGTTAGTCGATTTAAGCATCAAGATGTGTATTTTCCTTATGGTTTGACAGCTGTCGATCTTCAAACCCAGCCCCAATTACAAAATGACCAACAAGATTCAGAGGGTGGTTGTATGTGCTGAAAGAAATTAGTGATTTATCTTTTAGTTACAAGAAATAAAACCAAAGTAGCCTCTGCCTATGTTAATGTTCAAAATGACGCTATGAGTGTGACATTACGTTGCGATTTGCACTTTGTCTGGCATGGGACAACCACTGTTAGGATTAATTGCATCTTTCATGTAATCTAAACTTCAACATTGTTTTTCTTACTTTTCAACATTGTATTAATAAATAGTTTTTCTGTTAAAATTATTTTTGCCTATAAGTATATCAGTTGTCATCCTTGACAGCTCAAATGATTTTTGTACGTTATATATTGGCTTCTTGTTACTGTTTTTAGATAAATTGTGAAATAAAACTTATTTCTTATTGTTTAAAACTCCTAATTTAGACTATTATATCGAATAGATGACGAGTAATAATCCAACCGACTAGTTTACAGCTGGAAAATTGCTGCTATTAGAAATATATGCAGAAAGAGATAATCTGAGTTCGAGTGTAACCGTTACTCAGTAAAAACCTTGTTTATGAGAGATATAAACAAGGATAAAATCTTTAGATAACAACAAGCCTTTAAAATATCGTCGAAGTGTTGGTTGGGATTGACACCAGTGCAATGGTGGTTGCATACCAGCTCAAACCAAATCATTTGGTGAATAGGCAAGTACTCAAATTAGGAAATAAATAAATTTGAAGGTGAGTGTATTGGAGTATAAGGTAAGTTTGCTCTTTCTTTATTTTCAGCTATTAAATTTTTCACAAAATCGATTGACACAACAGTTGACAAGCAGTAAATAAATGCAATGGAAAGAAATTACTGTAAAATTGTGCATCTGGGGGTTTCTACAAAAAACAAAAATGTATTGACTGATGTTCTGCGCCCGCGATTGTCACCATAAAGCCAATCGTTATAACGAATCATAGTTTATGCGCTCCTAAGCTGACAAAATAATAGAACAAATTTCTTTGGTCATAAGTATTGCTCATTGCGGAAAGTAATTTCAGAAATTCCGTAGTAGTATCTGACTCACAAGCTGCATTATTGTCTATATCAAGTCCCACTAAACATGAAACATAACTAAAATATTAAAAAACATTTTTTAAAAGTTACTTTGTCAATGTTTTTTTGTAATATTGTTTTTATGTAATTATAATTTTATTTTAATATATCCAAAAAACATTATTTATTAAAACAGCTATATATGTTACAAGAAATCAATATTATTTATGTGTTTAAAATATAACATATATGCCATATTGTTCATAAACACTCTGATAATATTACTGGAATGTAACAATGCAATATTATTTTATAACAGCTCCATAATGTTATTATGTAATATTTATAAAATTATATTAAAAACACTTGTCATTAACATTGTTGTTAAATTAAAGTTACATTTATAGGTTATAATTAAAAATGTTATTAAACCAACATTCATCTATAGTCAGTGATACGCCTAAATGCTATTTATTGGCCATTCCAGACCGAACGTAACGGACGCATCCGAGTCCCGAGACAGCTAAACAAGAAGAAAAGGATAAGGTTTGTTTGGTTGTCCAGTTCCGGATCGGAACTAATTTGTTCTGAGGCGTTTGTTATACTTCGGAGTAGGCAGAATTCAAGGAACTGTGCGTTTGGGAAATGTGATCTTGGACAATTTGTACTAGTCCGCATTACTCTTCCTCTCGAGGTGGTGCATTAAGGACTGTTTAACCCCACCAGCGAGTTTTTATTGCTTTTCGACCATCACCTAAACAAAACAACCTAACCTCTATCATATTTGTGTTGATCAATTTCAAGAAGCGGAGTTTTTTAAGGCCATATGGAAATACCAGTAGAATTAATAATGGACGACGAGGAAAATGATGTATCCTCAACAGAATATGATTCAAGTGGCGAGGAAGCCGGTTAATTTGTACTTGGAGAAAAACACTGTATAAAAAAATATTTTGAGAGTACGGTTCCAACATACAGTGAAAAAGAATTTCAGACACATTTTCGCATTCCTTAGTACCACACAATTCGTATACTTGTCCATCATTTTCGACCCTGATTTTTAAACATTCTGAAACGGATAATGATATATATATATATATGTATATGTTTTTCAAATATCGGGACTTTCCCCACATAACAAAATAATAATGTATATACATTGTATCCTCAATCTATGGATATGTATATCCACAAGATGGAGAAAGTATATCTAGTGTACATCTAATGGATGTGGAATTAACATTCCCAGCATATACGTTTGTCGCCGACTTCCATATCTATTTTATATCCATTGAATGTACATAAACATATGCAATGTACATTCACTGGATATGAAACACACATCATATACACAATCGCATATTTTATGAATATACATTACATATCTCTGAAGTAGTTTCTATGGACATCAAAACACTTATTGAACAATGCACTCGACGCATGTTGCCCAGTCATGTTGGCATTATCAGGAGATGATTAAAATGAACAGTTTTAATCAACTCGATGGTACCAACACGATTGGAGCAGCACGCATCGAATGAAAGTGTTCAAGTGTTTTGATGTTCGTGGGAACTACTTCAGAGGTATCCAATAGTATTCATATAAGAGGTAATAAAACACAGATAACTTAATAAGAAATATATTTTATATAACTATTTTAAACATACACATACTTTACAAAATAACCTAAATTATTACACAATATTTAAAATTTTCAATATTGACGTATACTTTTTTACCTTTCGGTAGTTTAACAAATTGTAAACATATGTATAATACCTACTATAGTTACTCACGTCCTACATATGTGTTTAAAACATTCTCAACCATCAGTAAGTTGTATAATATGGATGTATGTAATTTTTATTTACTATGTTTATAAAATACATACCCAATATGACATAACAGCAAATTTTTAGGCCTCTGTCACTTTCCGCCATCTTAACTAAACACACATCTGCCACAATCAGTTAAATAGGTAGTGAATATGGCGGGCGAGACGGACTGTGCCGCGTCCGATGTGAAATTGGAAAAAAGAACCTTTAAATGTTGTAAAACTAAACCAGTGGCTGTAGTAACTTGTATTAACTGTGGGGAAATATTCCATAATAGCTGTGCTGATCAGAAAAAAATACCATATCTATCCAAGACATTTGTAAAATGTTGTGAAAAACAAAACATTGACATAGCCTCAAATATGACGGAAATTATCTATCTCAAGGAGCAAATCAGACTTTTAAATGACATAATAAAGGACAAAGACACAATTATAAAAGACAAAGAATATATAATTAATAATTTAGAAGAAAAAATAAAGTTTATAACCCAAAAACACATGGATGAAAAAAACACCATAAATGAAACCAAATGGAAAAAGACAGGAAAAACACCAAACAAAACAGCCAGTTCTTTGGCAAAAACACCAATTAATCTGACAACTGATGAACAGAATGAACAAATAACAGTCCCTCCGAAGAAAATAAATAGCCATGCAAAGCAAAGCTGATAGATATCATCACACTCCTAAAAAAACAGGAGATCCAGAAGTAAGGCCTACCTCACCTACAAATCAAAGCCAATGGACTCAAGTTACACATAAAAGTAGTAACAAACACGAACAAACATCTACAAGTGAAAAAAATAATCAAGCACCAAATCACATACGAGCAAAACGTACGGTTATAAGGGGCAGTGCACAGGTCCAGAACACTACTTTCTCGGCTGCAAACCAACGTCGAGTATGGCGGTCAGTAAAGTCGGAGACACAACAGGTGATGAAATCAAAACTTATCTGGAAAAAAAAATTGAGGGGCATGAATTTATCGTTGAGCCACTCCCAAAACAAGAAACGGCAATGAGCTCTGCATATAAGATAGGTGCTAACTTGGATCTCATGGATCAGTTATACACTGGAAGTACATGGCCAGAAGGGGTAATAGTCCAGAGATACAATTTTTTTCGTAAACGACCACGAAATATCCCCAACTCATTGGACAAACGGGCTTAAAATACTACACCAGAACATTCAAAGCTTAAGAAATAAAAATGGTGAGTTAGAAATATTTGTCAACGAAGAAAATGTCTCAGTTATTTGTTTAACTGAGCACTGGCTTCATCAAGACGAGATAAAAGCTGTACACCTAGACGACTATGCACTTACAAGTGCCTCCTGCAGAGACAAAGGCTATGGCGGTAGTGCCATCTATGTCAAAACAAATTTAATATCCAACGAATTAGTTGATATCAAACAGTTCAATTTAGAAAAAGTGTTTGAATGCTCAGGGGTAAAAGTAAATATTAATAAAATAGATCACTACATTATATGTATATATCGCTCTCCAAACTCCGATGTTAGGGACTTCTTAGCCCGTTTAAATGAATCGCTCAATCTTATACATAAGAAATACAAAATTAAGCAACTTACAGTATGTGGTGATTTTAATATTGACTATATAAGTAATTCAAAAGACCGTAATGAACTACTGGACATATTAAGTTCATTCTCTCTAACTATAACTTGTCAAGAACCTACAAGGATAACATCTATCTCGGAAACAGCTATCGACTATATGTGTACTAATATAGAAGATCATATCTGCACTAACTCTGAAATCGGTTTGTCTGATCACAACGGACAACTCTTATATATCCCCATTACAATAGAACCACCTAAAACACAATTTAAAAGGATATTTTACTCCAAACAAAATTTTGAGTCTCTTAAATCGTACTTGCTTAAAGAAAAATGGGAGAATGTTTATAGTGTAGACATAACCTATGTTGATAAACAATTTGAAAACTTTAATAGTATTTTACATCATTATATAAATTTATCTTTTCCTTTAGTAAATTGTGCCTCTACCAATGTCAATAATAAATCAAAATCGTGGGTAACCCCAGGTATTAGAAAGTCATCAGCTAATCTAAAAAATATGTCATTGCTGAGCAAAAATGGCTTAATGGATTTAACACGTTGCAGAGCATATAAAAAAATTTACAACAAGGTGATAAGAGCAGCTAAAAGAATGAATAATGACAATTACCTTCTTAAGGCAAAAAATAAAGCAAAGGCGATGTGGAATGTTTTAAAAAGTAACTCAAATCAAAAAGGAAACACAAACAACCAAACTCCATTCTTAATTGTTAATAACAATACTATCTCAGATCCTAAGAACATGGCAGATTTATTTATAAAATACTTTATCGACATACCAAAAACCATAACAAAAAATCTACCTGCTGACCCCGATAACTATAGACCTCCTGCACCTCTAAGCATAATGAAACCATGTTCCTAAAACCAGTCAGTACCAATGAAATAATTCAAATCATAAACTCCTTAAAAAACTCTAACTCAAGTGGCCCAGATGAAGTAACAGCTCAACTAGTTAGAGAATGCAAAGATTTTATAGCAGAGGTACTTGCATATATCATAAATAACAGTTTTCAATTTGGAACTTTTCCTGAGTTACTAAAACTAAGTAAAATTGTACCTATTTACAAAAAATGTGATAAAACCCTAATAGATAACTATAGGCCAATATCCTTAATATCATTTTTCTCCAAAATAATCGAAAAAGCCATGTTAAATCGATTACTCTCATTCTTAAACAAATACAAATTAATGTCTACCAAACAACATGGTTTCACGAAAGGAAAATCCACGATGTCTGCCCTAGTGGAGTTTATAATGGAAATTTACAAAAATCTTGACAATGGCAACAACATCTTAGCCAGCTATATTGACCTATCGAAGGCTTTTGATTGTGTCAACCACAATATGCTGTTATGCAAGTTGAATAATCTTGGTATCAGAGGAACCTGCAATCAATGGTTTAATCCTACCTTCGGGAAAGAAAACAGTAGGTTATATGCAATGGTCAAGAATCAAAAACTATGACCAATAACCATGGTGTTCCACAAGGCTCAATCCTGGGCCCCGTGCTATTTACTATATTCACCAATGACCTCGACCAAACTATCCCAGGTACAGTGGTAGAGTATGCCGATGATATTTCTCTTATCTCAGAATCAAGTGATTATACAGATCTAGTACAGGAGGCAAATCAAAAACTTAATGATGTGTTTTCATATCTTTGTAAGAATAACTTAATTATGAATCAGGAAAAAACTGTTAACATGAGCTTTCGCTCATCGAATGTAAAACCACAGCAGAGTGCACTTATAAGAGTCAACAATAAGACTATAAAACAAACAACGAGTTTCAAGCTCTTAGGTGTAGTATTTGACGAACTCTTAAAATGGGACGAACACATCAGCCTGCTGAGTACGAAATTATCCAGCATTTGTTATGCACTAAGACAACTCAAAGTGTGTAGTCTCACCACTGTTAAAACTTACTACCATGCAAATTTTGAATCTATTATGACGTACGGTGTAATCTTATGGGGTAAATCATCAGAGTCTGAAAGGATCTTTAAGCTACAAAAACGGGCCATTAGATACATGTTGGGCATGAATCTAAGAGACAGCTGTAGAGAAAAATTTAAATCATTGAGGATACTTACCCTACCTTCGCACTACATTTACAGCATATTAATATATGTGAAATTAAATTTTAAAAACCACCCAACATTGCATGAATCATGATTACGCAACCAGAGGAAATAGCAATCTACAATATGACACTCATAGACTTGAGCTATACAGGATGAGTCCATACTATCAGGGTGCTCTACTTTATAATAAACTGCCTAACGAAATAAAACAGTACCGCTCCATTACGCAATTCAAAAACCATTTGAAGGATTACCTACTTAAATATGGTTTCTACAGTATAGAGGAATTTTTAAATATGTAATTACCCGGTCAACAAATTCACACAATTACATGTACATTCTCTTTAATTCTGCTATGCACTAAATGATGATATATACATTGTAATAAATTATTTTTTATAAACTATACAAAACACTATGCTCACATGTTTCGTAACTTCCTTTATTTTTATATTTGTTAGTCTTAAGTGTATTAGTGTGTGATATTTTTACTATATGTTAGTTTGTGCCTTATTCTTAGTTGTAGTTTATAGTTATTATAATTGCATATTTTGACACATCCAATATCTTATACTAGATCCAAATGGGAAAATAAAGTTCTTATTCTTATTCTTAATATGAAACTTGCAAATTTTCTAACTCTAAAACAGCATGTATTTACAAATCTAAAGAATTGCATTATAATAAATATACTCTTACAGCATGGGAGCTTCGTGCAAATGTAACAGCATAATATAGCAATAATCAAATATAAAATCCAGAGAATGAGAAAGAGTTAACTTCCATCACACATGAACACTATGCACTTCCACACAACACTACAGAACTTAATAATGGCTGCCGGCGCCGGCTGTTGCGAACTACAATCCGTAAACAAATGATGCCTGCTGCGCCGACGTACTAAGCCATAAATTAGTGGCGCATGCACATCAGATAATGAGATAAAATTCGTGTACGCGTATAATTTAATTATACCTTAATGGACATGTTATGTATAAATCATTATGTATATACCTCCAGCAATATACACTGTATATGATGCTGATGGATATCACTAGCTGAATATACATTTCATATATGTATATTTAACAATACATATTCAAATTCCAACACCTAATGCATATGCTATGGATGTACATATCCATGAGATGTTATGTGGGTCATTCTTTAGGTTAACAAACCGTCTGCAATGCACACGCGCGAGCATTCCGATAAATCTTGGCGCGTTTGGTAATGAAATTTCAGTTCGGAATATTCTACTAGTTCTACTAATCCTTAGAAGTCTGGGACATCTAGTGCTACTGGTTCTAGGACTAGGCCACCAAACGAACCTATAATCCGAGAATAGTGTTGGGCGATATCGTGATTTTTCAATCACAACGTGAATCGTGACTGTGAATTTCTGATATCAGTGAATTTAAACCGTGATGTGATCACGACTTTTCATAATGCGGCGAATAGGAAAAATTGTTAATTTTGGTGAATTGGTGAATTCGCTACTTTGGTAATCTGTGCAGCCGTAATACGTATGATATTTACATATACATGCATATCCATATGGATTGGTGATAAAGCCAAAACACTAAAGTTTTAAATGGGACGCCTATTTGAACTTCGTAATAGCATATTTTTGTAAAGTTATACAAATATGTAAACATTTCGGAAGCATCAATAAACTATTTAGGTTTTAGGTTGATATAGTTGTTATCAATCAGGGATTTTTTTTTGCTGGGTTATTGTTTATTATAATAGTAGTGCTGCAACCTTTTTAATATAAGCCTCGGATTTTAATAAAAATGTACAAATTAAATAATGAATATAATGTTTATTTATATAGTTATTCTTATTTGCTATTATTTAATGGGAAACATTTTATTTAATAAAGTCCAAGCATTTCTTCCATTCAAATATTTATCAAAAATTTGTTACCTACTTCTTTCTTACAATTTTGGTTAACGACATAAGGCAATACTTCTAACGTATACAAGCTATAATCATTATACTCTTCGCCAACTTACTATACTTTTTTATTAATTGTTGCACATTCTGTATACCTATAGGATACTCATCTTCGCAGCCCAAATAACACACAAATATTTATAAATTATTCTCAAAATATATTTAAAGGATATATTGACTTATGCACAGAATGTTCTGAAAATATAAATATTTTTTATAGAATATTCTAGAAATAACAGAATGGGACACTTTTTTTTGTTCAGTGAATATTATAAAGATTAACGTTAAAGTATCTATGGAATATCTTCGAAAATTTCATGGATATTTAAAGAAAAATTTTAAAAATATACACAAAATATTCTGTTAAGATATTACATAATTATTCCCACATAGCATGCGATATGAAATGAACATTCAAAACTCATTGTCTACATTCAAACAATATTCAGAACTTCTTTTACATATAGCCGTAATATACGTTTTGCGACGTAGGTACTTATATATCAATATAGGAACCCAGATAGCAAAAACATAAACTTATGTTATTCCTAAGATATTCCTACAGAATATTTCATTATTCTTAGAATAACACGAAAATAATTATTATCTTTTAAGGATATTCCTATGTCAGTAGTGCCAACCTATCAGTAGTACCAACCTATCTTATTGATAACAGTGATACCAACTACATAACTTATAAGAAACTGAGTAATTGAATGTTTTATTTCAACACTTCCCCTAAAACTTCATATTACTTAAAAGTTTTACTTGTTCATTTAACATCCCGACACCATACCTGCCACATTCCGCAATCTCTCGAACTGCACACGTGGAATCGGTTTTGTTAAGATGTCTGCTGCTTGGTCCTTACTACTCACATGCTCCAATACTAACTGACCTTCCTGAACTCGCTCGCGCACAAAATGAAAGCGTATTCGATGTGATTTGAACGCTTGTGAAACTCAGGGTTCTTAGCCAACTTAATCGCACTGGCGTTGTCCACCAGAAGCACTGGCACATGCTTCAGTGGAGCAAGCTCACTAAAAATTCGGTTCAGCAAGATAATATCCTTTGCAGCCTCGCTTACAGCTACATATTCAGCCTCTGTCGTCGATAGAGACACACTCTGCTGTCTTCTACTTGCCCAGCTGATCGCTCCACCACTGTATTTAATAAGGATTCCACTTACCGAACGTCGTGTCGTAGAATCACTAGCGTAGTCAGCGTCACTATAAGCTTCCAGTTCACCTACTCCTTTTGCTGCTTCGTAGCGGATGCCTGTCGTTGTAGATCCTCTCACATACTTCATGATACGTTTCACCATTGACCAGTGTCTCTCCTGAGGTTTCTCAAGGTACTGTGACACATAGCTTACAGCAAAAGCAATATCTGGTCGTGTAGCAACAGCTAGATACATGAGACAGCCTACCGCCTCCCTATATGGTGCTGTTGATAGTTCAGTATTCGCCACTTCTCTTGCAGGTGAACAACACTTCTCAATCGGCGTTGACACAGGGTTTGAGCCCTGCATTCTGAATTTTTGAAGGACACCCTCAGCATATATCTTTTGGTTGATAATAACCGATCCATCTTCCAGTTGTTCGATTAACACGTTCAGGAAATGACCGATTGGTTCAATGGTTATCTTAAATTCCGATTTTAACCTACACAGGAATTTATCGATGTCCGTTTTCGCCTTTCCAGCAACAAGTCCGTCATCAACGTACAATACCACTATTAATTTTTCCTCGCCAGTGACCCGATAAAACAAGCACGGATCTGCTGTACTCTCACATAACCCAAAACTTAAAAGTACATCTTTAAATCGCTTGTTCCAACATCTTGGTCATTGTTTCAGTCCATACAGGCTTTTTTGAAGTTTGCATACGCGATGAGTACCATTATCATATCCCTCAGGTTGCTGCATAAATATCTCTTCCTCAATTATGCCGTAGAGAAATGCTGTCTTGACATCAAATTGAGCCAATTCGAGATGCTCATTTGCTGCGATGCTTAGTACAGCTCGAATTGTGTTAAACCTAGCAACAGGGCTGAACGTCTCGTTGTAGTCGATCCCTTCTCGTTGACTAAAACCTCGGACAACCAACCGTGCCTTGTACCGATCTATTTCTCCGTTAGCTTTACGTTTGATGCGGTATACCCAACGATTTGAAATAGGCTTACGTCCTGCTGGTAACTCAACCAGAGTCCACGTTGAATTTTCCTCCAGCGACACCATTTCTTCTTCCATAGCCGTTTTCCAGTGCATTCGCTCTGGCGAGCTATTGGCTTCAGTGAAACTTCTCGGCTCATCTATTTCAGCTAGCATCGCTTCAATTAGACGCTCAGGTGGTGTAATTGATGTCCGATCTCGTAGCTGTCGCAGCACTGGTGGGTCAACTGAAACATTAGTCGACGAACCAGCTGTAGGTTGAGGCTTCTCGTCGTCTTGCAAATCAGGCACATTTTCACATTCTTTTACATTAGGGTCATTGTTCTCATCGTATGGAAATAGTGTTAGCATCCGTTCTACAGTCTCTGGCTTGAACACGACATTCCTGCTCCGGGTTACACGACCTTCAGATTGTATTCATATGCGATAGCCGTTTACCTCTTCTGAATAACCAACAAATATACCATGTTTTCCTTTTGCTTCCCACTTTGTACGTTGTTTTGTGGGCACATGCACGAAACACTCAGTCCCAAACACACGAAGTACATTCAGGTGTGCCGTTTTTTCTGCAAACAGCTCATATGGTGTTTTGCCATCAATACTGCTTGGCCCCGTTCGATTAAGAATGTAAACGGCAATATTTACCGCCTCTGCCCACAAACATTTTGGAAGATTTTTCGCCAACAGCATCGTGCGGGCGAGCTCAACCACTGTCCTATTGGTATGTTCAGCACAACCATTCTGTTCTGGTGTATAGGGATTTGTGACAACTAATTTTACTCCGTTCAATTTCATGAGCTTCTGCACGCCACTGTTATCAAACTCACGTCCACCATCACACTGAAATGTTTTCGGTGCTCGTCCACGATGATTCTTGACGATTTGTAACATTTCCGCAATCTTTTCTGCAGTTTCTGATTTTTCTTTGAGGAAATACACAATTCGCAAGCGCGAAAAATCGCATGTCAAGCACAGAAAATATTTTGCTCCGCCTAAGGATGCGCACTCCATAGGACCACACAAATCAGCGTGGATGATTTCACCAGACTCCGTCGAGCGCTGCTGTCGTGACTGGAAGATATTTCGGTGTTGCTTCTCCTCAACACAAGCACCACAGAACTCATTGTCCACCGTAATGTCGATCCCGTTTTGTTTCAAAAAGTTCTGTACGTGTCGTTTGTTTTGATGCCCCAAACGCTCGTGCCAAATTTGTAACGTACCCTTCACCGCTAGGTTTGCTTCTCTACACGATGCTTCCGGCTTCTTCACACGTATGTCCATTTTGTACAATTTACCAACACGAACGCCACGAGCCTTCACGACGCCATCTTTTGTAAACACGCACTCAGTTTTTGAAGTACTACATTTCAAGCCCTTGTCAACCGCACATGAGACTGAAAACAAATTTCTCCGCGCAGTTGGTACGAATAAAACGTTCTCCATGTAGCACTGCAGCCACTTCCCATTTACATCGGCTTCAAATTTAATCGTTCCTTTGCCAAGTGCAGCCATCGTGGATTTATTGCCGATATTTATTGTTACAGGCTCCGCGAAACACTCAAATGTCGAAAACCATTCTCTTTGACATGTTATATGGTCCGTTGCGCCAGAGTCAATAATCCAGCCATCATTGTCAAGTTCGGCATTCATAACCTCACTTATAAAAGCTTGATCATTACCGCTGCCACTCCGCGCACTAGCATCTTTTTGTCCTATCTGTTTCTTAGGACAATTCCGACGAATATGCCCTTTCTCGCCGCAACCGTAGCACTTAAAGTTGGATTTCCTTTCTTTGCTTTTCCTGGCTGTAAACCCGACGGATCTTTTCGCCTGTTGACTCTGTTCATTACTAGCGCCACGTTGACTTTTTCCACAACTCCTTGATTTGACCGCCATTAATGCTACCAAGTCTTCCTGTTTTTCAGCACGCTGTTTCCGTCGATTCTCGTCAGACGTTAAAATTTGGACTAAATTGGTAAGAGTTTGTTGATTTTCCGGTCGAGCCCATCAAGCCTGTCGAAGGCTTTCATAGTCATCTGGGAGTATATCTAAAAGTTTTACCATCAAAGATGACTCATCCGGTTTTACATTTAGCTGTTGCATCCGCAAGACTAGTCCCTCAAATTTAGCTATATGCGTCACCATGTCGTCATTAATCAATCAATCAATCAATCAAAATATACTTTATTGTCGTAAAGGAAAATCTTGTTGACAAAGCTTGAAAAAATATATAAAACTACAAGTATATACAACTATATAAGTACAATATAATATATAAAATATAAAATAAAATACAAACATAGAAACCACTAGTCATGATTTCCAGACAAACATTAAAAACAAACATATACACATATATATACATCAAAATGTATCGTCAAAGTATTCGTTTAATTCGTAATAGGGTCTACCAATAAGTAAATTTTTATTTAAATTATTATTCATACTGAACCCGAAAAATTCGGACCGAGCCGTGTGGGCCGCCTGTTTAGTTTGCTGCTCGTACACACTATGTATATAGTTTAAGCCACATTTCCCGTGCCGATTCGCAAGTCACCAACAGCGCCATTACTTTGGCGTCCACAGTTTTTACGATAACTTGACTCGCTGCACGATCCGCTTTATCCCACGTGTTAAAGCTTAATTTATATTCACCTTTCTCTGCTACACTAGCATCTGCCGCTAGTGCTGTTGGTTTCGTAATGTCACCGACACATACCTCGTAAGCTCCCTCGATTCCCCGCAGAAGATTTCTTACTGCAAACTTCCAAGTGCTCCAATTTTCGGCACACCGTAGTTTCTCAATTCCTTGGTACTCCATGCTTATTCTTTTGAGACAATGAATGACCGAAATTACTACTTAAACTCGCAAATCGTCGCTGATGTCCACGTGCACACCAAAGTAATATACCACGCCGAAAAACAAAGCAATTATTCCACACGCGAACCACGCTCTGCTACCATGTTGAGATTACGTGAATCTGCTTGTGCAGAATAATCTCAATATGCTTTATAATTAGAGTATTAAACGAAATCGATATACGAGATAAATGAAAAGGTTTATTCAAACAGAAATAACAAAATATATAACACGCGTCTGCTCACTACAGCATTACTCTAAAGACTAACTAACAAAATGGACACCAGAAGCTTCTACAAGAAGGAACCGGATGTCAGTAGTACCAACCTATCTTATTGATAACAGTGATACCAACTACATAACTTATAAGAAACTGAGTAATTGAATGTTTTATTTCAACACTTTATACTAATGCCAAACTATATGTGCATAATATTAAATAATTCTTAGGATATTTTTATGTTTAATCTTGGATCATATTTTCAGGTTATCTTTATATTAATGCAGAATAATATGTAATATTTTTGACCATTACTTTTTTCCTTAGCACGTACATTTAAAAAAACTATAAGACTACCTAAATAAAACCATAACAAGACTATTAGAGAGATATTCCATTGTGACATAACGGCATCCGCTATTACAGGATCGCGTTATTTGACATCTAAGCATGCGCATACTTAATCTGCGTTAAGACATGCGGTAATAACTTAGCGACTGACGTAATTTCCGTACGTTTAGCGAGCGTCGTATGAACGACGTTATCCTCACTTCGGTAAAAATCGGGAACAACCAGAATCAGCCGATCTGTATTTGTTTATTCTATATTACCACCAGCCAATATACCTGCTTCCAACATGGAGGAATCTCCATTATAAGCCTAAATATATGTAAATATTACATCATATGAATCATATCATAAGAAAATTCATCTTTGTTTTGTCTACAATCGACTCCTAAAAATTTTGTTTGAAAGGTCTTTTTGAGTAAATTGGGGCCCTCTTTTTAGAAAATAAGACCAGTTTGATTTTAAAATTAACTTACTTAAAATTTACCTTTCATAATTTTAATATTTTACAACAGGAATAATATATTTCTAAATTTGACGACTATTTGACATAAAAAGTGACGTTTTACGTAACCTAGTTACGCACGAATGGAACTGCAATGCAATAAATCTGAATCAAAGCTGTGTTATTTGCCTCAATAACGTAACGTATTGTAATTAGCGAACGTCGTGCGGTATCACTGACTGCAATATCTCTCTATTACTAGAGTTTCCACTCAATAATTCCATTCGTTTCCAAAATTGCTAGATTAAAAACTACGAAATAGGAAGATTAGCATACCTAATCTTTAAATTTAAATCTAACTATTTTGCAAACTGAAATTATTGAGTGAAAATTCATAGTAATAGTCTTGTTATGGTTCAACTTGGGTAGTCTAATAGTTTTTAAAATACACGTGCTAAGAAAAAAAGTTTATGGCCAAAAATAATAAAGATTTCCCTATCGCATGTTTCTTTCTAGGAAATGACCTACAAGAGTAACTACAAATATTTTCATTTTGGAATAATTTGTTATACAGAATGTTCAAATACGGACATTTTTAACTTATTCTTTAAAAAATACAATAATTACATTTCAGGCAGTTTATAAATATTTTAGATAAGGAATATATAGATTGCATAAAAGCAAAATAAGACACTCCCAATAATTGGGTTAAAGATTTATTTGTTAAATATTTACTCTCGTAACATTTTCTAAAATTCCAATAACGGAACAAAACTTAAATAGTAAATTCAGTCGTTAGAAGAAGAAGAACGATATAATAAATATACACTTCAGTCCATGTAGGTCTCTGCTAGCTTATTTGAAGAATGCAAAGGCTACTACTTACTAGCGGTTCTGGTTTTTCTTTCTTTTCTTTAGTTAGCCATAAACTTCAATTTGTTTTGAAGTGACCTCAATATTATTTTTTTAAACTGCATCTGAAATTGAACATATACCATATACCCATACATTTTATAGCATTAGACAATTAAGCAGTGTAGTATGGAGAAATTGGATATTACAACTTTTGTTTCATAATGCCTCACACACATTCACACTAAATAGAACAGAAAAAAATATGTGCATATAAAACCGTAGCTTTACCAATTATCACATTACATAAAATAGAATCTCCAAAGGTTTTCTCCAGTCTCTATGCCCATGTAAATTAAATAATATTAAAACATCCCCTGAGATAAGTTTTATCAAAAATCTTCTCCACCCTTAATACGTTCCACAACCCAATCTCGCCAGATTGTTCACCTGTTAATAAAAGAACTTACTTTACTATAACTTTCATTTATAGACATGTGCTAATGGTACTTTATAAACCAAATTTTTAAAAACAGAACAATATACATTTAAGATTCCAGCACGGGACAGATAACGTCCAAACTGATTAGTGGGTCATTCTTTGTATTTGTTGGTTTTTTAAAATAATAATGCGTAAGCGAAGAATAAATTACGTACCTAAAATATGTAAACATTAAAAGTGACACTGACCTAGTAATAGGTTTAGCCAAAGATCAATCGGAAGTGTACTGCTTATTTTCAGTTGCATATAATACTGCCTACCATATAATACTACTTTAACAGACACATATTTAAAAAATGGATTGTTGTGTAAAGAAGTGAAGTTTAATACCTATTTTCTTCCTAATAACGGAAACAAATGTTCGTTTTAAAACCAGTTAAAATAGCTTTATAAAGTTAGGTTAGGTTAATTGATGTTGATGGCGTAACAAAAATGATTTGTCTATATCCAAGATACATATATATTTAAATAGACGATTCACTTACCTTCTTTAATTGTTTTTTTGGTTGCACATAATCGCAAACATAACGAACAATGAAATAAAACAAGCAAACCCCAAATTGTCAAGCACGAAGCACGCCATATAAACCTACGATTTACACGCCTGAGCAACATTTCTCGGTATTTTTGAATAAAAAGTTCCCTTGTGTTGGTGTAACTACAAAAAGTGATATTTTATTTTTTTACTTTTATTTGAATAATGCTTTCCTGTAATAATTCAGATAATAACAAAAAAATCGAATTTATGCGGAACACTCATGAATATAATAAATTAAACCTGCTGTATGGGTACATTGGAAAATTTATGAAACAGCCTTATTTAATGCCTTATTTAAAAAACGTACATATAAAAACGTATAATAGGTATATACTTACTTATAATACTTACTTGTTACATCGAAAGTAAAATAATGGATATAAGACGACATAAAAATTTTACCATACTTTCTATATACCTACATTATTTTCAAAATTAATAGTCAAAAGTTAACCTATTAAATTATTTATAAAATATATTTCAAACATATTCTATACATCTCTTATTAAAATATTTTTATCATATTATTTTATGAAGTATTTTTAAAACAATAATCCAAAGATAATTTTTGCAATTATTCATAAAATATATTCAAAATATATTCCATACTTATGTATTTCAATTATTCTAATGTTATTTATTAGAAGATATTCTAAAAATAATAACAAAAATTATTTGGTTATTCAGAGTATAATTTAAAGATATTTTTACAATTAATCGAATAATATTTTTTGGGAAGATTTTGAGATTATTCTTAGAATATCTTGTGCTATCTGGGAAAGATATTGCCAGTACGTTTTACGATATTCCTATATATACCTATAATATAAATGAAATAATGTTGATTCTGCGGTATACAGAGAATATTGTACGAATCTTCTCAAAAATTTACTGATGTGTCAAATATTAAATAGATATACAATAGGCAATATTTATGCTACGTACATAATTCAATCTCTTCACAATTTACAAATGGAATATTTTTACAACATGATATTTTTGTATACTTTAGACATATATAAAAAGCTATCTTCATTTTGAAATCTTTAATAAATATCATATAAACATTTAATGGATAATATATGTGTATTGTCATCGGCGTCGGCGTCGCGAACAAGTTATGACTTGTCTAGCGCGCTGTGCTCATGTTTTAGTCTTCTGCCGAAACAGAAGTCATTTGAGCACGAAAAATAGTCTTCTGCCGAAGCAGAAGTCATTTGAGCACAAAAAAGTCTATATAAGAAAACACTTTTTCTCAGCAAGTAAGTAGTGATCGATCCTTCAAGTAGTAATGTTCCAGCCTTCAGCAACTAATAGTCTTCTGCCGAAACAGAAGTCAGTTGAGCACAGAAGCCGACGCCAATGCTGACGAGGTCATCCCTTCCTCTTGTGTTGTAACCAGACAGTGTGTTTTATTTGAGTTTTATTGTGTTGAGTGTCAAGTGGCAATGCATACCCGGAGTGGCAAGGCAGTAGGCACTGGGGTCGAGAGCGACGTCTCCACGTCGGCCCCCCCTCACTGCACGACGCCCCTCACAGCATCTGAGCACGAAGTGCTCCGCCAACACGACGCCCTGACAAGGGGTACGGGGGTCACGCCCGACGTCTCCACGACGGTGGCCCCACACTGCACAGCAAGCAACACAGCAACCCGGCTCGGCGAGGTAAGCATGTCCTCTGATTTCTCCACAGGCACAAGTGCTACGCATGGCGTCGCGACGACGGCGCCCCACTACTGTGCGTCGCCGGGCTCCGCGCCTAGGCATAGCGAGGCAGGACTCGCCACCAACATAGGACACGACACTGGGGTCACGCATGACGTCATCACGACGGTGCCCCCTCGCTGCATGGCACGCAGCGCAGCCACCTGGCATGGAACCCAGGCAACAAATATGGAATGGAGTAGCAACGATTCCCAGGCGATGCCCCCTTACTGCATGGAGCGCAACGCAGCATCGTGGCACGAAAACTCGGCGATGGAACAGGGATTAGATGGTGATGATGACATGGTGATGCCCCCTCGCTGTATGGTGGACCCAACAGCATCCCGGTCCAACGACGATTCCTCGACGCTGGGAGATCGCCGCTTCGCTGGATTCGCTTCCACACATGGGGAAGCCTCCCACTCTGGCTCAGGGCTGCCCAGCGGTCAGTACACCATTGCTGCCACACCCGACTGGCCCCAACTCTTCAGCGACGCCTCGCTGACACCGCGCCGCCAGCTGGCCACCCCTCACTGCATGGTACCACCAACAGCAACCAGCCCAAGTCCAAGCACGCCGCCCAACGCACAGTACTTCGTCACGCCTACCTCGTCGGCCGGCGCCTACCACGTCACCCCGCCGTACCAGACGGCAAGACCTAGTGCTACGCCCCAAAGACAAATAGTGCTCCAAAACCAAACGACTGGAACGATCCCAGTCCCCTCTGCCGCCATAACGGACCAACCCCAACCGAGCTTGGGACTACCCAGCTATGAACAATTAGCGCAACTCCTGGCTCTGACCACTTCAAACCTAGCCTCCATTACCCGGCAGCAAGAAAATTGCCGGCCACCCATTACTGCACGTAACGAATCACAGCCGTACGCCACGGAAAAGGCTAACTTACGTGGACATGGCGACCAACAACGTGAGGCCAGATCTTTCCGGAGGGAAGAGGATCCACGACGACCCGACTACACAGATTCTGGGGAAATGGACCCCCAGTGGCGCCCAACACAAAACCTAGCAGAGAGCATGACAAGACTAATGGAGGGAAGCGTTCAAGCCGCAATACACGCAATACAAGGTCATCACAGGATGCCCACAAGAAGAACGAGAGCGCTGCCCACTTACTCAGGCCTGGAATGGGAGGATCCAGTCAACTTCCTGGATGAGCTCGAGGAGGCGATGCTCCATGAAGACATCCACGGTCGAGATAAAGTGAGAGTGGCCATTGAACAGCTCGAGGGACAAGCCAGACGCACCCTGGAGATGTGGAAGTCCCACAACATCACATACGAGTTCCTGAAAGAAAAGCTCCTGCGGCAGTTCAATGACACTGCCACCCTGGGGAAGCTACGCTCCAGGTTACTCGGTGAGAGACAGAAAGACGACGAACCCGCCGCCGTTTTTATACAACGCAAAATTGGACTCTGGCTGAGGGTAGAACGGTATACGCCGGAAGAAGAGATGGTTATGGAGGTGCGCGAGCTCCTGCGACCGGAACTAAGATTCGCAACTAGAAATGTCCCAGTGGCCACAATGGAAAGCTTGAGCCGAGTGGCTGAAAACGCCGAGGGTGACTACAGGGAATTTCAGAGGCAACTCCGACCGCTGCCGAGGCCAGCCACCATCCCGCCTGCGAGTAATACTACCAATAGTCTACCAAAGTGCCGCAAGTGCCCGGGATTTCACTATCACCGAGACTGCCCCACCAACCAAACTCAGTCAGAGCCCCAGCAAGGCAACTCCAACTTCCGAGGACACGACTCCAACCAGCGAGCCAACCCCAATTTCCGTGGACACGACTCCAACCAACAGGGAAACCCTAACTTCCGCCAACAAAATGTCCAGACAGGGGGTAACAACTTCCGAGGGCATGGCGCCAATTCAAACAACCCTAGCCAACAAGCAGGTCCAACCAATAACTCAGGCCCTGGACAGACATCCACGGCACCACCGCAGCAACGAAGCCAGGCAGCCCCCCGGCAGCAAGCTAACAGTCAGCCCCAGGCGGGAAACGAGCAGCGAGCCGGCCCAAGCCAGGGTGCCCGGCTCCAGAATTAAGTGCGTCAATAGGACTGACGGCCGGTCCCGGCCCATCATCCCACTTGTGGGTCGAGGCCAATGGATGCCGTTTACTAGCCCTGCTGGACAGCGGGGCGACTCATTCCTTCATCCACAGCAACTACGTAGAGGACCTTCCGAGGACTAATCACCCGACGATGCCCGTGCTCTTGGCTGCCGCCAAGGAGATCAAGCACACCCAAGGCAGCGTGGAAGTGCCCCTGCAGATCGGAAACTGGACGGTTTCGGTCGAAATGCATATTTTGGAGGATATGACCAAGGATATCATCCTAGGAAGAGACTTCCTAGCGAAACAGGAAGTGGTGATCGACTTTCCGCGGCACTGCATACACGCAGGGGTGTCAGAACGGCACACCCTGTTCTGGGACATGGAGGTTAGGACCGAGGACTCGGCCCGCACCGTAACAGCCAACCCGGAGCAGCTACCAGAGACGCACAGCCGTGCGTATGAGGAAGTCATCACTAAATTTTCTGATGTATTTCAAGAGACGCTCAAACAGCCTACTACACAACTCACTACCCATGAAATCCGTCTGAAAGACGACAAACCATTTAAAATACGACGTTACCAGTACTCGGCGAATAAAAAGGCAATAATCACTGAGGAAGTGAAGAAGATGCTGGCAGCTGGGGTAATTCGACGCAGTAACAGCCGTTACTGCTCACCGATCGTCATTGTGAACAAAAAGGATGGGACTTCCCGCTTTTGTGTCGATTACCGCCAGCTGAACACCCAGACGTTGGAAGAAGTGTCTCAGTTGCCGCCGATAAGGGAAACGATCCGAGAGCTAGGTGCAGCGAAGGTTTTCACTAGTTTGGACTTAAAGAGTGGATACTGGCAGGTCCCGATGCACGAGAATAGTGTACCCCTGACAGCTTTCAGTACCCCAGACGGAGCGACATTCGAGTTCCTTGTGATGCCATTCGGGCTACGCAACGCCCCCTCAACGTTCCAGAAGTTAATGACAGAAGTGCTGGCCGACTTCATAGATGTCTTCGTGAAAGTATACCTAGACGACATAATAGTATACTCTGAAGATCATCAAGACCACCTTCGTCACTTGGCTCTGGTATTAGAGCGTCTGAGGATACATGGATTGCACTGTGGACTCCCGAAGTGCCGATTTGGAGCCTCCGAGCTGGACTACCTGGGCTACAGGATTACTACTACTCAAAATCAACCCCAGGAGAAACACGTCATCCAAATAAGAGACTTTCCCACTCCTCGCACCAAGAAGGAACTCCAGGGATTCCTAGGCACCGCCAACTGGTTACGAGAGTTTGTACCCGAGTTTGCCGAGCTGACAGCCCCGCTGACAAACCTAACAGGAAAGGAGAGGTTCCAGTGGAACACAGAAGCGGAGACAGCGTTCGCACTGATCAAAGAGAAGCTATCACAGCCTTTAGCCCTTTGCAGACCGGAGCCAGGACTGCCTTTCTACCTCCAAACCGATGCAAGCAACCATGGCATGGGTGCGGCTTTGTATCAAAAAACGCCAGAGGGGGAGAAACGGATCATTTCCTGCTCCAGTGCAAAGTTTACAGGACCTGAGAAACGCTATCACATCAATGAACAGGAGACACTCGCCGTAGTATGGGCCTGTCGTCGATACCGCCACTGGCTGGAGGACCAGCACTTTACACTTGTCACGGACAGCCGAGCATTGCACTGGTTACATCAGTTCAAGGACGAGAGGGCCAAGCTCACCCGGTGGGCCTTGCAGCTGCAAGAGTACACCTTCACCGTAGAACACTGTCCAGGACGATTGAACCAGCTGCCCGACTTCCTGTCGCGTCATCCCCAAGAAGCCATGCCAGCTGATACCGGCGATGACTCCCGCTTGCTACCTCCTGACGAGGAATCCACAACCAAACAACCAACCACGCCAAGGGCCATCATCGATACCCCGACCACGGAGGAACTTCTGATGATGGAAGCCGAACCTGAGGAGCTAACCACTCTGTTCGATGAGATCAAGGCCGCCCAACTCGCGGACTACGCTATTTCTGGTTCCATCGGACATTGGGGGGACATCCAGGATCAGGAACGAGGCTTAGACCCCTGGGAAAGACGACTGAAAGAACAATTCAGGGTAGAAGATGGACGCTTATGGCATGTCACTGAAGAGAGGACCGCCCTCGTTGTGCCCGAAGCCTTGAGGCCCCGCATTCTGCACCACTACCACGACGCCCCACATGCAGGTCATCCAGGCCGCGACGAGACGTACCGGGCAGTGAACAACCGTTACTACTGGCCCCAACTCCGCAAGAACGTCACGACGCATGTGCGACTATGCATGGTATGTGCTGCAACCAAGCGAGGACCCCTTCAAGCTGCCGCTCCACTCCGCCCGAGACCACCCACCAAACCCTGGCAAGTACTCTCGTTAGACGTCATGGGACCCTACGAAGAGACACCAACCCATAACCGAGTTATCATCGTGATAACAGATCTCTGTTCCAAGTGGATCGAGGCCGAAGCTGCACCCCAAGCTGATGCCAACCACATCTTAGGGGCCTTGGAACGAGTCTGCCTCCGATGGGGATATCCCGATGAACTCATCACCGACAAGGCACCCACCTTCACCGCCAAGAAGATCCTCAACTTCTGCAAGCGGAATAAAATCAGACATTTTACATCGCCGATCTACCACCAGAGAGCCAATCCTGTGGAGAGGCGTAACCAAGAGATAAAGAAGGCCCTACGAGAAAAGCTGATGGGAAAACGACAAAACCGATGGGACGTCGTGCTGCCGCAGATCATCTTTTCCTTGCACAACAGAAAAAATGCTGCCACCGGCTACTCACCCAGCGAGCTGCTGCTTGGGACCGAGTTACCTCGCCCAGGAGACTGGCAACACCCAGAGCAACGCCGCCCGCTACCAGAACCTCGACGAGCAGCTAGGAGCAGACATGAGAAAGCGGCGCAACGACAGCAAGTCTACCAGAGGAATCTTTTCCCAGAGCCAAGGACAGCCCCGATCGAGTATCGACCCCAGCAACGAGTGATGTGCCGAGGCTTCAAGGAGCGCCGGACCAGCTTTGGACCCACATGGGAGGGACCTTTTGTTATCATTCGAGCCCTGGGTGATAACACGTACGAAATTCTCAGGAACGAGATCCCAGTGCCCATTCACATTGATGACATCAGGCCCATGCCAGGCCAGAAACCCGACAAGCGACCTCCAGTGCCTCCAGCCGTACGAGCCATCGCAGCTGATACCGACGATGACGACAGCAACGACGAGGATGACGATCCCGAGGATCCAGGACATCCAGCCCCACCAAGGCTCGCAGCTCCTACTGTCACAGGACCAGTAGCGCCCGCTGCCCCAGAGCCAGCAGCACCCGCTGCCCAACAGCCAACCACGCCTACTGTCACAGGACCAGTAGCGCCCGTTGCCCAGAAGCCAGTCACGCCTACTATCACAGGATCAGTAGTGCCCGCTGCCCCAAGGCCAGATGCCAACGCACAAGTCTACATCCGTGGATCTGGTACCTACTTCCGTGGACATGGCGACTATCTACGTGGACATAGCACCACAGCCGCCGCTAAACCAAAATTTCCAGCCCGCCGACTGCCCCCAGTCGTGCCTGGTCCATCCACTTCAGCCAAGAGGAGACAAACAAACAAGAATGAGAAGTCCCCGGCGCTGTCAGCCGCACAGCCGCCGCCAGCAGACCCTGGGCCTTCTACGTCAAGACAAGAGCAGCCGCTCGACACGACGCCCATACTGTTCCCGATGCCGTTCTGGGCGAAGGCCGTGACCACGCCTGGCCACGACCGACAGCAGCCATCCGCCAGCCAGTAGCCTGTCCCAGTCCGGACACGAGTATTCGTCAACTCGAACGCCAGCCGAGCTCAGCCGGCTCCGGCGCACCGCTCCAGGATCCCGCTACCTTAGCACGTAGCACAGCAGGACCTAGCAGCCCCCACGAGGCGCTCCAGTATCTCACTGCCTTAGCCCGCAGTACAGCAGGACGTTGCAGCCTCAATAAATCTCTCCAGTCTCCCGTTGCCTTAGCAAGCAATACAGCAGGACGTTGCAGCCTCACAGGTTCGCTCCAGAATCCCGTTGCCTTAGCGAGCAACACAGCAGGACTTAGCAGCCCCCAATTCACAACAGGATCAGGCAGCCCCGGGCGTCGCGGAGACGACGTCCAGAAAAACGAAACGTGCGATAATATACCATTGTAAATAGTTCAACGCCACAGGGCGAAAACTTTGTTCAAACTAGAATACATTTATGATTTGTCACATAAAATACTTTAATTTTAAATATCTTGTTTTACCTAAAATATCTTAATGGACCTATTATTAGTTACTTATATAAAATATCTTACCACACTTAATCTTAGTCTATATATGTAAAAATATCTTAGTTGTTGAAATATCTTAACACTTACTCTTAGTTTATAGTTTTGAAAATATTGTATCCACTCACTCTTACATTATATAATTGAAATTATCGAACTGAAACATAACCTGTATGCCTTTATTAATGTTCAATAAAGTCACAAAAAAGGGGGGTGGTGTCATCGGCGTCGGCGTCGCGAACAAGTTATGACTTGTCTAGCGCGCTGTGCTCATGTTTTAGTCTTCTGCCGAAACAGAAGTCATTTGAGCACGAAAAATAGTCTTCTGCCGAAGCAGAAGTCATTTGAGCACAAAAAAGTCTATATAAGAAAACACTTTTTCTCAGCAAGTAAGTAGTGATCGATCCTTCAAGTAGTAATGTTCCAGCCTTCAGCAACTAATAGTCTTCTGCCGAAACAGAAGTCAGTTGAGCACAGAAGCCGACGCCAATGCTGACGAGGTCATCCCTTCCTCTTGTGTTGTAACCAGACAGTGTGTTTTATTTGAGTTTTATTGTGTTGAGTGTCAAGTGGCAATGCATACCCGGAGTGGCAAGGCAGTAGGCACTGGGGTCGAGAGCGACGTCTCCACGTCGGCCCCCCCTCACTGCACGACGCCCCTCACAGCATCTGACCACGAAGTGCTCCGCCAACACGACGCCCTGACAAGGGGTACGGGGGTCACGCCCGACGTCTCCACGACGGTGGCCCCACACTGCACAGCAAGCAACACAGCAACCCGGCTCGGCGAGGTAAGCATGTCCTCTGATTTCTCCACAGGCACAAGTGCTACGCATGGCGTCGCGACGACGGCGCCCCACTACTGTGCGTCGCCGGGCTCCGCGCCTAGGCATAGCGAGGCAGGACTCGCCACCAACATAGGACACGACACTGGGGTCACGCATGACGTCATCACGACGGTGCCCCCTCGCTGCATGGCACGCAGCGCAGCCACCTGGCATGGAACCCAGGCAACAAATATGGAATGGAGTAGCAACGATTCCCAGGCGATGCCCCCTTACTGCATGGAGCGCAACGCAGCATCGTGGCACGAAAACTCGGCGATGGAACAGGGATTAGATGGTGATGATGACATGGTGATGCCCCCTCGCTGTATGGTGGACCCAACAGCATCCCGGTCCAACGACGATTCCTCGACGCTGGGAGATCGCCGCTTCGCTGGATTCGCTTCCACACATGGGGAAGCCTCCCACTCTGGCTCAGGGCTGCCCAGCGGTCAGTACACCATTGCTGCCACACCCGACTGGCCCCAACTCTTCAGCGACGCCTCGCTGACACCGCGCCGCCAGCTGGCCACCCCTCACTGCATGGTACCACCAACAGCAACCAGCCCAAGTCCAAGCACGCCGCCCAACGCACAGTACTTCGTCACGCCTACCTCGTCGGCCGGCGCCTACCACGTCACCCCGCCGTACCAGACGGCAAGACCTAGTGCTACGCCCCAAAGACAAATAGTGCTCCAAAACCAAACGACTGGAACGATCCCAGTCCCCTCTGCCGCCATAACGGACCAACCCCAACCGAGCTTGGGACTACCCAGCTATGAACAATTAGCGCAACTCCTGGCTCTGACCACTTCAAACCTAGCCTCCATTACCCGGCAGCAAGAAAATTGCCGGCCACCCATTACTGCACGTAACGAATCACAGCCGTACGCCACGGAAAAGGCTAACTTACGTGGACAGTATCATCATATATGTCCTGATAATGTACCAGTGGAACACTTCTACAACATGAAATTCATGTTTGTATTTTTAATATTCAAAAAATGACATTCAAAAGTTGAACACATGTACAGTACAGCTGTATGCAATAAAACCCAAATTAAATTTTAGAATGGGGTGTAAACATTTTGAGCCAATCGTTGGCACACGTAAATTATGTATACCCAACGACAAAGCAGTTTTAGCAACATTGCAACCGAAACTTGAAACAATATAGCCCTAGTAATATTGCACAGCAATGTTACATTTTGCAAAGTACCAACAAGATTTATGCGGTTTCTGATTGATTTTGACAGCGTAATCCTGCATGCATTTGGGCTATATTACATAAACATTGTGGTAAATTAAATATTAATTCTACAGCAGTATTGTTGAAATATTGCCTTGTGCATAGTGCCGGTATAGTACCTATCTATCTCATAACAAAAACAAACAGATATTTCTCTATCTAGGTTTGGTTTAAGTGCATTTATAATCATACCCTGTGGTGAATGGCATACGTTTTATAAATTTTAAATCGTTGGTTAAAATTGTGGATATGAAAAATGATTTAAATTTTGAATCCAGACTTTGGACTTGTGATCGTATATTAAATAATAATGAATAATAAAAATGATAACATATTCATCCCTTTTTCAATTTTCCTACTGTATTTAATTACATTTTATCGTTATATTCAGATTTCCGCTTTCCATGTCGTTACAATCATCCCCTTGTTGAATTTTTGAAATGCGCGCCACGGTCCTCAGATTAGTGCGCATGCTCGTTGCCTTGCTGTTATTTGCCACCACAGGCCACAAGCTGTCAAATGTCGATTTCAATTTGTTTGTGTTTTGTTTTCCCCTATTAGTCCAAGTGTAGGTACATTAATTGTATTGCAGTAAGTATTTTACAATTGTACACAATTCAACTACCTACCACATAGTTTTAAAGGAAGGCCCCCTTTGTTGTCATTTGCAGATATTTTATATTCAGATACTAAAGTTTAATGTATCCCTTTGTACTTACCTATATTATAATTCTAGCATACTTTATTAGTTGTTATAATAATGACGACGTTTGTATAGGCACCAATTTTTTGAAAAGAAACGGAGGTAGTCTAATTCGGAATGGTAACACTCTGCGAAAAAGAAGTTTGGTGGTCACCATTCAAACGGAACCAATTTGACAAATCATTGAAAAACAGGACAAATCCCAGATGAAACTTGGATACTTTACGGGGTGTTTAAATCTTATTTTTAAGAAGGTAGGTTCGATCCATTTCAATATTAAGGTGCTTTTGTTTATTTAAATCACAACCATTGGTTTTGATTGCAACATACGAGTTGTTATATTTATTCGTATTAATTTGCTTTATATCTATTTCAGAGGATTATAAAAAGCTGCAGTTAGGTAAATGGAAAAGATCAGAAATCACATCTGATGTACAGAGTGAACAAAAACAAATCAAGGGACTATATGTACAAAAAGCATATTAGTCCTCTGAAAAGATTACTATTGTCAGATGAACATAGTGATATTGAAGAACGTATTGGAAGCCGTCCCAAACTGAAAGAAATGTTGTCCTTACTAGAAGTTGAAAGAGAATATGATGTTCTTCTAATAACTCTGGTAGGCATTTAAAATCACAAACAAACATTTCCGAATTCCCAAAAAATATCTATACCTACCTATGTCTTGTTTTATGATAATATCAATTTGTTTAACTTATTTTTGATTATTTTTATTTTTTTCTATAAGATGTTTTTATATTTATTAACTTCATCAAGGCCAGTTTTTAAAGTGAAATACCTATTCAAATATAATTAATTGTTTTTTCTTTTATAGTCGGAACTAGCTCGTGTATCCCCATACCTCCTCTACTCAGGAAAAAAATACCTTCTCCCAAAAATTGGAAAAGCCAAAAGAAAGTATTCAGCCAATAGGAGCAATCACAGGTGATGTGTTAAGAATGCCAAGTGAAGTTTCGCAATTACAAGTAGCACCATCGGCAACACCTGTACACTGGTTTTGAAAATGTAAGCCCTCCAGTTTTTACTATTTTTTACTTACTGGCAAATATTCCTTATAGTAAAATATGACAGTTTATAAGAACATTTTTTTGTTAAAAAAATATCGATCAGTTCATAAGTTGCAAAGCACATTTTTTTGTTTAAAAAATATCGATTTAAATTCTTGGCACAATTGTTATTTATTATTGCAATTCATTTTGTAACAAAAAATAAAAATATATCTAAAGTAACACAACTGTTTTAATTATAACTCTTCCTATTTTATAATTTAAGATACATAATTGTTACGACAATGTAAAGTAGTTAATAGAATAAAGTCATCTTTTGCTCTGAACAATTTAAAACATGATTTGAATTAGATAAAACTTTAAGGTAACGTAATATGACTATCAGACTTTCGTAAATAACATCTTAAATATGACTTTTAAAGCTGAAGTTTTCAGAGTGATAACTGTTTGATGCATTTTAAAATGGTTTCTAACAGATCTTATTATTAACGTAAAAGTATTTTTTTTGCATATGATATTCTTGGGCCTTTGTAAAGTATTGTTATGGCAAATGCAATTTTATTGGTAGGTTTATTTAGCATTTGTGTGCTCCATTCAACAAAATTTGATCAATAAAACATGTTTGAGTTTAACTGAAAAGTAATGGTAAAAACAAATTTTCCATGCAGTGTACATTGTGAGAAGCAATAAATATATATTTCGAAATATCTTTACAATATTTTTTCAGCATACATGCAGATCTACAAGACGTATGTGTACGACATGCTGTGGGATGAGAACAACCATTAGTATACAGGGTGTCCCAGTAAAAAGTCTCAGGCCGGATATTTTCTAAACAAATAGAGACATTTTAAGTCTATAAAAGCCAGTTTGTAGCACATAAAATTTATGTGCTACAAACTGGCTTTTATAGACTTAAAATGTCTCTATTTGTTTAGAAAATATCCGGCCTGAGACTTTTTACTATTTAATAGTGCTTCAGTTTTGAATATAAATGAATGGTTTTTGAATATATCAATATGTAGATGGCGCTGGGCTCTAAATAAATCTTATTTCTTTTGCAAGGCTTCCCGAGAGTGGTGCGAGAGTTGCCTTTAATTAGGTATAAATCTTTCGGCTGGTATTTGTTTCAATCAAAACCAAGCGCTTTGTGATAAAATGTGATTTTTATCCTTAACGCGGCCAGACTAGCAATTCGTTGCAGTTTGGTTTACTATCCTTATGAAAATAAGGATTCATAGAGGTGATAGACAGAAATATTTTGTTTTAATATATTCTGCCCTCTAGAAGCATGCTCTTGAACTAATATATATATATATATATATATATATATATATATATATATATATATATATATATATATATATATATAAGTGTCGTGTTTGAAATCATAAATAAAATTCACAATTTGTATGTATTTTAGGAATTAATCATAACAGTTTTACTTTAACGGATCATACAGAAGCAGGAGTATCTGTGGTTTATTTAATTGATTCAAGTTCACTTATTCTCATCGAGTAGGATGCAGAGAATGAAACTTGATATTGAATACGAACAAAATATTTAAATAAACATAAAATGAAGTTATTTTAGTTTAACAAGGTTATTCTAAATAGTATATAATAAAACATGAACTGATAGAGAATCACAATCTCATTTAAAATGATTTAGAATGAAATTGGAAAACAAAAAAGTAAATTTTATAAAATCTGACATGCATGTCAAAACTTAGGGCTGAAAATCATATTTTGTGTAGAAACACTGTAAATCTACACAAAATGAATATTGAATGAAAGACTATCAACAGTAGTTGCAGTGCAGCGTAATTATTTTAGAAATAGTAAGTCCATATATTACAAAACACTGAATGACATTTTAAGTTTTCAGATATTTTCAAATATCATTGCAGAAAGGTGTTTTGTAAATGATATTTCACATCATGCAGAAAGAAAGGACTAATAGTATGATGTTAAATGTTTGTTGGCGTATCAATTTTTTGTTTTAGTTTATAATATAAGTATTCTGTCAGTATGGAAACTGCAGTACGTTTTTAACTACTAGCATTTTGTGTTTATCATTGCTATTCATCTAAATGTATGAATTAGTATATATTTGAGATTGGAATTGTTAATTGTAGTTATAAGTAGATTTTAAGAAAGTGTATGTAATATGTCAATATATTTCGAGTAATTATAATTATTCACTTAATCCTGAAAAGTAGAATAAGAAACTTATCAGGAAAAATAAAGAATTAAAAACAGTATTCACTTAAGGTAAAGAACAAACAAAACTGAATAGTTTAAATTTTAAATTAAAATTAAATTTTGAAATATTAAAAATAGAAAAAAACAATTGAAATATTGGAAATTAACCCATTGAAACGACTAAAAATAACAAATCAGTTGATCACACACCGCTGAACAGCGAGCTGCGAAATATATTCATCCAAGAATAAATAATAAATTGAAAATAAAAGTGGTGAATAAGTTGAAGGTTAGGATATTACAATCCAGATATATTGATATCAAGAATAAATTGTAAAAGTTGATTAAATATAAGAAGTGAGTATACTTTGAAAGTATTACGAAGTAGATTATCTGGAAAGCAGATTTAGAAGAGGGAAGTATTTGTTAATCCAGTTAGCAAATTTATATGGTGAAGAAATTTCAAACGTCAAGCAAGTGATAGAAATACTTCAAGAAAATCTTAAAAATAAATTGGAGGTTAGAAACAAACGTCAATCCAGTAAAGAAGAAGAAGCCTTGAGAGGTTAAAAAGTCAGTCAAGTGACATAATATTTCAAGGATCATAATAACCAGTTAGAGGTTATAATATAACATTACTCGAGTCGAAAGAAAGACAAGGTAAAGCTTTACTATATCAGAAATCCATGGTACATATTTATTTTAAATAAAGGCCATATTTATCATTTTAGTTCAGTTAGATTTTGTTATTTAAATTTGTTAATTACATTCCAAGTTCAAATTTGTTAATAAATTAATACTTTGTTCGTTCAATACTGAGTTTGATTTATTTAGATTGTTATCTTGATCGATGAGCATTTATTGAACCGACTTCGTTGGACCCTGAGTAAGAGTCATTCTATAGATTGTAGATGGTCATGCTAATGGTATTCTATAGTCTATAATATTAACAGCTTTTAAGAAACTGTTTGGCGCTCAATAAAATAATTTCAATTTACTTTCAAAAAGTAATTTCGAACGTATAAAAAATAAAATAGATATCAGAATATAGATATCAGAATAGATATCAGAATATTTATTTATGGCTTGTTAACGTGGAGCGATCAGGAAAGCGATTAAATAAATACAACTTGAGAATAGTTTATCATTTCAAGCATACATTTGAAAGATAATAGATCAAATAATTTATTTTGATAGTTTTGACAACAAGGCATTGTCAAATTAAAAACAAATATAATTTATATGAGGTTAAAGTCAGGTAAGACAACAATGAATCAAGAAGAAACTACACCAGGTACATCCACAGTTCCACAAACACAAGTTGGTGACACAAACACACAACCAGACACAAACATGTTCCAGAAACTCATGGAAATGATGGGTGGAATGAAGGTACAGATGAATCAAAATAACCAAACTTTAAAAGAAGACATTAGTCAAAATAACCAGCGACTAGAAGAAAACATGAATCAAAATATCCATCGACTTGAAGAAAACATTAACAAAAAAATAGAAGAAAGCAATAAAGAAGTAAGAAATAAGATTGAAAATTTGGAGAGTAAATGGGAGAGAATGGGAGAGACAGTCAACGAAGAAATTGGTATTAAGGTAAACGAGGCAGCAAAAGAAATAAGAGAGGAAGTTGTAACTATGTTTGAAGATGGAATGACTGCAGTAGATAGCAGAATGAAGAAACAGGAGGATAAATACGATAGCAAAATAAAAGAACAGGATAGCAAGATAGAACAGAACACGAAGTTGTTGAAGGATACCACACGTACACAATTAACACAATTACCCATACATACTTACACATGCAACAAAACACCATTTTATTTTTACGGAGATAACTGTATACACCCTAAAATTTTCATTGCACGTTTGAAACAACACATGGAAACACAACACGTAAATGCAAACCTAAAAGCAAACATCCAAGACATGTTAAAGGGAGAAGCGGAAATCTGGTACTCAGTTATAATGGACAGGTTTGAGACTATAGAGGAATTTGAAGCTCTAGTCTTAAAACAATATTGGAGTGATTACACTCAGTTGAAAATAAGACAAGACCTATTTAATGGTAACTATGTAGAAAATAAAGGTATTTCTAGGGAAAATTATGTACTTAGAAAAGTATATAATATTAGACATCTAGAACCAAAATTCACAGAAAGTGAAATGGTTAGATATTTAGCTAGGCATTTTTCAGGGGATATCCAGAATGTTATTATTACGCAAAGAATTGCAAAGTTAGATGATTTAATTGATTATTTAAGAGAATTAGATGATTATCATCAGAGTTTTGATAGGAAGGCTAGTCAAAATAGGGAGAATAATAGTAGGTATTATAACAAATGGGGTTATGATCAGAATAAGAATGAAAGTGATAGAAGAGAAAGACAAGGTTATGGTCAACGTCAATATGACAATGACAGAAAGGAGCAAGGGGGTTATGGTCAATATGATAGGAAGGAAAAGCAGGGTTATGAGAAACGTCATTATGACAATGATTGGAGAAAGAGAGGGGGTTATGATAAAAATTATAAGTCATATGCACAAGTTGCCAATAATAACATTCAAAGGGGAAATAGAGTAAATGAAAATACGCACTCTAATATAAATAAAATAGAAACAACAGCACAAATAAATGATAATAGAAATCAGGATTTTTAGACAAAGTTGTTTTAAATTTAAATACTAACTATGAACATATGCGCGAATATACAGGAATTGATAATGATATTGGAACAAAAAATGTAAAAATGTGTGATTTACCTATAATAAAAATCGAAATAGATAATATAAAGTTAAATTCGTTACTCGATACTGCATCGGAGATAAGCTTAATTAGTGAAACAATTTTTAACAATCATTTGAATAATGGTAGAAGTAATGGTATAAGAGTTACTAAGATTAAATTAATTAATGCAAGCGGGAAAAAGTTCGCCGAGTGCAATAAGGTATTAAATACTACTTTCAGAATTGGAAATAAAAACTTTAATGGTAATTTTGTTATTGTAGCACAAATGAACTTTGATGTTATATTGGGAGAAGACATTCTATCAGAGTTAAAGGCAAAAATTGATTTAGGAGAGAAAATCCTAATAATAGAAGGTGAAAGAATACCTATTTTTAATATGAATAATGAATTGAATGGCAATGGTGCCGAAATAATTAATGTAATAAATGGTATAGAGACCAATAATAAAGCATTTTGTAATGAACATAAAGTGGAAACGACCACGTATGTTCAAAATATTAATTTTAATAAGCCTGAAATTTTACTGATAGTTTGTCCCCCCAAATATGATATAATTGTTAAAAATTTGTTGAAAAAATACATTTCTTTAATTAATTATGAACCCAGAGTAGCAAAAGGTTATGTTCACAATCTTGAAGTAGATGAAAATAAACCTTTTAAATGTAAAACTTATCCTATTCCTTATAAGCACAGAGATAAAGTAAAAAATGAAATTTCAAATATGATTAACTCTAATATTATTGAGACAGCTAAAACTAATTACATAAATCCATTAGTTGTTGTTAAGAAAAAGGATGAAACGATTAGATTATGCTTAGATGCTAGAAATTTGAATCAAATTACAAAGTCACAATTTGATGCACCGCAAACAATCGATGCTATGTTGTCCAGAGTTGGTAAAAATACTGTATTTTCTAAACTTGATTTGAAGAATTCATTTTGGTTGATACCATTACATAAAGATTCACGTAAATTCACAGGATTCAGTGTTGATGGACATATATTTCAATTCAAGGTGGTACCATTTGGTTTGCAATCTGCATCTTCAGCACTTGTACGTGCAATGCAAAATATACTTGACAAGTATGACAGTTTTTGTTTACATTATATCGATGACATTTTAATATTTTCGGAAACAGAGGATAAACATAGTAGACACCTAGATATTATATTGAATGCATTAGATGAAGCTGGACTCAAGCTAAATATAAAAAAGTGTGAATTTTATAGTACATATGTTCAATATTTAGGCTACAAGATTAAGCAAGAAGGTATTAGCATAGGACAAGAAAGAGTCAAAGAAATAAAAGATTATCCGCGACCAACAAATTTAAAAACTTTAAGGGGCTTTTTAGGTATTTTGAATTATTATAAGAAATTTATACCTAGATTATCGGAGTTAGAAGTTCCTTTAATAGAATTACTTAGGAAAGATGTTAAGTGGGAATGGGATGATAGGAGAGAAGCAGCGTTTGAAAATGTGAAGACAAACTTCCATGATAATTTATTGCTTCATAGTCCGGATTTTACATTACCATTTACGTTGCGGACAGACGCATCTGATAACATTATTGCCGCTGAACTTACACAAATTCAAGGGGGAATCGAAACGCCCATATGTTTCATATCGCGGATATTGAAAGCTTACGAAATTAGATATTCTACAAGCGAAAAAGAAATGTTGTCCATTGTATATTCGATATCCAGGATGTCATATTTCCTAACCTCAAATCATTTTATAATAGAGACAGATCACTCAGCTTTATGTTTTTTAATGAAAAATCGATTTGCTAATAATAGAATCTACCGATGGTCACTTTTAATTCAAGAGTATTCGTTTACAATTAAACACAGACCAGGAAAGGAAAACATCACAGCAGACGCACTTACACGAAACCGAAAAGTTCACACAAATGACATAAACACTTTCACAGTAGCTTTAAATACATTATCACAACATAACAATTTATACTCATATACACGAGTTTTGAACAGTCAAACACATTTACACGACTTAAGAAACAAAATACGTGAACATCCATACAGGGGATACACACTAAAAAACAATCTTATCATTAAAACTATCTTAAATGAAGAAAAATATGTTATAGATGAAAGTTTAGCATCAGAAATTATTTGGGATTTACACTATAGATATGGACACATAGGTATTCGGAAAACCTGGATGATTTTTCGAGAGACGTATTATTGCGAAAAAGATTTACCGTTAGCAAAGGAACTTATAAATATGTGTCATGAATGTTGTTTAGGAAAAACTAAAAATTATGTAAATAAAAACACAGTTTACAGCATTATTACTGATAAACCTTTAAAACTGGTAGCTATAGATTTTGTGAGTAATTTAATTCCAGATTATGATGGTTTTAAACATATCTTAGTCATAGTTGACATTTTCTCAAAATTTATTAAACTGTATCCCACAAAACGGTGTAATACTTTGACAGTAATAAAAAATTTAAATCATTTTTCTAAGACGATAGGTAAACCAGAAAGGATATTGGCTGACAACGCTACATATTTTAATAATGAAAGATTAAAAAAATATTTTACAAAACATGAAATTCAGTTAGTATTTACAACAATCAGACGACCACAGGCAAATCCTGCTGAACGGTACATACAAGAGGTAATTAGGTTTTTAAGAATGGTTGTGCAAAATGATCATAGCCAATGGCCTTCAGCCGTGGTAGATGTAGAGAATTATATAAACAATGTACCAAGTACAGTGACACAAGAATCGCCAATTTTTATCTTGTCAGGGCAGTTACCAAATAGGCCTTGGAAAAATGATGAAAATTATAATTTAGAAAACGTACACAAAATTGTCAAACAAAGATTAGAACGCAACGCTAAAAGGTACCAACTTAGAGAGAACAAAAAGATTAAAAAGAAAATAAAATTTAAAACAGGAGATCAAGTAGTAATTAAAAGACTAAAGGTATCAGACTACAAAAACAACATATGTGCAAAGTTACAGTATCCTTATCAAGGTCCATATACGATAGAAAAAGTATTAAATGAAAACACATATGAGTTAGTAGATACTTATAACGGATTAATAAGAGGGAAATTTCACGTAGAATTAATTTATCCATATGATCCAGGATAGATTACTCTTAAGTTATCCAAATGATCCTGAGTAGATCACTTTTAAATTGTAAATAAACTTTGACAGTGTGAATGTCACATCATGTTGTTAAAACTAACAAAATTTTCACATGTCAAAATTCTATTAGTTTAGGGGGTTTTATGCTGTATATCCACACTGTGGAACACTACCTAAGTGTCGTGTTTGAAATCATAAATAAAATTCACAATTTGTATGTATTTTAGGAATTAATCATAACAGTTTTACTTTAACGGATCATACAGAAGCAGGAGTATCTGTGGTTTATTTAATTGATTCAAGTTCACTTATTCTCATCGAGTAGGATGCAGAGAATGAAACTTGATATTGAATACGAACAAAATATTTAAATAAACATAAAATGAAGTTATTTTAGTTTAACAAGGTTATTCTAAATAGTATATAATAAAACATGAACTGATAGAGAATCACAATCTCATTTAAAATGATTTAGAATGAAATTGGAAAACAAAAAAGTAAATTTTATAAAATCTGACATGCATGTCAAAACTTAGGGCTGAAAATCATATTTTGTGTAGAAACACTGTAAATCTACACAAAATGAATATTGAATGAAAGACTATCAACAGTAGTTGCAGTGCAGCGTAATTATTTTAGAAATAGTAAGTCCATATATTACAAAACACTGAATGACATTTTAAGTTTTCAGATATTTTCAAATATCATTGCAGAAAGGTGTTTTGTAAATGATATTTCACATCATGCAGAAAGAAAGGACTAATAGTATGATGTTAAATGTTTGTTGGCGTATCAATTTTTTGTTTTAGTTTATAATATAAGTATTCTGTCAGTATGGAAACTGCAGTACGTTTTTAACTACTAGCATTTTGTGTTTATCATTGCTATTCATCTAAATGTATGAATTAGTATATATTTGAGATTGGAATTGTTAATTGTAGTTATAAGTAGATTTTAAGAAAGTGTATGTAATATGTCAATATATTTCGAGTAATTATAATTATTCACTTAATCCTGAAAAGTAGAATAAGAAACTTATCAGGAAAAATAAAGAATTAAAAACAGTATTCACTTAAGGTAAAGAACAAACAAAACTGAATAGTTTAAATTTTAAATTAAAATTAAATTTTGAAATATTAGATCAAAATAGAAAAAAACAATTGAAATATTGGAAATTAACCCATTGAAACGACTAAAAATAACAAATCAGTTGATCACACACCGCTGAACAGCGAGCTGCGAAATATATTCATCCAAGAATAAATAATAAATTGAAAATAAAAGTGGTGAATAAGTTGAAGGTTAGGATATTACAATCCAGATATATTGATATCAAGAATAAATTGTAAAAGTTGATTAAATATAAGAAGTGAGTATACTTTGAAAGTATTACGAAGTAGATTATCTGGAAAGCAGATTTAGAAGAGGGAAGTATTTGTTAATCCAGTTAGCAAATTTATATGGTGAAGAAATTTCAAACGTCAAGCAAGTGATAGAAATACTTCAAGAAAATCTTAAAAATAAATTGGAGGTTAGAAACAAACGTCAATCCAGTAAAGAAGAAGAAGCCTTGAGAGGTTAAAAAGTCAGTCAAGTGACATAATATTTCAAGGATCATAATAACCAGTTAGAGGTTATAATATAACATTACTCGAGTCGAAAGAAAGACAAGGTAAAGCTTTACTATATCAGAAATCCATGGTACATATTTATTTTAAATAAAGGCCATATTTATCATTTTAGTTCAGTTAGATTTTGTTATTTAAATTTGTTAATTACATTCCAAGTTCAAATTTGTTAATAAATTAATACTTTGTTCGTTCAATACTGAGTTTGATTTATTTAGATTGTTATCTTGATCGATGAGCATTTATTGAACCGACTTCGTTGGACCCTGAGTAAGAGTCATTCTATAGATTGTAGATGGTCATGCTAATGGTATTCTATAGTCTATAATATTAACAGCTTTTAAGAAACTGTTTGGCGCTCAATAAAATCATTTCAATTTACTTTCAAAAAGTAATTTCGAACGTATAAAAAATAAAATAGATATCAGAATATAGAACAATATATATATATATATATATATATATATATATATATATATATATATATATATATAAATGTTCTATATTCTGCTATCTATTTTATTTTTTATATACGTTCGAAATTACTTTTTGAAAGTAAATTGAAATGATTTTATTGAGCGCCAAACAGTTTCTCAAAAGCTGTTAATATTATAGACTATAGAACACCATTAGCATGACCATCTACAATCTATAGAATGACTCTTACTCAAGGTCCAACGAAGTCGGTTCAATAAATGCTCATCGATCAAGATAACAATCTAAATAAATCAAACTCAGCATTTGAACGAACAAAGTATTAATTTATTAACAAATTTGAACTTGGAATGTAATTAACAAATTTAAATAACAAAATCTAACTTAACTAAAATGATAAATATGGCCTTTATTTAAAATAAATATGTACCATGGATTTCTGATATAGTAAAGCTTTACCTTGTCTTTCTTTCGACTCGAGTAATGTTATATTATAACCTCTAACTGGTTATTATGATCCTTGAAATATTATGTCACTTGACTGACTTTTTAACCTCTCAAGGCTTCTTCTTCTTCTTCTTTACTGGATTGACGTTTGTTTCTAGCCTCCAATTTATTTTCAAGATTTCCTTGAAATATTTCTATCACTTGCTTGACGTTTGAAATTTCTTCACCATATAAATTTGCTAACTGGATTAACAAATACTTCCCTCTTCTAAATCTGCTTTCCGGATAATCTACTTCGTAATACTTTCAAAGTATACTCACTTCTTATATTTAATCAACTTTTACAATTTATTCTTGATATCAATATATCTGGATTGTAATTTTCTAACCTTTAAATTATTCACCACTTTTCTTCTCTTTTCAATTTATTAATTATTCGAGGATGAATATTTCTCGCAGCTCGCTGTTCAGCGGTGTCTGATCAACTCATTTGTTACTTTTAGTCGTTTCAATGGGTTAATTTCCAATATTTCAATTGTTTTTTTCTATTTTGATCTAATATTTCAAAATGTAATTTTAATTTAAAATTTAAACTATTCAGTTTTGTTTATTCTTTATCTTAGTTGAATACTGTTTTTAATTCTTTAATTTTCCTGATAAGTTTCTTATTCTACCTTTCAGGATTAAGTGAATATTTGTAATTACTCGAAATATATTGACATGTTACATATACTTTTTAAAATCTACTTATAACTACAATTAACAATTCCAATCTCAAATAAATACTAATTCATACATTTAGATGAATAGCAATGATAAACACAAAATGCTAGTAGCTAAAAACGTACTGCAGTTTTTCATAATGACAGAATACTGATATTATAAACTAAAACAAAAATTAATACGCCAACAAACATTTAACATCATACTATTAGTCCTTTCTTTCTGCATGATGTGAAATATCATTTACAAAACACCTTTCTGCAATGATATTTGAAAATATCTGAAAACTTAAAATGTCATTCAGTGTTTTGTAATATATGGACTTACTATTTCTAAAATAATTACCCTGCAATGCAAATACTGATAATAGTCTTTCATTCAATATTCATTTTGTGTAGATTTACAGTGTTTCTACACAAAATATGATTTTCAGCCCTAAGTTTTGACATGCATGTCAGATTTTATAAAATTTACTTTTTTGTTTTCCAATTTCATTCTAAATCATTTTATATGAGACTGTGATTCTCTATAAGTTCATGTTTTATCATATACTATTTAGAATAACCTTGTTAAACTAAAATAACTTCATTTTATGTTTATTTCAATATTTTGTTCTAATTCAATATCAAGTTTCATTCTCTGCATCCTACTCGATGAGAATAAGTGAACTTGAATCAATTAAATAAACCACAGATATTCCTGCTTTTGTATGATCCGTTAAAGTAAAACTGATATGGTTATTTTCTAAAATACATACAAATTTATGAATTTTATTTATGATTTCAAACACGATACTTGGGTAGTATTCCACAGTGTGGATACACAGCATAAAACCCCCAAACTAATAGAATTTTGACATGTGAAAATTTTGTTAGTTTTAACAACATGATGTGACATTCACACTGTCAAAGTTTATTTACAATTTAAAACTGAACTACTCAGGATCATTTGGATAACTTAAGAGTAATCTATCCTGGATCATATGAATAAATTAATTCTACGTGAAATTTCCCTCTTATTAATCCGTTATAAGTATCTACTAACTCATATGTGTTTTCATTTAATACTTTTTCTATCGTATATGGACCTTGATAAGGATATTGTAACTTTGCACATATGTTGTTTTTGTAGTCTGATACCTTTAGTCTTTTAATTACTACTTGATCTCCTGTTTTAAATTTTATTTTCTTTTTAATCTTTTTGTTCTCTCTAAGTTGGTACCTTTTAGCGTTGCGTTCTAATCTTTGTTTGACAATTTTGTGTACGTTTTCTAAATTATAATTTTCATCATTTTTCCAAGGCCTATTTGGTAACTGACCTGACAAGATAAAAATTGGCGATTCTTGTGTCACTGTACTTGGTACATTGTTTATATAATTCTCTACATCTACCACGGCTGAAGGCCATTGGCTATGATCATTTTGCACAACCATTCTTAAAAACCTAATTACCTCTTGTATGTACCGTTCAGCAGGATTTGCCTGTGGTCGTCTGATTGTTGTAAATACTAACTGAATTTCATGTTTTGTAAAATATTTTTTTAATCTTTCATTATTAAAATATGTAGCGTTGTCAGCCAATATCCTTTCTGGTTTACCTATCGTCTTAGAAAAATGATTTAAATTTTTTATTACTGTCAAAGTATTACACCGTTTTGTGGGATACAGTTTAATAAATTTTGAGAAAATGTCAACTATGACTAAGATATGTTTAAAACCATCATAATCTGGAATTAAATTACTCACAAAATCTATAGCTACCAGTTTTAAAGGTTTATCAGTAATAACGCTGTAAACTGTGTTTTTATTTACATAATTTTTAGTTTTTCCTAAACAACATTCATGACACATATTTATAAGTTCCTTTGCTAACGGTAAATCTTTTTCGCAATAATACGTCTCTCGAAAAATCATCCAGGTTTTCCGAATACCTATGTGTCCATATCTATAGTGTAAATCCCAAATAATTTCTGATGCTAAACTTTCATCTATAACATATTTTTCTTCAGTTAAGATAGTTTTAATGATAAGATTGTTTTTTAGTGTGTATCCCCTGTATGGATGTTCACGTATTTTGTTTCTTAAGTCGTGTAAATGTGTTTGACTGTTCAAAACTTGTGTATATGAGTATAAATTGTTATGTTGTGATAATGTATTTAAAGCTACTGTGAAAGTGTTTATATCATTTGTATGAACTTTTCGGTTTCGTGTAAGTGCGTCTGCTGTGATGTTTTCCTTTCCTGGTCTGTGTTTAATTGTAAACGAATACTCTTGAATTAAAAGTGACCGTCGGTAGATTCTATTATTAGCAAATCGATTTTTCATTAAAAAACATAAAGCTGAGTGATCTGTCTCTATTATAAAATGATTTGAGGTTAGGAAATATGACATCCTGGATATCGAATATACAATGGACAACATTTCTTTTTCGCTTGTAGAATATCTAATTTCGTAAGCTTTCAATATCCGCGATATGAAACATATGGGTGTTTCGATTCCCCCTTGAATTTGTGTAAGTTCAGCGGCAATAATGTTATCAGATGCGTCTGTCCGCAACGTAAATGGTAATGTAAAATCCGGACTATGAAGCAATAAATTATCATGGAAGTTTGTCTTCACATTTTCAAACGCTGCTTCTCTCCTATCATCCCATTCCCACTTAACATCTTTCCTAAGTAATTCTATTAAAGGAACTTCTAACTCCGATAATCTAGGTATAAATTTTTTATAATAATTCAAAACACCTAAAAAACCCCTTAAAGTTTTTAAATTTGTTGGTCGCGGATAATCTTTTATTTCTTTGACTCTTTCTTGTCCTATGCTAATACCTTCTTGCTTAATCTTGTAGCCTAAATATTGAACATATGTACTATAAAATTCACACTTTTTTATATTTAGCTTGAGTCTAGCTTCATCTAATGCATTCAATATAATATCTAGGTGTCTACTATGTTTATCCTCTGTTTCTGAAAATATTAAAATGTCATCGATATAATGTAAACAAAAACTGTCATACTTGTCAAGTATATTTTGCATTGCACGTACAAGTGCTGAAGATGCAGATTGCAAACCAAATGGTACCACCTTGAATTGAAATATATGTCCATCAACACTGAATCCTGTGAATTTACGTGAATCTTTATGTAATGGTATCAACCAAAACGAATTCTTCAAATCAAGTTTAGAAAAGACAGTATTTTTACCAACTCTGGACAACATAGCATCGATTGTTTGCGGTGCATCAAATTGTGACTTTGTAATTTGATTCAAATTTCTAGCATCTAAGCATAATCTAATCGTTTCATCCTTTTTCTTAACAACAACTAATGGATTTATGTAATTAGTTTTAGCTGTCTCAATAATATTACAGTTAATCATATTTGAAATTTCATTTTTTACTTTATCTCTGTGCTTATAAGGAATAGGATAAGTTTTACATTTAAAAGGTTTATTTTCATCTACTTCAAGATTGTGAACATAACCTTTTGCTACTCTGGGTTCATAATTAATTAAAGAAATGTATTTTTTCAACAAATTTTTAACAATTATATCATATTTGGGGGGACAAGCTATCAGTAAAATTTCAGGCTTATTAAAATTAATATTTTGAACATACGTGGTCGTTTCCACTTTATGTTCATTGCAAAATGCTTTATTATTGGTCTCTATACCATTTAATACATTAATTATTTCGACACCATTGCCATTCAATTCATTATTCATATTAAAGATAGGTATTCTTTCACCTTCTATTATTAGGATTTTCTCTCCTAAATCAATTTTTGCCTTTAACTCTGATAGAATGTCTTCTCCCAATATAACATCAAAGTTCATTTGTGCTACAATAACAAAATTACCATTAAAGTTTTTATTTCCAATCCTGAAAGTAGTATTTAATACCTTATTGCACTCGGCGAACTTTTTCCCGCTTGCATTAATTAATTTAATCTTAGTAACTCTTATACCATTATTTCTACCATTATTCAAATGATTGTTAAAAATTGTTTCACTAATTAAGCTTATCTCCCATGCAGTATCGAGTAACGAATTTAACTTTATATTATCTATTTCGATTTTTATTATAGGTAAATCACACATTTTTACATTTTTTGTTCCAATATCATTATCAATTCCCATATATTCGCGCATATGTTCATAGTTAGTATTTAAATTTAAAACAACTTTGTCTAAAAATCCTGATTTCTATTATCATTTATTTGTGCTGTTGTTTCTATTTTATTTATATTAGAGTGTGTATTTTCATTTACTCTATTTCCCCTTTGAATGTTAGTATTGGCAACTTGTGCATATGACTTATTATTTTTATCATAACCCCCTCTCTTTCTCCAATCATTGTCATAATGACGTTTCTCATAACCCTGTTTTTCCTTCCTATCATATTGACCATAACCCCCTTGCTCCTTTCTGTCATTGTCATATTGACGTTGACCATAACCTCTTTCTCTTCTATCACTTTCATTCTTATTCTGATCATAACCCCACTTGTTATAATATCTACTATTATTTTCCCTATTCTGACTAGCCTTTCTATCAAAACTCTGATGATAATCATCTAATTCTCTTAAATAATCAATCAAATCATCTAACTTAGCAATTCTTTGCGTAATAATAACATTCTGGATATCCCCTGAAAAATGCCTAGCTAAATATCTGACCATTTCACTTTCTGTGAATTTTGGTTCTAGATGTCTAATATTGTATACTTTTCTAAGTACATAATTTTCCCTAGAAATACCTTTATTTTCTACATAGTTACCATTAAATAGGTCTTGTCTTATTTTCAACTGAGTGTAATCACTCCAATATTGTTTTAAGACTAGAGCTTCAAATTCCTCTATAGTCTCAAACCTGTCCATTATAACTGAGTACCAGATTTCCGCTTCTCCCTTTAACATGTCTTGTATGTTTGCTTTTAAGTTTGCATTTACGTGTTGTGTTTCCATGTGTTGTTTCAAACGTGAAATGAAAATTTTAGGGTGTATGCGGTTATCTCCGTTAAAATAAAATGGTGTTTTGTTGCACGTGTAAGTATGTGTGGGTAATTGTGTCAATTGTGTACGTGTGGTATCCTTCAACAACTTCGTGTTCTGTTCTATCTTGCTATCCTGTTCTTTTATTTTGCTATCGTATTTATCCTCCTGTTTCTTCATTCTGCTATCTACTGCAGTCATTCCATCTTCAAACATAGTTACTACTTCCTCTCTTATTTCTTTTACTCATTCACCTTAACACTTATTTCTTCGTTAACTGTCTCTCCCATTCGCTCCCATTTACTCTCTAAATCTTCAATCTTATTTCTTACTTCTGTATTGCTTTCTTCCATTTTCTGTATATTATCATCTATTTTTTTTCCCATGTTTTCTTCTAGCTTTTGCATATTTTTGTTAATGTTTTCTTCTAAAGTTTGATTATTTTTGTTAATATTTTCTTCTAGTCGCTGGTTATTTTGAACCATTTGTGTATTTATGTTTGCCTCCAAAGTTTGGTTATTCTTATCCATTTTTGTATTCATGTTGCTATTGTTTTCTTCAAGTCTCTGGTTATTTTGATTCATGTCTTCTTTTAAAGTTTGGTTATTTTGATTCATCTGTACCTTCATTCCACCCATCATTTCCATGAGTTTCTGGAACATGTTTGTGTCTGGTTGTGTGTTTGTGTCACCAACTTGTGTTTGTGGAACTGTGGATGTACCTGGTGTAGTTTCTTCTTGATTCATGGTTGTCTTACCTGACTTTAACCTCATATAAATTATATTTGTTTTTAATTTGACAATGCCTTGTTGTCAAAACTATCAAAATAAATTATTTGTTCTATTATCTTTCAAATGTATGCTTGAAATGATAAACTATTCTCAAGTTGTATTTATTCAATCGCTTTCCTGATCGCTCCACGTTAACAAGCCATAAATGTTCTATATTCTGCTATCTATTTTATTTTTTATATACGTTCGAAATTACTTTTTGAAAGTAAATTGAAATGATTTTATTGAGCGCCAAACAGTTTCTCAAAAGCTGTTAATATTATAGACTATAGAACACCATTAGCATGACCATCTACAATCTATAGAATGACTCTTACTCAAGGTCCAACGAAGTCGGTTCAATAAATGCTCATCGATCAAGATAACAATCTAAATAAATCAAACTCAGCATTTGAACGAACAAAGTATTAATTTATTAACAAATTTGAACTTGGAATGTAATTAACAAATTTAAATAACAAAATCTAACTTAACTAAAATGATAAATATGGCCTTTATTTAAAATAAATATGTACCATGGATTTCTGATATAGTAAAGCTTTACCTTGTCTTTCTTTCGACTCGAGTAATGTTATATTATAACCTCTAACTGGTTATTATGATCCTTGAAATATTATGTCACTTGACTGACTTTTTAACCTCTCAAGGCTTCTTCTTCTTCTTCTTTACTGGATTGACGTTTGTTTCTAGCCTCCAATTTATTTTCAAGATTTCCTTGAAATATTTCTATCACTTGCTTGACGTTTGAAATTTCTTCACCATATAAATTTGCTAACTGGATTAACAAATACTTCCCTCTTCTAAATCTGCTTTCCGGATAATCTACTTCGTAATACTTTCAAAGTATACTCACTTCTTATATTTAATCAACTTTTACAATTTATTCTTGATATCAATATATCTGGATTGTAATTTTCTAACCTTTAAATTATTCACCACTTTTCTTCTCTTTTCAATTTATTAATTATTCGAGGATGAATATTTCTCGCAGCTCGCTGTTCAGCGGTGTCTGATCAACTCATTTGTTATTTTTAGTCGTTTCAATGGGTTAATTTCCAATATTTCAATTGTTTTTTTCTATTTTGATCTAATATTTCAAAATGTAATTTTAATTTAAAATTTAAACTATTCAGTTTTGTTTATTCTTTATCTTAGTTGAATACTGTTTTTAATTCTTTAATTTTCCTGATAAGTTTCTTATTCTACCTTTCAGGATTAAGTGAATATTTGTAATTACTCGAAATATATTGACATGTTACATATACTTTTTAAAATCTACTTATAACTACAATTAACAATTCCAATCTCAAATAAATACTAATTCATACATTTAGATGAATAGCAATGATAAACACAAAATGCTAGTAGCTAAAAACGTACTGCAGTTTTTCATAATGACAGAATACTGATATTATAAACTAAATCAAAAATTGATACGCCAACAAACATTTAACATCATACTATTAGTCCTTTCTTTCTGCATGATGTGAAATATCATTTACAAAACACCTTTCTGCAATGATATTTGAAAATATCTGAAAACTTAAAATGTCATTCAGTGTTTTGTAATATATGGACTTACTATTTCTAAAATAATTACCCTGCAATGCAAATACTGATAATAGTCTTTCATTCAATATTCATTTTGTGTAGATTTACAGTGTTTCTACACAAAATATGATTTTCAGCCCTAAGTTTTGACATGCATGTCAGATTTTATAAAATTTACTTTTTTGTTTTCCAATTTCATTCTAAATCATTTTATATGAGACTGTGATTCTCTATAAGTTCATGTTTTATCATATACTATTTAGAATAACCTTGTTAAACTAAAATAACTTCATTTTATGTTGATTGATTGATTGATTGATTTGCCAGCGTAAGGTGGGCATTGCTGCCAATTCCGGTGCAGGGAGATTTGTTCCACCACGCAGCCCGATCGCCCACCGATCATCCCACCGTGTGCCAGAACAAACCCCCAGTGCTTTTATATACCGCCGGACCAGCTGCATACGCTGGATTGGACATTGGACATGCTTGTTGTCAGCAGCGAGAGCCGCATGACGCATGGGGTAGGAGTATAGGATGGAGCGTGTAGGTGTTTGTGAGATGTTTCTTCTTGTTTTCCTTCTGTCTTCATCGGATGGAAAGTGTAGGCGCTTGTGAGATGCTTCTTTTAGGTTTTCGTGCTTCTTTTTACTTTCAGGTTTTTGTGATATGCTTCTTCTTAGTTTCTGTCTGTGATCATCTTCTCTCCTATTCTACTTCTGAGTTTTCTGTTTCTTCTGTTTCTGAGTCTGGCAGTGTGTATATCCTTGATATTTCTTTATTGTATTCCATTTTTTGTTGTGCAAACTTTTCCCAGTGTGTATAATCCTTTCCTAGCTTATTCATAATTCTCTCGATTGTTGTAATCCATGTGTAGCATGGCCTCCCTATTTTCAGTTTGTTGCTGTTCATTCGCAGCGCTTTCTTCAGTAGGTGTGTCGTGTCCCGTCTTTGGACATGTCTCCAGTATTTCATTGCGTATGATTCTATTCTTTTGATTATTGTTCTTCCCTCTAGTAATGTTGACGTTTTCTGTCGTTTTTGTGGTTTTCCTGTTTTCGCTAGCAGTTGGATAATGTCCCTTTCAGCTCTTCTCAGGCTTCTTCGGTTGGCCTTTATCATTGCTGCGTTTTTGACTCCATATATCATCGTAGTAGGCATTATGATGGTCGTGTATACCTTTTTGGTTAGGCACCATGGTGGTTTGTTGTCCTCAATGAAGGGTAGTAGAGCTCTTGTGACTCTGTAGGCTGTTTTGACTTGGTCCAGGACTGTGGTGAATAGTCGGGGGGATAGGGGACATCCTTGTTTGACTCCTATATTCTTCATTTTTGATTCCGTCGTCTGTCCAAACCATTGTATTGCAGTGTTTTCGTGTAGGCATGCTTTTATTATTCTGTTTATTAAGTATTGCGGTACTCCCCTGTTGAGCAAAGTGTTGACTATAGCCTCATGCCTTATAGTATCAAATGCCTTTTGGAGGTCAATTGAGACTATATATAGTTTTGTTCCTTCTTTCCACTTTTCTTCCAGGATCCGTCTGGTGGTGTACATGTGCTCGTCTGTCGATCTACCCTTGATAAATGCCGTTTGATAATCTGGTAGTTCGCCGATGTATTTTTCCATTTCTCTGAGGAGGAATTGTGCGTAGTATTTATACCCTACACTGCTGAGTGTTATTCTTCTGTAATCGTCCACGTTTTGTGGTGATTTGATTTTAGGGAGCGGTATCTGTATGGTTGTATTCCATTCCTCAGGCAGGGGTGTGGTTTCCGTCCATGCGTTGGTGATGATTTCTAGGATTAGCTGTTTTATGTTGTCCGGTCCATAGTATACTAGTTCGTTATTTATTTTATCTATTCCCGGGGCCGTGTTTCTTTTAGCTCTGGCCATTATTTCTAGTAGTTCGTCTTTTGACGGTGGCTTTCCCAGAGGCCAGTGGTCCATTTCTTGTATTGGTTCTATTTGACTTCTCTCTGCGTTTCCTTCTTCTAGTTTCCTGACCCAATGCTGCAGTGGTATGTATTTTCTTGACTGCGTATTGTTGTTTCTTCTGTATGTTTTGGGGTGTCTAAAGGTTTGGTTTAATCTCTGTCCTGCTGGAGTGGATTCTATGTTTTCGAAGAATTCCCTGCATTTTTTTTTTCTGTTCGTGCCTCCTCTCTGTGTCTCTTCTTTCTTTCCTCGCTTCTATTATCTTTTTGTCTATGTTTGGTGTATATTGTTTTCCTGTGGCCTTTATTTTCTTTAGTTTTTCGTAATTTCTTTTCGTGTCTTTTCTTTTGGGCTCATAGGGGATTTGTTCCTTTTCAACGTTTTCCTCGCCGCTATTTTGATTTTTAAACCCATTGTTGACCAATTTAGTTCCTTTCCTGTTAACTGTTTTTCTATCTCCTACTGGTATTTCTTTTTTATTCCTTTGTTTTGTAGCAGTGAGATGTTCCGTGTGTCATTTGCTGTTTTGTTGTATCTTTTTTTTTTCTTTTTTTCTTCTTGTTTCTTTATTACTAGTGTTCCATATAATATTTTGTGATCTGTTTTGACGTTTGTTGCTTGTTTTGCCTTCATATTTTTGACCCTGTCCCTTATTTTTCTATCCACTAGGATATGGTCTATTTGAGGGTTGATGTTTCCTTTATTCCAGGTATTAAGGCAGGTTAGGTTCTTGCTCCATGTGTTTCTAACTGTTAGATCTAACAGATGTGTCAAGTTTTTTAGCAAGCTTCCATTATCGTTTGTCCATGTGTGAAGTAAGGTTTTTCCTATGATATTCTTGTCTTCATGTGTTTGGTCGTCCTTTCCTATATGCGCGTTGAAGTCTCCTAGTATTATTGTGTTCATTTTTCTATTCCTATTTCTTCTAGTCTCTTGGGTAATCTGCCTGAATACTCGTCCTGCCCGTTTGTCGGTGGGCACATGTACTCCTAGTATGCATATGTTTTCCTTTCCAATTTGTAAGTCTGCCATGGTTATGTTTTCGTTTACTTTTCTTGTCTTTATCTGGATAGGGGTGTTCCGTCTTATTGCCCATGCGACTCCTCTGCTGGTTTTTTCTTTGTCCCCTCCACTTAGATGCCATTTGTAGTTTTGAGTAACTGCAGTTCCGTCTATCGTGTGTGTCTCTTGTATGCATGCAACGTGTATGTGTTCCATCATAAGAACCTCATCGATTTTTTCTCTTTTCTCTCTCCTTATGCATCCTCTGACATTCCATGTCGCCAGAATGATGTCATCGTGTTGTAATTCTTGACTGTTGGCTTCCTCTGTTCTTTGTGATATTTGGTACATGTTTATGTGCGTTGCTTCCTCTAATTCTGGGCGGGGTGTTATAGCCCCCGTTCGAGCGTATGTTTCTTCTGGTTGTTCTGCTTCATGTTTTTCTTGTGCAATAATCGCGCTATCGTAGTGATTTCTTTCGTTTCAGTGCTTCCTATATACTATCTCTAGTGGTGTGTTCCCTCTTCCCTTTTGGTTAGTAGGATGGAAGATTATATGCTCTCATTCTTCTTGATGTACTATTATTGTCCTGTTTTTCATATTTGTTGTTACTGCAATTGTTTCCTACCCCCCCCCCCCCCCCAAAAAACCTTCTCTTCTCAGATCTCGAATGAATGCATTTATTTTTCCCGTATTAGAGTTGTATCTATTGTAACGGGGTGCTAGTTCATGGATGGATGCCTGCATGAATGGCATGAAATGGTCTAAGTGATTTTCGATATAGTCAGCTACTTGTTTTCGTAGGGTTTTCGTCGCATTGGTATGTGCCTGTGATGTTATATTTTCTCCCTCCAGTTGGTGGTTTAATGCTCCATATAGGCAGTTTCCGTCGCCGTCGATTTTTTTGTACCAGTAATTGACGTGTTCTCGTTTCAACGTCCTGTATTAGTGTGTCCATTTTATTTGCCTTGTTTTTCAAAACCAATATTAGCTTGCTGTAAGAGAGTCTTTTTATTATGTTATCTGTATCGCGGTAAAATAACTTTTTACAGCGAGTTGCAAATGAGAAAGCGGCCCCAGAGAAACCTCCGCACACCCTGTATATTGTTTTGATTTTTGTAGTGCCTAATTCAAATTCCCCATATAAAACTAATAACTCTGCAGCGAGAGACAAAAAGTTTATAGTAAATAAATTATTTCTTAAACAAAAGTACCCGTTCCACATGAAGAATTCATTCATTCGCGTATATGTGAAACAATGGATTTCCGAATCACAACATTCTTCCCATCTGTGAAGGTTTAATAAATATATCTTATCTTAGAAATAAATAGAAATAACACTTATCTTTCATCCTTCGTCTAGCCACTTTGGGAGGGTGGTCGGTCGTCTTAGGTACATGCACTTGTGTATAATTTACGAGTTTATGACCTGGTCCCATTCAACGTGTTTATTTTCTTTTTATCCGAGTTATGTTGCCAGATGTCTGTACCCTTTGTCGAGCTGCCCATATACGCATTTAGTGATGTCATAGTTAAATATCAAATATCAGCTATATGAATTAGCCAAATTTATGTTAATATTTATCAACTAATGTAGGATTTTCCACTCTTTGATTCAACACATTTTTGCGCGTTTCACACCGTGTTTACTCTAGTTTTTCGGGATTTCATGGGATCCACTTAAAAACGCGTCTGCCTTCATCGACGACCGAACTGAACTCCAAAATAACTTCATTTTATGTTTATTTCAATATTTTGTTCTAATTCAATATCAAGTTTCATTCTCTGCATCCTACTCGATGAGAATAAGTGAACTTGAATCAATTAAATAAACCACAGATATTCCTGCTTTTGTATGATCCGTTAAAGTAAAACTGTTATGGTTATTTTCTAAAATACATACAAATTTATGAATTTTATTTATGATTTCAAACACGATACTTGGGTAGTATTCCACAGTGTGGATACACAGCAATATATATATATATATATACCAAAGGATATATACATACATACATACATAGCACCTTCTATATATATATATATATATATATATATATATATATATATATATTATGCTGTGTATCCACACTGTGGAACACTACCCAAGTATCGTGTTTGAAATCATAAATAAAATTCACAAATTTGTATATATTTTAGAAAATAATCATAACAGTTTTACTTTAACGGATCATACAGAAGCAGGAATATCTGTGGTTTATTTGATTCAAGTTCACTTATTCTCAGCGAGTAGGATGCAGAGAATGATACTTGATATTGAATTAGAACAAAATATTTAAGTAAACATAAAATGAAGTTAATTTAGTTTAAAAAGGTTATTCTAAATAGTATATAATAAAACATGACCTTATAGAGAATCACAATCTCATTTAAAATGAGTTAGAATGAAATTGGAAAACAAAAAAGTAAATTTATAAAATCTGACATTTATGTCAAAACTTAGGGCTGAAAATCATAAATTGTGTAGAAACACTGTAAATCTACACAAAATGAATATTGGATGAAAGACTATTAACAGTAGTTGCATTGCAGCGTGATTATTTTAGAAATAGTAAGTCCATAGATTACAAAACACTGAATGACATTTTAAGTTTTCAGATATTTTCAAATATCATTGCAGAAAGGTGTTTTGTAAATGATATTTCACATCATGCAGAAAGAAAGGACTAATAGTATGATGTTAAATGTTTGTTGGCGTATCAATTTCTTGTTTTAGTTTGTACTATCAGTATTATGTCAGTATGAAAACTGCAGTACGTTTTTAACTACTAGCATTTTGTGTTTATCATTGCTATTCATCTAAATGTATGAATTAGTATTTATTTGAGATTGGAATTGTTAATTGTAGTTATAAGTAGATTTTAAGAAAGTATATGTATGATGTCAATATATTTCGAGTAATTACAATTATTCACTTAATCCTGAAAAGTAGAATAAGAAACTTATCAGGAAAATTAAAGAATTAAAAACAGTATTCAATTAAGGTAAAGAACAAACAAAACTGAATAGTTTAAATATTAAATTAAAATTAAATTTTGAAATATTAGATCAAAATAGAAAAAAACAATTGAAATATTGGAAATTAACCCATTGAAACGACTAAAAATAACAAATCAGTTGATCACACACCGCTGAACAGCGAGCTGCGAAAAATATTCATCCTCGAATAATTAATAAATTGAAAAGAGAAGAAAAGTGGTGAATAAGTTGAAGGTTAGAAAATTACAATCCAGATATATTGATATCAAGAATAAATTGTAAAAGTTAATTAAATATAAGAAGTGAGTATACTTTGAAAGTATTACGAAGTAGATTATCCGGAAAGCAGATTTAGAAGAGGGAAGTATTTGTTAATCCAGTTAGCAAATTTATATGGTGAAGAAATTTCAAACGTCAAGCAAGTGATAGAAATACTTCAAGTAAATCTTGAAAATAAATTGGAGGTTAGAAACAAACGTCAATCCAGTAAAGAAGAAGAAGAAGAGGCCTTGAGAGGTTAAAAAGTCAGTCAAGTGACATAATATTTCAAGGATCATAATAACCAGTTAGAGGTTATAATATAACATTACTCGAGTCGAAAGAAAGACAAGGTAAAGCTTTACAATATCAGAAATCCATGGTACATATTTATTTTAAATAAAGGCCATATTTATCATTTTAGTTAAGTTAGATTTTGTTATTTAAATTTGTTAATTACATTCCAAGTTCAAATTTGTTAATAAATTAATACTTTGTTCGTTCAATACTGAGTTTGATTTATTTAGATTGTTATCTTGATCGATGAGCATTTATTGAACCGACTTCGTTGGGCCTTGAGTAAGAGTCATTCTATAGATTGTAGATAGTCATGCTAATGGTGTTCTATAGTCTATAATAATAACAGCTTTTAAGAAACTGTTTGGCGCCCAGTAAACTCATTTCAATTTACTTTTAAGAAGTAAAATTCGAACGTATAAAAATATAAAATAGATATCAGAATATAGAACATTTATGGCTTGTTAACGTGGAGCGATCAGGAAAGCGATTAAATAAATACAACTTGAGAATAGTTTATCATTTCAAGCATACATTTGAAAGATAATAGATCAAATAAATTATTTTGATAGTTTTGACAACAAGGCATTGTCAAATTAAAAACAAATATAATTTATATGAGGTTAAAGTCAGGTAAGACAACAATGAATCAAGAAGAAACTACACCAGGTACATCCACAGTTCCACAAACACAAGTTGGTGACACAAACACACAACCAGACACAAACATGTTCCAGAAACTCATGGAAATGATGGGTGGAATGAAGGTACAAATGGTACAGAATAACCAAACTTTTGAAGAAAACATTAGCAACATAAATACAAAAATGGATAAGAATAACCAAACTTTGGAAGCAAACATAAATACACAAATGGACAAAAATAACCAACGACTAGAAGAAAAAATTGGTAACATAAATACACAGATGGTACATAATAATCAAACTTTAGAAGAAAACATTAACAAAAAAATAGAAGAAAGCAATAAAGAAGTAAGAAATAAGATTGAAAATTTGGAGAGTAAATGGGAGAGAATGGGAGAGTCAGTCAGCGAAGAAATTGGTATTAAGGTAATGAGGCAGTAAAAGAAATAAGAGAGGAAGTAGTAACTATGTTTGAAGATGGAATGACTGCAGTAGATAACAGAATGCAGAAACAAGAAGATAAATACGATAAGAAAATAAAAGAACAGGATAGTAAGATAGAACAGAACACGAAGTTGTTGAAGGATACCACACGTACACAATTAATACAATTACCCACACATACTTACACATGCAACAAAACACCATTTTATTTTAACGGAGATAACCGCATACACCCTAAAATTTTCATTTCACGTTTGAAACAACACATGGAAACACAACACGTAAATGCAAACTTAAAAGCAAACATACAAGACATGTTAAAGGGAGAAGCGGAAATCTGGTATTCAGTTATAATGGACAGGTTTGAGACTATAGAGGAATTTGAAGCTCTAGTCTTAAAACAATATTGGAGTGATTACACTCAGTTGAAAATAAGACAAGACCTATTTAATGGTAATTATGTAGAAAATAAAGGTATTTCTAGGGAAAACTATGTACTTAGAAAAGTATATATTAGACATCTAGAACCAAAATTCACAGAAAGTGAAATGGTCAGATATTTAGCTAGGCATTTTTCAGGGGATATCCAGAATGTTATTATTACGCAAAGAATTGCAAAGTTAGATGATTTAATTGATTATTTAAGAGAATTAGATGATTATTATCAGAGTTTTGATAGGAAGTCTAGTCAAAATAGGGAAAATAATAGTAGATATTATAACAAGTGGGGTTATGATCAGAATAGGAATGAGAATGATAGAAGAGAAAGACAAGGTTATGGTCAATATGATAGGAAGGAAAAGCAGGGTTATGGTCGTCAATATGACATTGATAGAAAGGAACGAGGGGGTTATGAGAAACGTCAATATGACAATGATAGGTATGAAAAGCAGGGTTATGAGAAATGTCAATATGACGATGATAGAAAGGAACGAGGAGGTTATGGTCAATATAAATATGACAATTATAGGAATGAAAAGCAGGGTTTTGAGAAACGTCATTATGATAATGATTGCAGAGAGAGAGGGGGTTATGTTAAAAATAATGAGTCATATGCACAAGTGGCTAATATCAATATTCAAAGGGGAAATAGAGTAGATGAAAACACGCAATCTAATATGAATAAAATAGAAACAGCACAAGTAAATGATAATAGAAATCAGGATTTTTAGATAAACTTGTTTTAAATGTAGGTAATAATTGTAAAAAAATAGGCGACTGTATAGAAAATGATGTTATATTGGGAGACGACATCTTATCAGGAAAAAAGGCAAATATTGTATTAGGAGAAAGAATCCTAAAAATAGAAGGTGAAAGAATACCTTTCTGTAGTGTTAATGAATTGAATGGCAAAGGTGCCGAAATAGTTAATGAATTAAATGGCAAATGTGCCGAAATAGTTAATGAATTGAATGGCAATGATGCCGAAATAATTAATGTATCAAATGGCATAGAGTCCAATAATGATAATGAATTTTGCGGTGAGCATATAGTGGGAACCACATGTGTTCAAATAAATAATGATAAGAAGCCTGAAATCTTTCTGATAAGTCGTTACTCCAAATATGATAAAATTTTTAAAAATTTGTCTCAAAAATACAAAAATTCAATTGATTATGAACCTACAATGGCAAAGGGCTATGCGCAACAACTTGAAGTAGGTAATATTTTAAATGAAAACGAAAATGTTTTAAATTATAATAAGGAAGAATCATTACCGGGAAGTTGTCACATGGGGATAAATTATCCATATGATCCAGGATAGATTACTCTTAAGTTATCCAAATGATCCTGAGTAGATCACTTTTAAATTGTAAATAAACTTTGACAGTGTGAATGTCACATCATGTTGTTAAAACTAACAAAATTTTCACATGTCAAAATTCTATTAGTTTAGGGGGTTTTATGCTGTGTATCCACACTGTGGAACACTACCCAAGTATCGTGTTTGAAATCATAAATAAAATTCACAAATTTGTATGTATTTTAGAAAATAATCATAACAGTTTTACTTTAACGGATCATACAGAAGCAGGAATATCTGTGGTTTATTTAATTGATTCAAGTTCACTTATTCTCAGCGAGTAGGATGCAGAGAATGATACTTGATATTGAATTAGAACAAAATATTTAAGTAAACATAAAATGAAGTTAATTTAGTTTAAAAATGTTATTCTAAATAGTATATAATAAAACATGAACTTATAGAGAATCACAATCTCATTTAAAATGAGTTAGAATGAAATTGGAAAACAAAAAAGTAAATTTATAAAATCTGACATTTATGTCAAAACTTAGGGCTGAAAATCATAAATTGTGTAGAAACACTGTAAATCTACACAAAATGAATATTGGATGAAAGACTATTAACAGTAGTTGCATTACAGCGTGATTATTTTAGAAATAGTAAGTCCATAGATTACAAAACACTGAATGACATTTTAAGTTTTCAGATATTTTCAAATATCATTGCAGAAAGGTGTTTTGTAAATGATATTTCACATCATGCAGAAAGAAAGGACTAATAGTATGATGTTAAATGTTTGTTGGCGTATCAATTTCTTGTTTTAGTTTGTACTATCAGTATTATGTCAGTATGATAACTGCAGTACGTTTTTAACTACTAGCATTTTGTGTTTATCATTGCTATTCATCTAAATGTATGAATTAGTATTTATTTGAGATTGGAATTGTTAATTGTAGTTATAAGTAGATTTTAAGAAAGTATATGTATGATGTCAATATATTTCGAGTAGTTACAATTATTCACTTAATCCTGAAAAGTAGAATAAGAAACTTATCAGGAAAATTAAAGAATTAAAAACAGTATTCAATTAAGGTAAAGAACAAACAAAACTGAATAGTTTAAATATTAAATTAAAATTAAATTTTGAAATATTAGATCAAAATAGAAAAAAAACAATTGAAATATTGGAAATTAACCCATTGAAACGACTAAAAATAACAAATCAGTTGATCACACACCGCTCAACAGCGAGCTGCGAAAAATATTCATCCTCGAATAATTAATAAATTGAAAAGAGAAGAAAAGTGGTGAATAAGTTGAAGGTTAGAAAATTACAATCCAGATATATTGATATCAAGAATAAATTGTAAAAGTTAATTAAATATAAGAAGTGAGTATACTTTGAAAGTATTACGAAGTAGATTATCCGGAAAGCAGATTTAGAAGAGGGAAGTATTTGTTAATCCAGTTAGCAAATTTATATGGTGAAGAAATTTCAAACGTCAAGCAAGTGATAGAAATACTTCAAGGAAATCTTGAAAATAAATTGGGGTTAGAAACAAACGTCAATCCAGTAAAGAAGAAGAAGAAGAGGCCTTGAGAGGTTAAAAAGTCAGTCAAGTGACATAATATTTCAAGGATCATAATAACCAGTTAGAGGTTATAATATAACATTACTCGAGTCGAAAGAAAGACAAGGTAAAGCTTTACAATATCAGAAATCCATGGTACATATTTATTTTAAATAAAGGCCATATTGATCATTTTAGTTAAGTTAGATTTTGTTATTTAAATTTGTTAATTACATTCCAAGTTCAAATTTGTTAATAAATTAATACTTTGTTCGTTCAATACTGAGTTTGATTTATTTAGATTGTTATCTTGATCGATGAGCATTTATTGAACCGACTTCGTTGGACCTTGAGTAAGAGTCATTCTATAGATTGTAGATAGTCATGCTAATGGTGTTTATAGTCTATAATAATAACAGCTTTTAAGAAACTGTTTGGCGCCCAGTAAACTCATTTCAATTTACTTTTAAGAAGTAAAATTCGAACGTATAAAAATATAAAATAGATATCAGAATATAGAACAATATATATATATATATATTTACATCTTCCTATCATAGTCAGGCCAAATGAAAATTGGTACTTTCTGATCCACCAATAATTATTGACAGGATATCATTTAAGACAGAATATATTTCATTCATGAACTTAATTGTTATCAACCATTATAATATACACCGTAAATTTCCTTAAATTAAAATATTTGTAAAACAAATAAAATCTCATTATATATTCATATTTTTAATACCTTCCCGAGCCAGACAGTACTTTCTATCAAAGCTGAGTCAGAACATACAAGTTCATGTAGTTGTATTAACAGATTTGAGCCAGGCAACGTTGCCAAACTTTAGTAGATATTGTAATGATTCATAGTAGACTAGTTTCACCTTTTGGGCATGAAGAGGGAAGGAGAGAAATATATACCTATTTGTTGTTTCATGAATTATTATTATGGGATAACATTATATTTCTTTTTCATTTATTTAGATGTATAATAATCCAATGTTTTAGAGTTGTTTCCTGTTGCATTTGATGTAGCAGTCAGATAATAATCTTCGAAATAAAATGTCTTTCTGTTGGTTTTATATAAAAAGTACAATTAATTTCAGCTAAAGAGACTATACCAAAATTACATAAACACACATTTGATTGTTTATTATACTTTCTGCAAATACAAAACGAATAGTATTTGATCGGCACATAAAACTGGTAATATCGCGCATGAGAAAAACATTTCATATAACTGGTTTGTTCATCGAATTCTAAACATCTTTCCAAATGTCCGCCCGTCCATCACTTTGTAAGCACGACAGCTTAAGAAAGAAAACTCCGACAGTATTGAAATTTCGAAAGTAAATTAGTGTTAACTAGAGGAAAACCCCTAGTATGAACAAAATTTATTAGCAAATAAAGAAGTTATTCATTATTTAAATTATGAAAAAAATTGTATTTATGTTTTGTAATAATAAAAAAATGGCTAAAACTGACATGAATTACAAAAAAACTGCGAATATTATCCCTTAGAATGTGCAACAATTATATAAAAAGGTCAATAAATTAGCTAATAGTATAATGTCTTTCTAGTTTTATATCCCTATAAATTACTGAATTTGAATAAAAAAGTTTATAAAATATTTTTATCTAAAATTTGTAGTTTTATAGTCATTTATATATTAAGCTTACATTTGTATCTGCAATTTTTTCTTAATTTAATATTTTATAACATTAAAGCTCAGAGCAGAAATTTAGAAAAATTTCCATAAAACAGCTATATAGTTAAACTTGCACAAGGTCAGTACAGACATATCTCATTTTGAAACTTTTCTGTTTTCAGTATTAAAGACAGTGGAGAACAATATCATAATATCTCTGAATGTGTTAAGATGGCCATTCCCTAGAAAGAGACATCTGATAGGGAAATATTTATGATTTTTGGCCATAACTTTTTTTTCTTAGTACGTATATTTAAAAAAACTATAAGAGTACCTAAGTAGAACCATAACAAGACTATTATTATGAATTCTCATTCAACAGTTTCAGCGGGTTGCAAAATAGCTAGATTTAAATATAAAAATTATGCTAATCTTCCTATTTCGTAGTTTTAAATCGAGCTATTTTGCAAACCACTGAAATTATCGAGCAAAAATTCATAGTAATAGTCTTGTTATGGTTCTACTTAGGTACTCTTATAGTTTTTTTAATATACGTACTAAGAAAAAAAGTTACAAGCAAAAATAATAAATGTTTAATACACTGAACTGAACTTGTGGTAGGTACCTTGTGAAACATCTTGAAAATTATTCACTATGTAATACTCTTGATAAAGGCCTAATAAGCCGAAACATATGTAGAGTGTTTATAATATATTGATTGATTCATCGAAAAGCAGTGTTTAATTTATTAACAATTATAATAAATATTTCCCTATCGGATATCTCTTTCTAGGGAATGGCACCTTAACTACAAAAAACACCATAATAAATGTTCGGGGTTATTATAGCTTAAATTAAGTAACAATAAATATTTAAATAAACTTATTTTATTGATATGTTATTAGTAGGTACATAATAATTTATAAAAATGTTGTAAGATCTATTGTGATATTTCTATTTATATACGGCGAAGATAAATTCTACCAAAGGATAATGAAAAAAAAATGCTAATAACACAATATTTTCTAGGACACATTTATATAACTATTTCTATAAAACATCTGCCAATAGTAAGGATTCTTAGTTAGATCGTCGACGAGAGTAGACGTGTGAAATTAAGAGGGCTACCTAAGACCCCTTTCAACTGGTTATTGGTAAAGAACGTGGGTGACATGTGTTTATAAAGCAGAATATACATATTAGGGGTGTTGGACTTAAGCCTCTGGAACTGATTTGGAGAGTGTAAATAAATAATAAGGTCCTATGAGGGGTAATTAAACATATAAGTGTACGAAATCAGCCCAAGAAATGAAAATTAGCGACCAATAAAACCAGAAGATGACAGAAATATAAAGCTATATTCATTTATTATATACTTAATTTACCAATTCATAAACCAAATTTTAAATAATTTCTTATCGAAAATTAAAACCCAGCATTAAAGTCTATATAGGTAAATTACAAAAGGTTTAAGAAAATGGTCTATAAAGTAAACAGCAAAACTCTAACAGCAGATCGATGAACAGAGTATCTCAAATATTCTCTCAGGCCACCGTAAAATTCATTTACCATGGTACAGTTAATACTAAAAGTCTCTTACAGCAAACTAATATAAGTCTTGAAAAACAAACGAAATGGACACTAATACTGGACGTTGAAAAAATAACCACAGAGTTCTAGGAAATCTGAAACCACATGTGGACGCAAACTGGTAGGACGACTGTTCAAGCAAATCACATAAGAAGCTAGAATAACAACAGAGAAATGATTATCAAAGCTAGGCGAATTTAATGCGTAGAAAAAGATAATCAGGCGCATACAGATAAGAACATAATTGAAAAACCTTACCACTCATAGTCAAATCAAAATGGAAGCCCGCTGATAACGCGGCACACAGCGCTTCGATGAGACAATAAGAAACTCATGAAGTGAGAGTCAAACTTGTCCTGATACAAAGAACAAAGCAAACAGTAACTTCTAAATGGACCATAGATAGAGAAATAAGGGAGATGGTTAAAGATATTAAGACAAAAAGAACAATAAAAGACAATGTAGCCCATAAAATACTATATAGAAAATTAGAGACAAAGAAACTGGAAGTGCGTAAAGGCCACAACAAAACACCAAATAACACCTCGAACATTCTCTTACTATAGAAAGAACATAAAAAACAAATACCCCAGTAGCACCAATATTGCACCAATATACAATCCATAGAGGACCAATATTCATATATAGGACCAATATAGAGAATATTGGTTCAATATTGGTCCAATATTGTGTGCTATTATTATAGGAGGAAATGGAAAACAATTAACAGGGGAAGAACTTATTTGGTCAACAATGAGATTAAAAATAAAAATGGCGACGAGGAAAGCGCTGATATGGAAGAAATCACCCATGAGTACACAATAAATATAAACAACTAAAGATGAAGGCCGCAAAAAAACAACAACATATATCAAGTACATGAGGATAAGAACATCATAGGAAACACCTTACTCCACACATGGTCAAATGAGAATGGAAGCTCATTAGTAGATAGAAGAATAATGACACCTGATACATCTCCCTACTACAGAACGAAGAACTAAGAAGAAAAAATACAATAGAGAAATATCAAAGATATACACATGGCTAGACTCGGAAATTGTGGAAACAGGAGCCTCAGAAGCAGAATTTAGCGAGAAAGTGATGATAGATGGAAACTTATAAAAGAAGCATCTCACATTGGCATAATGGGTCAGTTCGGCATTTTATTTTATTTTAGAAATCCACAGTAGAACACTTTTTAAGACATTTTTTAAATTATTAGGTTTTTACTGAAATGTTTAAGTCATTAAATAAATTACCAAAGTTGAATTGCTCGAAAACAGGGCGGAGCTTCTCGTGACGTCATTTTGCATATGCTGATCGAGCGAAAGTCAAGTATGTATGGAAACGGTGTTTTATTGTTAAATTGTATCTTGGAAAAAAACACTTTTTTTATTCAAACGGGGGATTAATCCATTTCATGACATTAAAGTAAAAGAAAAAGTATAAAGAAAATTCAAACCCTTTCGCCGCAGCGTTTTCGCAGTATGACGTCGCAAGTCGGCGAAGCGCTTTGTACTGAAACCCAATATTTAACATTGAATATCTAAGGATTGGATAGGTATAATTGTTTTAGCAGGTTGTCTGAGTCATCGAATACTATTGAATATCAAAAATTTACGAAAAATAAATTATCGGTAACAAGCCCATTGTGGGGTGTATATTGCAGGTACCTTTTTTAAAATTACTGCTGTGCCACTGAAAACTTAACATATTTTTTTTTATTTTTATTATATTTGGCGAAAAAGAAAACGGTCTTGTTTTTATTTATAATACATTGTTTTCGAATTGTTAGTAATTAGGTTTTATCTCCTTGGGATTCATAATAATTTGTACCTACTTATTTTCCACGATCTTCATTTAATTTTAGGAAAAGTTATATTTACGTTTCTTGGTGAAAGGTGCTGTTAATGAGTCAATTAATTTCTAAATTAAATGAGGGTGATAAGCAAGTATTCGTATTAATTTTCATAGCAACACTGCAATATTTTATACCGTCACAGAAACACATAAGAGATTTTTCTTTTATGCAAAACATCAACGTTTCATTGGTTCATAGCTCGAAGAATGTACTAGACTAGATTTTTTGGTACACCATGCATATCTCTTATTACTCGCTAAAATGAAATTCTCACATAAACATATAATACGTAGTACTTTTTTAATGATCAGTTTTGGTAAATAAAAGTTTTCCAGCTTTTGCGTTATTTATTATTTAAAGGTCCCCTTTCCACATTTTTCTTGAAAACTTGAAAACCACGTCCTCTAGAGAAGAAGTGTAAATATACAATATTAAACTACATGAAATTTCCTGCAAATAGGTTTAGAATGGCACGAAACGTGGAAATGTTAAATTTGAGTGGAAACAATTTTTTTCATTACCTATCCCTTTTAGACGGCCCACCCTGTATATTTTCCAGTGAGTCATTTCTTCGGTGGCAGTAGCGTCATCTACATGCCAAATTTGACTATTCTTCGTCAAGTAGTTTTTGATGACGGAATTGAAAACCTATATTTTCGTAATCTACACGATTTAAAACATGAAAATTCGACATACCTAATTAGAGGGTGATTTTTTCTCGAATACAATACTTTCCTTCGATATATGATTTTTCCATCCTCTGTATCTCATAACTTATTAATCCCAGAAAAAAAATAATAGTAACTTATTTGTAGGAAATTTAGTATAGTTTAACATTGCACATAGATGCTTTTTCGCTGGAGGGTGTGGTTTTCGAGTTACTCAAGAAAAACGTGAAAAGGGGACCTTTAAACTACCCCCACCTCTCCGCAGATCATCCACTGGTCAGGACCCCTGTTTTTCCTTCGTTGAATAGACTATTAGAGGTAAATTCGGAAAAGATATTCTCTTTAAAAAACACAATTTAATATACCCTTGTGATTTGTAACATCTAATTTGATCGGGAGATTTGTCATCCTAATCTTTAAAAAATCCGGCACCCTGGGCTACTATGCAAGCTCTATATCGCAGGTTTTCCGACTCGTATCATGAAAATGGATAATCTTTCATCTTCCTCGGAAAATTTCAAAGAGTATTAAATCAGTAGTGCTTCTCTTTAACTCCAATCCATTTTGGTATCCCCCAGGAGTCATCCCTTGGCCTTCTCCTTTTTAACTTATATATAAACGACGTGCCACCACTACTTGGCAACTGAATAATACTAAAGGGTGGGTCGTATCAACTCATTTTAAATCAAAATCAGCTTGATCAAAGAACAAAATACACGATTGTTGTAACAATCGTAACTATGGATTTTGATCCTTAATTAAGGTCATTTGGATTTAAACTTGGCCGATACAACATGCCCTGCGTCTTTATTCCGGCGACACGGCAGTATTAGTAACATTCAAGGAAGGAGATATAGTGACACGCATACTTCAAAAACATATTAATGCAACAACCACATTTCTCTATATAGACAGAGACTAACAATCAACCCCATAAAAGGAAGAAATATATTTCACTAAGGAAACAACAGATATTACACAAAGAATTAATATACCAATAACCAGAACCTTGCATGTCAAGAAAAGTACATCCTAGGGTTATTCTTGATAAAAAATTACTATTTAAAGATCAAACAAGCTAACCGTATAACGGTTTTCGCCGATTTACTGCACTTTTTATATAATTGTTGCACATATTCTATAGGATACTCTTCGCAGTTATTCTGTAAATAAGATTAGTTTTAGGTGTTTTTAGTTTCATTACAAAACATGAAAAAAAATATGTAAATATTTTTTTTTATTTAAAAAAGGTATAACTTTGTTATTTCTTGGTCGATTTTTTCAACAACAATAAGGTTCTTCCTCTGGCTAACACTAACTTACTGTCCAAGTTTCAATACAATTGGACTTTTCTTTCTTAAGTTATCGTGCTTACAAGAAACGTGACGGACGGATGGACGGACGGACAGACAGACAGAAGGACAGCCAGACGGACGTACATTTTGAAAGTTCAGAATTCGATTACCAACACAGTGATATGATTTTTTTTATTCTACGAGCAATATTACCGGTTTTAGAAATGTGCCGATCGAATGCAATATACTCTTCGATTTTTATTTGCGAAGAGTATAATAACAGATCTGAACAATAATTGCCAGAAACGTATTTCTATCCTATTTTCACTGCTCCTCAAACTCTTACTAATAACTTCCCTCGCAGTACTGATATCCGAAACTCTCAACATACTCAGTTTCATGTCACCAAAGTTGGGGTAAACTTCTCCAATATGCTCGTGCAGTCCGAGAATCTCATGAAAATGCACAAAAGAAGAAAACATTTAAAAGTACAAAAAATAAATAAGACAAGTATCAACATCGCTTTCAGCCAATTTAATTAGAGGACCGACCTGAAAACAAACGAGCCATTAAAAGGCATAGAAGTATGGGAACAGCAGGATAACTTGAGAAATACCAGTCCTAGAAAGAACTTTAAATATAAAAGTTCTAAGAAATTTCCCTGGCTATCTGACGGCGATCTTGAATTTGACCTTGATAGTTCCCTTCAAGGTCATTTGAAAGTCAAGTCGATTTTTTCAAATGGAGCCTCCTACTTTTAAACCCATAAATGAAACGAGCAGAAATATTCACGTTCACTTACACTTACAAAACTGACCTCTAAAGGTCAACCTTACACCATAATTCAGTCAGATAGCCAGGGAAACCTACAACTTTTGTATTAAAATAAAGTTTTTTATAGAATTCGCCTTTTTAGTTATCCTGCTGTTCCCGTACTTGTCTTGTAATTACAGCAGATGTTCAAATTTTTCGCATTGACAATTTGACAGTGAGCTAGACGGATTTAAAAATTATCAATTATACTTCTTATAATTTCTGGTGTAATCTCAACGCACACATCTATTATTCGCTGTCAATTTTGTAAGTGTTGAAGGTCCATATCCGAATGTAAAATTTTTCATTCGTTTCATTTCCGGGGTTAAAAGACGGGAGTTCCATTTGAAAAAATCAAGTCGACCTTCGAACGACCTTGAAGATCACGGTCAAAGTCAAATCCAAGGCCGCCGTCAGATAGCCAGGAAAATTTACTACAACTTTTGTATTTAAATTTTTTTTGTAGGATTCGTATTTTTCAAGTTATCCTGCTGTTCCCATACGTGTATGCCACCCAGTATATCAAACATGATTTGAAATGGATAGCCGATTCTATAATTAAAGAATAGAACAGTGTTGCCAAACGGAGGCGGCTCAAGTTTGTATATTCGTAGTAGTATTTACTTTTATATACATTTGTATATGTTGCACAACTCTAGCGCCATCATCGGTGGATCGCTGAACTAAAATTCACTAGTTTCATACCAACTTGAGCCGTTGTAATTTGGCGCCTACAGCTCATCCAATAAGGAATTACATGACTTTTAGGCTACTTTAGGTGAAATAACACATTGAGCTATCCTGCAGTTGATCTACTCAGGAATTTGTAGGTCCAGTGTACGAGTAATTAATGCAAATCAAACCCGAGCCGCATATACGGCTCAAGTTTGTCAGACTGGCTCAAGACTGTATGTACGGGTTGCTATCGATGGCTCAACTTTGTATGAAACACGTAAATATATATATATATATATATATATATATATATATATATACAGGGTGATTCACGTAGGCCATTCATTAGAAGTTTTTCAACTTGCAGTTGGATCAGAAACTTGAAATTTGGTGTGCAGCCATAATCGATCATGCCCGTTCTATCTAAAATATTTTCAGTCCTCCAACTATACAGGGTGTGCCAAAAATTGGTACCAACTTTCTTATTTTAAATGGAAACCTATATTTTTCTTTACATGGATCGATTGGTCTTCTAATTCTGAGTTTAGAGAACCTAAGTTATGTTAACTTATCTATTACAATTTTTGACATATGTCCAATTTTTTGAAAAAAATTGCCGCTGTAGCAGTTTACGAACAAATTTGTATCTCGCAAACCTTTCAAAATTATGAAACCAAATTTGTGAAGCGGTTAGCTGGCAGTCCAGGCTAACTTTTGATGTCCCATCGGTGGTCCCATTTTGTACCATATGGGCGCAGTCGACTTTCAAATGTCGCAATCAAAAATTGTCAAAAAGTCAATTTTTTCAAATGGCACCTACTATTTTTTTTCACGCCACTCGAAAGAAAATTGAATTTTAGGGTGAGTTACTTAAGCATTCCCTATACCTAACTTCACCCCATATCGAGTTATTCAATAAAAATCAAGAAATACCTTATCTAGCCGAGAGATTCCTTACTTCATCAAGTATGCCATGGAAAGAAAAGACAGTTGTAATAATTTTTAAAGAAAAATATGGATTCTTATTTAATTACACACAACACCAACAAATTATTATTAACGAACAAGTACAATGTTAACGAAATTCTGTCAGTGAAAACGGTGCACACATTGAGCATTTGTATTGAAATAATTATTTTGTTAATCTGTTTATTTGTTGTTATTATTTATTATTGCAATACGATTTTTGAATAAAAATTGAAATGAAATGATTGTTTCCAAAGCCTACTACCCTTGAGAAAAAAAAACAATATTTTTTTCAAAAAATGCCAATAACTCAAAAACGACTGTAGATAGACATACACAATGTTAATAAAAGTGGCCCTAAAATTCAATTTTGCATTGATTTCTGGCGTCAGAAATGGTAGGCGCAAAGATGTGCTACGCAATCTGTTGAAAGTAGAATAATAGAATATTTGAACAAAAATATGGTGGTCACATTGAACATTTACGTCAGAATTTCGTCAACATTGTTCTTTTTCGTTAATAATAATTTGTTGGTGTTGTGTGTAATTAAATAAGAATCCATATTTTTCATAAAAAATTATTACAACTGTCTTTTGTTTCCATGGCATACTTGATGAAGTAAGGAATCTCTCGGCAAGATAAGGTATTTCTTGATTTTTATTGAATAACTCGATATGGGGTGAAGTTAGGTATAGGGAATGCTTAAGTAACTCACCCTAAAATTCAATTTTCTTTCGAATGGTGTGAAAAAAAATAGTAGGTGCCATTTGAAAAAATTGACTTTTTGACAATTTTTGATTGCGACATTTAAAAATCGACTGCGCCCATATGGTACAAAATGGGACCACCGATGGGACATCAAAAGTTAGCATGGACTTCAAGCTAACTGCTTCACAAATTTGGTTCCATAATTTTGAAAGGTTTGCGAGATACAAATTTGTTCGTAAACTACTACAGCGGCAATTTTTTTCAAAAAATTGGACATAAGTCAAAAATGTAATAGATAAGTTAACATAACTTAGGTTCTCTAAACTCAGAATTAGAAGACCAATCGAACCATGTAAAGAAAAATATAGGTTTCCATTTAAAATAAGAAAGTTGGTACCAATTTTTGGCACACCCTGTATAGTTGGAGGACTGAAAATATTTTAGATAGAACGGGCATGATCGATTATGGCTGCATACCAAATTTCAAGTTACTAATCCAACTGCAAGTTGAAAAACTTTTAATGAATGGCCTACGTGAATCACCCTGTATATATATATATATATATATATATATATATATATATATATATATATATATATATATATACGTGCATAGCTATCATGTTCGTCTCCACTAGTCTATAAGGCGCCCAAGACTCCGCTATAGGGAACATTTCTAGATAAATTTTGTCGATGTATATTGTACTGATATGTTTTATTTATGTTGAGCAGCCAAAGAGGGGAAATAATTTCTCATATATGTTTTATACAAAAAACATATCCAATTAACAACAATGTTTGCATCCCAATGTTTAACATACAAGTTCAACTCAATTTGTATAATTAATATTGATCTATGAGTTGTGTACGCCTCCGACGACGTTGCCAATTATGTAGAGTTGAATATGTAAAATCTGCTTGTGGATATTTCTTCATACGTAAATAATGAATATGTGATTTCTTAGTGAATAGCCTGTGTGAACCGTTTAATATTAAAAGTTTCCCGGTGTTATAATAATCGGTGTCTTCGCACAATAACAACCTACATATTTTGGCATATTTAGATTCTGATGACCAGAATAGATATGATCTAATCTTCACATATTATTTTGATTTTCAAGAAATATTTTTTTTTTAGTTCTATTCATAGATGATAACGACTTGTGACTTATTCTAAATTTTAAAATTCGGTCCACAAGCATCTATAAAATATTATCTTTGTAAATCCTAAAATTAAATGCGATTTACTCTTCATTGTGCATAGGTTTGAGAAATCAACCCTACTCGGGGCCAACTTATTCAGAATAATTATATTATGAAAATTGGATAACAAATATTTCTTGTTTTAATTACTGATCTATTTCAAAGAGAAAGTAGACATTAATGCATATCATCCTTTTCATAATTCAAAGGTCTAATTATAGAACAGGTTAAATAAAAACCCGCTGAAATTAATTAAGAGTTAAGCATGTTTAATCCTAATATTTAAAGAGGTAATATTATTACAGGTATTTGCACTGTTTGAAGACCGATTTTTAATCATTTTGATTTAAGTCACGGTCATCTATGAATAAAATTCAATTTTTTTTTTTATCAAAATAATATCTGAGTATTGAATCATACGTATTTTAGCCAGCAGAACTCAAATATGCAAACATATATAGGATGTCCAAATCAAGAATTTGATTTAATGTAAATTGCATTGAAACCGAAAGTCGGCCGTTTTGGTTTTTTTGCATCACATCACATAATTGATTTTTTCTCGATGTCTCTATGCCTAATTTGGAAATAATGCATTTTAATCCATTCAAAAGTTACAAAAGTATATCTATTGCCTGAGTCACCCGGTATATCATAATGAAGCATATAAAAGTATGTGAGGCCTATACCATGCTTTAGAGGTAGATTATTAGTCCCGATTAGAAAGCGTTCATTGGTAAAAAAGCTTTAACTAAAATTTAAGAAAAAATATTTCAAGAAATAGTATCCAACCTTTGAATACCCCATAAATGGGTGTTAAATTGGTAGTCATTTTTTCATTATAAAAGATACATATAAAATGTAGTTTCTTATGAATTTTAATTTTTTGTAATGTTATGTATAGCTGAATTTTAATTCGATACTACTAACTGTCCATTTCTCAAACATTATGATACAGTAACTTTAACAACAATTAAAATTTGAAGAAAACAATAAGACACCTTGTTATATACAGGTTGACTCATAGTGGATGGAGTATTAGAAGTATATGGAGAACAAGTGAACATATCCTTTTGAAAATTTTGGGAGTGACTAAAGTCAGTGTGGCCAATCCAACCAAAATAATTATTTTAAATGGAACACCCTATATATTTTCGACTTACCAAAATCAAAGTAAATTTCTGAGTTCAAGCATGTAGCACACCCTAAACCTAGCGGTTTCAGAGACATTTGACATTTTATAATAAATTTGACAGGCGCAACGGTTTGCAAGAACCGTTACAACTTTCTTCATGTAGGAGATCGTAGTTTTCTCCTTGGTACGTAGAAAGAACACAAGATGACCTATTCCCTATAATAAAAATAAATTTCATAATAGTATACCAAGTGTTCTATTTTTCACATTATATTCTGTCAAATTCAAACCTCAATAGCTTTTTTATTTCAAATGGAACACCCTGTATTTTTGTAGAATAGAAATAGCAATTCTGGTGTATTTTCGGGCCTTTCCAATTACATCATTAAGGCAAGCTGCTCTGGAGACATGAAGGTGACGATTATTTCTTGGGAAATGTATGGACAGATGATGCTAAATTTATCAAAAATGGATTTTTTAATCAACACAATTCCCATTACTTTCATAATTTGAAACCTCATGTAATTCAGAGAGCGAAATATTTAAGAACATTAGCGGTTTAGTGTTTACTGTGCCATGAGACAGAGTGATGTCATTACAATTTTTTGAGGAAAACTTAAATAGTAAGTTTGAAAGATTTCTTCTTCAGCTAATATGTCTAAGACTTTCTCCCTAAAATTCCTGTCTCGATAAAGCCAAATATTCTAAAATTAACCAATATGCGTTTTACAGTGCATGGTGATGGTTTCTGTTCTTGTGGGTACTGAGTAGCAAGTGTGTTACATGTTCTTGATATTACCTTATCACATTCTCGATAAATAATAAACAAATCTAAAGTCCTCGTGGGTGTGATTTAAACGTTATGGCCTTTTTCGACATAAGAGACTGACTGACATTCATAGTTGTTTCTAATCATGGCTAAGTTGACGGCAATTTTTATTATAAATTCTTGGACATTTAAGAAAATCGCCAATATTTAAAAAAGTTGTAACCTTAACTCCTACAATGCCTATACCTGAAAAAAGGGAAATTAATTCTACATAATTTGGTGTAAAAAATACAGGGTGTTTAACAATAAAAAAATTTTATGGGTATTTCGAAAAGTCGAGAATATATAGAGTGTTCTATTTAAAATAAGCAAATTGGTGTCGACTTCCGGTATAACCGGAAGTATCACATGCTTGCAATTATTTTGGTTCGATTGGCCCCACTGACTTTAGTAACTCCCAAAATTTTCAAAACGATATAAACATATCGTTTCTCCATATACTTCTAATACTTCACTATGATTCACCCTATAAAATATTTACATCTTACAAATATGTTTAAACCACGAAGATCCCAGAGTATGCCGCCCGTTTTGAAATTTTTATTATAGAAAGCTTCTTTTTTCCATTACAAACACTTTATATTGCGTCAAGTAAACACTCCAATATATATATAAGTGCAGATTGTTTCATTCTAGGGCTTAAATTTCTAATTGTTTAATAGACGTCTTTAGCCGGGCGCTCGCTCTTTCAATTTTTAATAAATAGGAGACGGTCAACTTTATGAAAAAGTGACAGGAGCTCTATTTAGTTTAAAAGGACCAAGAAAAGCTAAACAAATTCATTCGGGTAAAAATCAGACAATTTTTTAATTTGTTTAAAAAAATCGCCTTTTTTGACCCTAATTGTAGTTTTTCTTGGTAATTTTAAATAGTGAAGTTTTTTCGTAAAGTTGACCATTTCCGACTTATAAACAATTGAAAGAGCGCCCGCCCGGCTAAAAACGTCTATTGAATAATTAGAAATTAAAGCTTTAGAATGAAAAAGTCTGCACTTACTCTTCAGGATTTTATTAATGGATGTTGAAAAATTGAATGAAAATTTTGGTGAACTCATTTTTTAATATTATATTCCAACTTTGAAAATGGCCGTTTTTGCGTTTTTTCAAACATCAAATTGTTTATAAGTCGGAAAAGGTCAACTTCACGAAAAAATGACAAGAGACCTTTTTTGTTTAGAAAGGAGAAGAAAACCTAAAAAAATTCGTTCGGGTTAAAAAAGCGATTTTTGTAATTTGTTTAAAAAATTAGTTAAAATTAATTGGGACCGGATTTTCATCCGGTAAACTCCTGATTCTTATTCAAGGGCACGTCCCGAATGTGAATATGCAAAGAAATCGTATGGGACATTTTTTTCATACGAAGGCGAGGTTTTCGCCTTGTCTAGTTGCAGCGGACTGATGCGTTTTAGTGGCGAGCACACTTTTCACGATGCCGTGTATTGGATACGATCCTCAGCTCTGACACTGACAATGTCAATGTGTAACCCCCTTCCGGGCTGCCTAGGCTTTGGATTTTGTGGTTGTCTATTATTTGTGGTATGTTTAAGTTTATGTCTTATGTAACTATACTTAAAACATTCAAAGTGGGTTTTCATTAACGCATTTTTGTTTTTCGTAAAAAAACTATTTAAAACTATATTTAATTACAAAATGTATTTAGGCGATGACATTAGTAAAAATGAATGATTTTATGCAGGTTTCTTGGTTAACTTCGGTTAAATTAAAAATGTATTAGGCAACTAATCTCTAATATTTGCCAGACTGTAGTCCTGCTAGGCTCTAATCTGGATACTGTTAAATAGAAACCAAAGTCAATTTTCCTAAATGTTGGTATTGTTCTAATATTGATCATAAACCAATCATAGTCCAGGAGCTCGGTGGCTTTTTTGGTACGTCACTGTTTCATGTTATATCAGATGTTTTTATCGTTTTATGAATGATAATGATTCATAGAATTGACTTCTAGCGGGCACCTACCGCCAAGTACATCACAAATGGTCAAAGTTGTAATTAGAAAGAAAGTTATAGCACGTAATCATGACAAGATTTTTCTTAAGGAGAGAATATTTAAGCATTCTGAATACAGAAAATTACTCCCAGAATGAAACTCCTGCCAATTAATTATCCATAAAGAAAATTGTTTCCAAATTTAGGAAAGGAAATCATATTTTTATTGTATATATTATTCCAGAATTCCAGACTCATCGTTACAAGTCATATCTCTTTTTTGAACGTGAATATATGCTACCTTAATAATAAAAACTTTACTAGAAAGTTATCGTTATAAACCAAAGCACTACAAACACTAAACTGAGGAATTTAACATTTTCCGCTGAGTTTCTACCGCATTTCAGGTGTATTTTATCATTATTAAAATATTATTATTATTATTAGTAATTTGTTGTAAGTAGGAGAAACAAATATGCATCTTAAGACTATATTCCCATCAGGATAATTTCTGTGCGTAGTTAAAAACGAAAAATGTACGACTTTACGCTTAATAGACGTTTATCTTCAACTATGGATAAACTGATGAGATGGACATGCCAGTCATTTTATCGTGATTCAGGTCCGTCATAATTATCTAATAAAGCTCTTGTAACTATGAGTTTTTAAAAAGCCACTTGGCTCCCTTACCATCAGATTACTAGAGAAAAATAGTACCAATATTTAAACGCTGATTACTCAGTATGCGCTAGGATATGGTTGAATCTGATTCTATAATTCAAATCTTAATAACACATTTCCACTCCGTACAACGTTGCCAAGTATATGAGACAAAAACGCTCTATAAGTTCAAGGAAGCCGGTACAACTGGTTGATATATTTCAGCGTATCTAATATAAAAACAGTCGCGCCCTCTGATGCGCGATGACGTATACTACAGTGTATATGTGTATAGACGTATGGGTCATTTTCGACTCCACGCTAAAATCTGCCTAAATGACGTATAGACGGCTAACATCATTTTAAACCATAGATACACGGTCATTCGTTTTCGCCTCCGCTTTTTCGTCTTCGCCTCCGATTTCGGAGGCGTCGCCTATGAATACCTATGTATTCGGAGGCGTATATGTTGTTTTGCATGTATATATATATATATATATATATATATATATATATATATATATATATATATATATATATATATATATATATATATATATATATATATATATATATGTTGTTTCTTAGGTTTTCACGGGTGTTAAATGAAGTGTTGGTGTTCTTCCGGGTGTTTTCCCGTGTAGTTGGTAGGCTCCTGTGGGAGCCACGCTTGTCTAAACGACGTTTCGGCGGAATCTCATCTGCCATCTTCAGGTTCTAGCTGAATGCTGCCTGCTGCTGCGGCTGCTGCTGCTGCTGTTGCTGCTGCTGCTGCTACTGCTGCTCCTCGTTGCTCGAACTGAACTGACGTTCTCTCTGTTGTGCGGCTCCTTATATACGTTGTGGGGTGGGGCGCACCTGCGCACTTGGCTGCGTGTTACTGGCCCTCTTCTCTCTGTTGGAGGCGTAGCGGGAGCCTGAGCTAACCCGACAAGAGGCCTCGTTGAAACGTCACGTTTCACGTGACTTCTCGTTGATGGTCGTGCGTCCTCGTGTCTAGCCGGCTCTGGAGGTTGTCGTGGTCCTCCTTGGTTGGTTAGCGCTTGGCTCCGGCTCCTCGTGATGGGTCCCCTTGTAGCTGGCTGTGGTGTCTCTTCCTGAATGGTCGATACTCGACGGTGCCTCGTTGCGATCTGTTCGTTTACCGTGGGTCGTCGTCTGTTTTCCGTTACGTAACTTCCTGACAGTGCGGGCTTCCATGCAGTGGGTAATCTTTGAGTGTCGTCTCGTTTGTTAAGATTTTGAGGTCTTTTTTCAATTTCTATAGCCTCTCTGGTAATCCTTGACCTCCAATGCTCGATATTGGCTATCGTTCTGGTGTTGTCGAAGTCTATCTTGTGTCCTGTGGTTTTTGCGTGTTGTGCTAGGGACGATGTTTTCTCCTCTTTTTGCACTGCATTTCTGTTCTTCTCTTCTTACACTTATCCGTCTGTTCGTTTGTCCTATGTATGATTTGTTGCAATCTTGGCACGGGATTTCGTATACTCCTTGGTTTTCTAGGGCGATTTTTGATTTCGGGTTACGTAGAACTGCGCTGATTTTTCGGTCTGTTTTGGATATTGTGTCTATGTTGTATCCACGTAGAAGTTTTCCGATTTTATCCGTTGTCCCCTTCACGTAAGGTAAATATGCTTTTGCCACTGGTTTCTCAGATTCTTCATGGATTCGTGGTCTGGATGGTTCTTGCGACTTCTGTATTGTATACCTTGAAAATCCATTTCTCATAAGTGCTTTCTGGAGTGATAACATCTCTTCGTTAATATGGTCGCCGTCTGCTAGCCTTTGGGAGCGTGTCACTAGAGTCTTTACTACTGAATTCAATTGCAATTCAGATATCTAAACGCAGCATCACACCACCATCCAGCGCAATTGAATTCAGTAGTAAAGACTCTAGTGACACGCTCCCAAAGGCTAGCAGACGGCGACCATATTAACGAAGAGATGTTATCACTCCAGAAAGCACTTATGAGAAATGGATTTTCAAGGTATACAATACAGAAGTCGCAAGAACCATCCAGACCACGAATCCATGAAGAATCTGAGAAACCAGTGGCAAAAGCATATTTACCTTACGTGAAGGGGACAACGGATAAAATCGGAAAACTTCTACGTGGATACAACATAGACACAATATTCAAAACAGACCGAAAAATCAGCGCAGTTCTACGTAACCCGAAATCAAAAATCGCCCTAGAAAACCAAGGAGTATACGAAATCCCGTGTCAAGATTGCAACAAATCATACATAGGACAAACGAACAGACGGATAAGTGTAAGAAGAGAAGAACATAGAAATGCAGTGCAAAAAGAGGAGAAAACATCGTCCCTAGCACAACACGCAAAAACCACAGGACACAAGATAGACTTCGACAACACCAGAACGATAGCCAATATCGAGCATTGGAGGTCAAGGATTACCAGAGAGGCTATAGAAATTGAAAAAAGACCTCAAAATCTTAACAAACGAGACGACACTCAAAGATTACCCACTGCATGGAAGCCCGGCACTGTCAGGAAGTTACGTAACGGAAAACAGACGACGACCCACGGTAAACGAACAGATCGCAACGAGGCACCGTCGAGTATCGACCATTCAGGAAGAGACACCACAGCCAGCTACAAGGGGACCCATCACGAGGAGCCGGAGCCAAGCGCTAACCAACCAACTAGGACCACGACAACCTCCAGAGCCGGCTAGACACGAGGACGCACGACCATCAACGAGAAGTCACGTGAAACGTGACGTTTCAACGAGGCCTCTTGTCGGGTTAGCTCAGGCGCCCGCTACGCCTCCAACAGAGAGAAGAGGGCCAGTAACACGCAGCCAAGTGCGCAGGTGCGCCCCACCCCACAACGTATATAAGGAGCCGCACAACAGAGAGAACGTCAGTTCAGTTCGAGCAACGAGGAGCAGCAGTAGCAGCAGCAGCAGCAGCAACAGCAGCAGCAGCAGCCGCAGCAGCAGGCAGCATTCAGCTAGAACCTGAAGATGGCAGATGAGATTCCGCCGAAACGTCGTTTAGACAAGCATGGCTCCCACAGGAGCCTACCAACTACACGGGAAAACACCCGGACGAACACCAACACTTCATATATATATATATATATATATATATATATATATATATATATATATATATATATATATATATATATATATATATATATATATATATATATATATAAGAACTTTTTAAAACATTAAGAAACAAATTGAATGACTTAAAACTAAGTGAGTATGAAGACTGAGGAGCAAACGTTCCTTTACATGTATTTATGAAATTGAAATGCTGACTCGAAGAGTCTCTAGAACAAAGGGAGTAACATTGTGCAATTTATTCTGGGAACATAACATAGGAAATAATGTTGCAATCCTGTGAATCAGGTGATGCTGAATAAGCAAAAGGAGCAGCTGCAATATGTAATATGATATACCTGATAAGCCTACTTGTGTATGGCTCTAAGTATCATGAATTACGTTATAATATTTTATATAACAGCTTCCCCCTTATATAAAAAGTTGGTGCTTATGCAGTAACTTAGATTGAGGATGTCCTACACTTGAATAAGATAATTTTATGTCATATAAAGTGCAGAGATCTTTTAGTAGTCTGTTGTCAAATTCGCCACCGTAGTCACAATGGACTCTCAAAGGGGTGCCATAGTGTTGGAAATATAGTAACAGGGTGTTTACTACAGATTTTGCAGATTTGTCTTGGATTGCGTATGCCTGGGTAAATTTAGTCAACTCGTCGCGAATGGTCAAAGCGTAATTTCGAGTTGGGGTCTGAAATATGTCGATATTGATTCGTTCGAATGGCGTTCTTGGCGTTTCCGTAATTACCAAAGTACTAGACATGTTTTTACGATATACTTTATTCTTTTGACAAATTTCGCAAGATTTGATAACGTTTTCGACATCTTTAGTTAATCCTTGCCAATTATATTTATTTTTAATTCTCCGCATCGTTTCATTTATTCCGCGGTGAAGATTATTTTTACCGCAGTGATGCTGGTCTAAAATGATCGGAATTTGATCTTCGTCAGGGGTCTGAACGATATTTTGGCATATTACAATTTTTAGATCCTTCTCTGCGAAAATGAACGATAACATTTCGAGAATAGGGAGATCTAAGTTGTTCTCAACGTAATACGTTTTGGAAAGATCTAAAAGGTTTTGTCTCTTATATAATACCATGAACAAATGTTCTATTGTAGACTTAACGTCGAATGGCAAAGGGACTATAAAATACTTCCTATGTCGAACTGATTTACTGGAGACGATATTAATGGTGTTTTTGTAAAATTCAGGGTGTTCTTCGAAAATTTCTTCGATTATTTTATTATGTAGTTCTTGCAAGTTATCTTGCTGGAAAAAGGTTATGATATTTTTATGTTCTCTATCCAAAAGTTGTTTATTGGAAGTTTTGATTTTTGAATAGTCTATCAAAGATTTCGTTTTATACAAATTAACAAAAATATCGAATTCTTGAGCGACTTGCTCGTTAGTTATTTGGGCATTTTCGTTTGGGTTTTCGTCATCGTCTTGTTCGTCATATTCTGAATCGTCAGTTTCGTTCGCGGCTATAATTTTTGAGTGGAGTTTAGAACATTCCGAAAAATGGTTGATCTTAATTCGGGATAGCGCGTCCGCGTTTTTATTGATCTTGCCAGGTTTATATACGATCTCATAGTCGTATTCCTCTAGTTTTAATCGCCAACGTGCGAGTCTACTTCCTGGGTCTTTTATTGAAAATAACCAGGTAAGTGGTCGATGGTCTGTTACCAACTTGAATTTTCTGCCGAACAGATATGGCCTAAAATGCTTTACTGACCATACTATGGCTAAAAGCTCGCGTTCGATCGTGGAATATTTGGTTTCCGCAGCGCATAAAGTTCTAGATGCATATGCGATAGGTAAGTCTTTGCCTATGTTGCCTTGTGAAAGGACAGAACCAATGGCGAATGCACTTGCATCGGTGGTTAAAATGAATTAATCGTTAAAATTAGGGTAAATGAGAATCGGTGTTGTTGTCAGAGTCTGTTTCAAGTTCTGAAAAGAATTTAAACAATCATTGTCGAAGTTAAATGGTATGTCCTTTTGTAGTAGCTTCGTCAGAGGTTTGGTTATCTTGGAGAAATTGGGGATGAATCGCCTATAATATCCTGCTAAGCCTAAAAATGACTTAATTTCTTTAGGATTTTTCGGTTGGGAAAATTTAAAATTGCATCGACTTTGGTGGGATTTGGTTTTACACCGTCTTTAGTGATGAGATGGCCTAAATAAGCGACTTCTTTGCGAAGGAACTCGCATTTGTCGGGTTGAATTTTGAGGTTTGCTTTTTTTAAGCGTTTGAAAACTTCTGTTAGGCGTGAAATATGGTCGTGGATGGTAGGGGAGTAGACAATAATGTCGTCCATATAGACAAGACATCGTTCATTTTGGATTCCTAACAAGATATTGTCCATTACTCTTTGGAAAGTTAATGGGGCATTTTTGAGTCCAAATGGCATTCTTACAAATTCGAAATGACCATTCTCAACTGTGAAAGCAGTTTTTTGGATAACTTTCGGGTCTATTTGTATCTGATGAAATCCAGATGCAAGGTCTAGCGTTGTGAAATATTGGCATTTGCCTAGTTGATCAAGAAGGTCAGAGATGTTGGGAAGAGGATATTTATCGTCAATTGTGACTTCGTTGAGTTTGCGATAATCAACTACAACTCGCCACTTCTGTTTACCAGAGGCATCCAGTTTTTTGGGGACTACCCAAACAGGGGATGACCAGGGTGAAATCGAGGGTTGAATAATACCTTGATCTAACATTTTAGAAATTTGAGTTTTGACTTCTTCTTTATGGACTTGGGGGTAACGATAAGATTTTGTAAATATAGGTCGAGAATCATTCGTATCAATCGGGTGTTTAATTTCGTTCGTAAATGTCAAGTTGTCGCCTTCTAAATAGAAAATGTCTTGAAAATCTAAACAAAGCTGCGTTACTAATTCGGCCTCTTCTTCATTTAGATGATCTAAACGTAATTGATTTTGAACTTCAAAAGATCTGTCTGTCGGTATTTGTTGGTCAGAATTGTCAGTGTTGAAATTAAAAATCGATTTAAATTTTTGAATTGGTTCTAAGTCTAAATTGGAAAATTCGATTGATTTTGGGATGGCATTTGCATTAATTATTGTCGTGAGAAATTCTCCGTTTTCGTCTACCTTAACGAGAGCATTGGGTAAGCGAACTTTCTCTTTTTCCTGGGCTAACAGTATAGCCTCAGTATTCCGCAAATTACATTTCAATTTAAATATCTTTTCCATACGTGGTTCTATAGAAATTTTGTTTTGATTTTTGTTTTCACGAGAAACCTTTGAAATGGGAATTTGAGAATTGCAAGTATTTTTTGGTGGTGGTTCTGGTAAATCCTGATTTACCTCAAAAAGTGGGACAGTTTTAAAATTGGTAATTAATTGATTGTTATTCATATCAATAACACATTTATAATGTTTGAAAAAGTCTGCTCCTAATAGTCCATCGAATTCGATGTCTAAATCGCAAATGTATACCTTATGCGGGTCATTAGTTGTAAAAGGTATAAGAACAGATTCGGTTATTGGAATTTTTTGTTCTGTTATGCCTTGTATGGCAACGTTCTCGGGAGATCTGCGTTTATAATTTTCGGCAAGTTTCGGTTTGAATATTGATATACCCGCGCCGGTATCGAGTAGCATTTTATATGTCCGCGTTAAATCTTTGATGTAATATAAATTTCTTGAATTTACAGTCAACGATGGATAAGAAATTACATTATAATTTGTTCTGGGAAATTCAGGGACGGATTGAAATTGTCCTCTAGGTTCATAGTTTGTAGTTGGCTGGACACTTGGTCGATTTGGAAATCCGGTTGCTGCGTTGGAGTACCTGTAGGATACTCCGGGCCTTGGTAAAAATCCGGTTGATTAACAGAATAATTCATGTGAGGATTTGCTGAATAATCGGAATAATTTTCATATTGATTTGATGGGTAATCAGTATGATTTTGGGAGTTGTCAGAAAAATATTCTTGTGGCATGTAATTGTCATTAAAATTGGAATCAGTTGGAACATTTTCAAAATTATCAAATTGTTGATAATCTTGTTCACAATAATAATTTTCGCAATTTTGTGCATCATAATTGTCAAAATTAACATGGTGCGTTTTCTGGGAATTTTGACGGTTGAAATTTGAGGGTTGTTGATTAGGAGGTCTTTGTTGGTAATTTGGGTTAGGTCTTATTACAAAAGGCCTATTTTGTTGGGGAGAATTATTTTGTGAGAAATTTTGTTGTGGGGCAAAGTTGCCTGGACTATAATGATTTGACGAACTTTGGAAATTAGGTCTCGAAAATTGTTGGAAATTGGGCCTAGAAAGTTGTGTTGGAGTTCCACTAAAATAATTTTGTCTATAATTAGGATTTTGTTGAGAAAATTGTTGTTTTGCACGACACTCGTTAAAGTTGTGTCCACTTCTTTTGCAATAATTACAAAATTGCTGGGAATTTGGACGTTTTTGTTGAGATTGTACAGGGTTTTTGTTGGCTGGTTTATTTGAGAATTTTTGTTGCTCAAAGTATGACAATTGAAGTTCTCGTTTGACTCTACTAATTGCGTCTAGCATATTTCCTGGATTGCCAGCGCGAATTATTTGGCCTAGTTTAGATTCTAGTCCTGTGAGTAGGGTATTAAGCGTCATAGTTTCGATTAGACGTGATTGGGCGGTTTTCTCCTCTAACGTTAATGTTTGTTTCTGCACAGCGGCGTGCATTTTGGCATTATGTGTTTGTAATCGAGAAATAAATGTTAATGCACTTTCATTTTGCAATTGATGTATTCGTTGCAAATCTTGAATAAGTGCTGTTAAATCACGTGAGTCGCCAAAGTGCGCCTCGAGCAAGCTTTGGGCGTTTTCTTTATTTCAACGTTGAGTCCATCAGGTGGCACCAGTTCCACCAATGTTGTTCCTTTATTGTCTGGTGGATCAACCAGATGGTTAAAATTTGTTCTTTTATTTATGATGGATATGATCTGGTGGCATCACCTCAGAATAAATTGCATCACTGTGCAACCTTAAACTTGTGATGGTGGACTGATGATTGTTGTTTGGTGGATGTGAATTAAGGAATTCTTAGATCGGATAACTATAAAAATAACATATAATGACATTGAATACACGACTGATCCAACAGCAGCATGATGTGTGCCACAGTTTGTAAAATATAATTTTTTATTTTTACATACGTGGCTCCCTTTTAATTAATAAAGTTTTTTCTACTATCCATTAATCATTTTTTGCATAGATTACTTGCAACTCAGATAAAGAGACTTGGAGTAAAAGCTGCTCTCGTTCAGCAGAGTGATTCGTAATCATAATAAACAGGATTTCAATGAACAGTAATCAAAAGCTGCTTTCGCTTACAGTGAACATAATAAACAGTATTTCAATGAACAATGATCATATGATCATACATAATTGCATGGTAGGGGCAGACAACACATGAGACATGTACCTTATGATTACGAATCACTCTGCGGAACGAATAAAGCAGAAAGTAAACTAGCTTAATGTTCGGTTAGGATAAAACCAACAAAACTATTCTTTTATTGCCATCAGTGAATGACGTCATTCCACCATATCCATCACAGATGGTTTCCACCAGAAAAAAATGTTGAAATAAAGAAAACGCCCTTTTTATCTCTGCCCAAGTAGCAGGATTTCGCGAATTTATTAGCTCTGATGCTTTCCCGCGAAGCTTATTTTTAATATGCAATGTTACAAGAATTCTTTGGTCATCTACTGCCATTCCTTGTGCATAAACACATGCAGAAATAAATGTGTGTAAAAATATAGGGTTCCCATCGAACTCAGGTATTATTGAAAAGATTTCACTTAACTTGTAGGGTTCAATGGTTATTGTTTCGTTTGCTGTAACGTTCTGGTTTTCATTTCCATCGACTTGATTGTCAGTCATTTTTAATAGGATATTATTATTTAATTTGAAAGAAAATTAAATTTTAATTAATTAAAATTATTATGAGGTGAAAATCAGAATGATACGGCACTGGTGTGACAAATGTTTCACAATTTATGATATACTGATTAGCTTGGAATGTGTTTGAATGCAAAATAAATGCAAAGGTAAAGGTCGTGTAACAACCTTCTTGAAATTAATATTAAAATTGAAATTTGATCTGTTGAAATGTATAAAATTTCTTGATAAGTTTAATGAGCTAATCTGGGTTATAGAACTGTTGTTTTACGTTACGTACAAATTAAAATAAACTAAATGATTGGATTTGGTTTGAAAAATGTTAAATGTATAGCACAAAATAAAACGAGATGATTCTTTGTACTTACATTAATGTTTTCATCTCCGTGGACTCGTGCAGCTGCAGTGCGACTTCGTAAAGCTAGCTCCGTCTGTCTCGACGTCGAAGACACCAACTTCTGAGCAGGGATGATTTTCTTACTTTCTAAATGTGTTTGTTGTTCGTAGAGTGGTAGCTTCTTAAAACTAATTGTTGCTTGTTGTGTTTCTTGGTTGATTGTTTCTTGAAATTGATTTGTTGCTTGAAAAATTGTTTCTTGGAATTGATTTGTTGTGTGCTGAGGTTCTTTTTCTTCTTGAAGAATTGGGATTCACCACTCCTGTCCTAAAGTTCTCCTTGTTCTTCCAGACTTTCCCTCTAGTTAGGCACCTTTTGCGGATGTTGTCCTTGTTCTCTCGGGTAGTTTCTGGTAGTTAGGCTCCGGTACAGGGTGTTTTGAAGATCCTTTTCGACTGCGCCAATTGTTACATCACACACAACACAAAGAACTTTTTAAAAAAGATTTATTTGATTAAAGGATAGTAATTACTATCCTGAACATTAAGAAACAAATTGAATGACTTAAAACTAAGTGAGTATGAAGACTGAGGAGCAAACGTTCCTTTACATGTATTTATAAAATTGAAATGCTGACTCGAAGAGTCTCTAGAACAAAGGGAGTAACATTGTGCAATTTATTCTGGGAACATAACAAAGGAAATAATGTTGCAATCCTGTGAATCAGGTGATGCTGAATAAGCAAAAGGAGCAGCTGCAATATGTAATATGATATACCTGATAAGCCTACTTGTGTATGGCTCTAAGTATCATGAATTACGTTATAATATTTGATATAACATATATATATATATATATATATATATATATATATATATATATATATATATATATATATATATATTAAAAAATAATTTATATTTAATACTGAAGCACTCTTTATGTACTACAAACTGACTTTTACAGAATTATAATATCTCTATTCATTTAGAAGATATCCAGCATGGAGTTTTTATTGGGACACCCTGAATAGTCTATTTTGAATAAGTATTAAACATTTATTCAATATGCCAATGTTGCTTTGCAATATTGAAAGTATACATGGATAATATTGCCCATATGTAGGGAACACATTTGTGTATATTATAACTATATTGTAAAATAAATGTTTGTTTCAGAATATGTTTACAATGTGTCACCAACATGTATGTGTATATTGCAGAAATATGTATAGTATGTGAAAACCTGTGACAAAACAACCAGTATACAACTTATTTTGAATCAGTATTAAATATTTATTCAATATACCATTGTTGTTTTGCAATATACATTGTATATTGAAAGTATACATGGATAATGTTGCATGTATGTACGGAAAAGATTTGTGTATATTGTAACTATATTGTAGAATGAATGTACATTTCAGAATATGTTTACAACGTGTCAGCAACATACATATGAATATTGCAGGAGTATGTATAAAATGTGAAAACCTGTGACAAAACAACCAGTATACAACTTATTTCGAATTAGTTTCAAATATTTATGCAATATACTAATTTTATTTTGAAATATGTATAGTATATCGTAGGAATATGAAAATGCTAATTGGGTTATTTTAATAAAACCTGTGAATAATTTCTTCTTGAATAGGTAGAATAGGTACTTAAAATATTAGGGATATTTCAAAGATAATTTATAAATATGTATTTTCATCTGTAAATATATTATAAGAACATTTTAATTATTATTTAGTACCTATTTAGGTATAGCCCAGGAAAGATATACATAGGACAGATATTTTAAAACCACTTTAATAAAACAAATAGGTACAAAATCCAATCTAAACTATCTAACACCTCTGCCTCATATATGTCCTTTGTTTCTGGCAAATAGAGAGAAATCGTCTGTGGGATTCCAAATCGGCTGCCTCAGGAAATCTCTTCTTAACTGCACCTATGAATAAATTATCAATTTAAAACCAAAACAATAAAATACTTTTCTCAACTAATACTAAATTAATGAAACATATTCTTTATAGGATTTTGCAAACAGCGGAAAGAAAAGCTATCTATGAGAACTAAAGGAAAAACTATATATAAAAATATTAATGAAATCTTTGCATTCTTTCGATAACCTGACTTCTGGTTAAGTTAACAAGTAAAAATTCGTATTTGCTATTCTCATTTTAACACTAGCATTGATTAATTAGAAATAGATACTTAACCAAAGAATTTGTACTGTTAGTTCCGGTCTTAAATTCATAGATGTCGTGCGACTTTTCGAGTCGAAGTTTAAGCTGGGATTTGCAAGCAAGGAGGGATAGATTAAATCTATCCCTCCTTGGTTTGCAAGTCGGATAAATTAATTCATGAATGAAATGAAAGGTTGGGCGGGCTGGCCCGTGGGGTGTGGAGGGAGCTAGACGACCTAGCAACTAAGACTGCAGTGCAACGTTGCCAATAATTCGGCATGATAAGATCCACCTACTCGCAGAAAATTATTCGATTTTGTAAGAAATTATCGGCGTTTTTTACTATTAAAAATAGCATGGAAAATAGTTACATGTGTATATATTGTTTATAATACTATAATCGACTAAAAACATTATGTTTAATTAGTCTTAGAAATTATTTTACGAAGAAGAGCTTTTTTACTGTTTTGTCTTGATGCAAAAAGAATAGGTAGGTAGGTAGGTAGGTATATGAAACTTATTTAATAGGAATGAATAAAAGTTTTTTTTATTCAAGAAAATACCAGGAAGAAAATAAAATATGTTTTATATAGGTATAAAAGAAATATAAATACAATAAAAAAATCACAAATATTTGGCAGGCATCACCATTTGTAGCTATAGTGTAATAGATTTATTCCAAATGTACCCCGAAACGAAAAATTAAAGATACCTACTTCACGTATAAAAATTGACTCATGTAAAAGAGGCCAAGAATATTGAATATCATGGCTTTGGCAACACTTTTATTTAATTTTTCGTAAATACCGAAAAAAATTAAGAATTTTAGAAAAGAATGTTTTACATGACAAATGTTGCTAATAAAAGACCTACAAAACCCAATAATAAATTTTCCAACAGGCTAATTTGTTTATCTGCAAAATAAAAAAAAACGTCAAAATGGCCTCTTATTTCAATTATTAATAACTTATGATAAATTAAGCCTTGTGACATCGAAATTATCGGAAAAGTTGTACGTCTCAATTTACTTTAAAAATGCTAAAAATTTCAAATCTATAATTTTATTTAAGGTTTTTGCAAAAAGTTATTTGTTTATTAAAAACTTGCTTTCGTAAAATTGTCGTAATTTTTTTTTTAGGCATTTTAGAGTTACGGATCAAAGTGGATTCACATTTTGACAAGTTGTACTATCATGTACATATCAAATTTAATTGATTTTCGCAAGTTTCTTTGTTTAAAATCGAGTTCGAAAAACACTTGCGTTTTAAAGTTATAAACAAATTGAATAACTTATTTATTTTTAAGGGTACGTCGTTCGGGCTAGGATCATTTTAAAGCTACGATTTTTCTGCGAATTTAAAAAGAATAATAAATGCTCCAAGTCACTTGGGAACTGAGATAATTTTTTTCTAAAATTCTTAGTTTTTTGGTATTTACGAAAAACTGATTTTCTCAATTTTGCGAATTATTTAAACAATGTGGCACTAAATAAAAAGTGTTGCCAAAGCATGATATTCAATATTTTTGGCCTCTTTTACATGAGTCAATTTTTATACATTTGGAATAAATCTATTACACTAATGTAAATTTTTGTCGCATCGGTAATTTAGCTCAACATGTTAGAGCGCTCGTGGTTGTACGGTTGGCTCCGAGCCTCGATCCGGGGAGGCAATTTCCTGTATTAAAAGAACTAAATAAATTTGTTATGATGATGATGATGACATAAATCCGAGGGTCGGGGGATCGATTCCTACCCAACACGATTTTTTTTTTTTTTTTCGTTAAAAATATATAAATATTGTCATATAATTAAACTGCATCATATATTCATTTGAAATTGTCACACAATGCAGAGCAGGTCTTGATCTACTTAATGTGTTAATTTTAAATACAAATGTCAATAATTGAATCAGCTGTGAGTATAAGAAAAAAAAAAAATTATCTCAGCTCACAAGCGGCTTAAACATTCTCTTTTCTTTTAAAATTCGCAGAAAAATCGTAGCTTTCAAATGGTCCTAGTCCCAATGGAGTACGATTAAAAATAATTGAGTTACTCTATTTGTTTATAACGCGAAAATGTACGTGTTTTTCTAACCCGATTTTAAGCAATTAAATCTGGGAAAATCAATTAATTTTAAAATATACTTGATGGTACTTGTAGAGAAGATAATCCATTTTCGGTCATTAGTCTACGGCGCTTAAAAAAAAATTTGGACAATTTTACATCATATTTTTAATAAACAAATTGCTTTTTGCAAAAACCTTAAAAGATATCCGTTTGAAATTTTCAGAGTTTTTTAAGTACATTGATAAGTACAACTTCCGATAATTTCAAAGTCACAAGGCTTAATTTATCATTAGTTAATAACAGTTGAAATAACAGGCCATTTTGACAGTTTTCTTGATTTTGCAGATAAACAAATTAACCGATTTGAAAATTTCTTACTGGGTTTTGTAGGTATTTTTACTAGCTACATTTGTTATATAAAACATTATTTTCGAAAGTTCTTAGTGTTTTCGTTATTTACGAAAAATTGATTTTCTCAACTTTGCGAATTATTTAAACAATGTGGCACTAAATAAAAAGTGTTGCCAAAGCATGATATTCAATATTCTTGGCATATTTTACAAGAATCAATTTTTATTTATGAAGTAGGAGCAGTTAACAAAACAATGAATATAAGAGTACATTATACACTAAGGGAGAGAAACGTCTTATTTTTCCTGAGGGGTAATTTGAGGCCCGAGGGCAACAAATACATCGAGGGAAAAATGGCGGTCGTGTATATTTAACAATATTCTGAGTTCAAAGTCGGAATATAACAAAATTCCGACTTCAAACTCGGAATTTAACAAAATTCCGAGTTTGAAGTCGGAATTTAAGAAAATAAAATATAACATTTATTGCGGCCCTTCTACGCTTTTATAATATACTATTCCTAGATGCCTACATTAATTTTAATATTTGAAAATATAATCCAATAATATTTTTTCTTTGATGTAAGCTTTGTTGAACTTAAGTACAAAAGTTACAATAAATTTAGTGTAGCGCGTCTGAGGCTGCCCACGCTACGCGGGCGTACTGTCGTGTCGCCGCGTCGTACGTTAAAGAAAATAATGTGGAGCCTAAATTTTTGATCGTAGGAAGAACTTCGAACTTCATACTCTCGAATGGCGCAATTAGTTTTTTTTAAGAAATAAATATTTTAAGAGATATTTGACAAAAAATAATTCTCAACTAATTTTTTTAACCAATGACGCTCAAGGATTATTGTTGGTAACTTTTATGTCGTTCCTGACATGTTCAGAGATGTTTTCTCAAAAGTAACCGCTTCCCGGAATTTTTCCGAAAACCTCTATCGATTCCACTACTACTTGCCCTAGGTATCGCATTACTATTGACAGTTATTAGCTAATTACAACTATTTTTAATTCTGTAAAAGAACAAAAAAATATTTTCATATAGTAACTCACATAACATCGCATGGATATGTACATCCATAGCATATGCATTAGGTGTTGGAATTTGAATATGTATTGTTAAACATACATATGATATGAAATGTATATTCAGCTACTGATATCCATCAGCGTCATATACAGTGTATATTGCTGGAGGTATATACATAATGATTTATACATAACATGTCCATTAAGGTATAATTAAATTATACGCGTACACGAATTTTATCACATTATCTGATGCGCATGCGCTACTAATTTATGGCATACTACATCAGCGCACCAGGCCACAGAGTACGTAACTACTCTGTGACCAGGCATCATTTGTTTACGGATTGTAGTTCGTAACAGCCGGCGCCAGCAGCGATTAAGCAAATAAGCCCTGTAGTGTTGTGTGCATAGTGTTTATGTGTGATGGAAGTTAACTCTTTATCATTTTCTGGATTTTATATTTGCTTATTGCTATATTATGCTGTTACATTTGCATGAAGCTCCCATGATGTAAGAATAAATTTATTATAATGCAATTCTTTAGATTTGTAAATACATACTCTTTTAGGGTTAGAAAATTTGCAAGTTTCATATTTAACTGATTGTGGCAGGTGTGTGTTTAGTTAAGATGGCGGAAAGTGACAGAGGCCTAAAAATTTGCTATTATGTCATATTGGGTATGTATTTTATAAATATAGTGAATAAAAATTACATACGTTCATATTATATAGCTTACTTGATGGTTGAGAATGTTTTAAACATATATGTAGGGCATGAGTAACTATAGTAGGTATTATACATATGTTTACAATTTGCTAAACTACCGGAAGGTAAAGAAGTATACGTCAATATTGAAAATTTTAAATATTGTGTAATATTAGGTTGTTTTGTAAAGTTTGTGTATGTTTAAAATAGTTATATAAAATATGTTTCTTATTAAGCTATCTGTGTTTTATTGCCTCTTATATGGATGCTATTGGATACCTCTGAAGTAGTTCCCACGAACATCAAAACACTCGAACACTTTCATTCGATGCGTGCTGCCTCCAATCGTGTTGGTATCATCGAGATGATTAAAACTGTTCGTTTTAATCATCTCCCGATGATGCCAACATGACTGGGGCAACATGCGTCGGGTGCAGTATTCAATAAGTGTTTTGATGTCCGTGGAAACTACTTCAGAGATATGTAATGTACATTCATAAAATATACGATTGTGTATATGATGTGTGTTTCATATCCAGTGAATGTACATTGCATATGTTTATGTACATTCACTGGATATAAAATAGATACGGAAGTCGGCGACAAACGTATCTGCTGGGAATGTTAATTCCACATCCATTAGATGTACATTAGATATACTTTCTCCATCTTGTGGATATACATATCCATAGATTGAAGATACAGTGTATGTACATTGCATATCATTTTGTTATGTGGGAAGTAACTAGATGAAAATATTCGATCGTCCTAATTTATAATCACTTGAAAATTATTTTACTCAAAGGCAGCTTTTTACTGTAAATATAAATATGTTTTGACATGTGCCATCTTCTGATTGTATATACCCTATGTACATATTTACATGTTTAAATTTATACACAGAAATTGATGAAAAATGCGTTTTAAATATATATATATATATATATATATATATATATATATATATATATATATATATATATATATATATATACGCCAAAGGATATATACATACATACATACATGCATACGCACATACACACGTGTACACGTGTGCATACACATACACACATACATACATATATACATACATAAAACATATTTGGGATCGCCCGCAAGGAAAAGATGCAACCGTGGACACGTGTTTCGGACTTGTTAGTCCTCATCAGCACGGTATAGCTAAGTTGAAAGGATAGGCACAACTTAGGAAAAAATACAAAGACACAAATGGAACTCACTGACAGGAAGCCAGCCGCACATTTGTGGCTTCGGTTGGAAGACCCGGTATGGTTTCCAGGCATCCGCCAACGTCGCCACGGAGGCAGCTATAGGAATGGCTACCTGCGTGGAATTGTTCCGGCCCAAAGAACACAAAGGTATGGAAGGTGCTATTATCGCGGGAGCAAAGCTAAACGCCAAAGGATATATACATACATACATACATACATGCATACGCACATACACACGTGTACACGTGTGCATACACATACACACATACATACATATATACATACATAAAACATATTTGGGATCGCCCGCAAGGAAAAGATGCAACCGTGGACACGTGTTTCGGACTTGTTAGTCCTCATCAGCACGGTATAGCTAAGTTGAAAGGATAGGCACAACTTAGGAAAAAATACAAAGACACAAATGGAACTCACTGACAGGAAGCCAGCCGCACATTTGTGGCTTCGGTTGGAAGACCCGGTATGGTTTCCAGGCATCCGCCAACGTCGCCACGGAGGCAGCTATAGGAATGGCTACCCGCGTGGAATTGTTCCGGCCCAAAGAACACAAAGGTATGGAAGGTGCTATTATCGCGGGAGCAAAGCTAAACGCCAAAGGATATATACATACATACATGCATACGCACATACACACGTGTACACGTGTGCATACACATACACACATACATACATATATACATACATAAAACATATTTGGGATCGCCCGCAAGGAAAAGATGCAACCGTGGACACGTGTTTCGGACTTGTTAGTCCTCATCAGCACGGTATAGCTAGGTTGAAAGGATAGGCACAACTTAGGAAAAAATACAAAGACACAAATGGAACTCACTGACAGGAAGCCAGCCGCACATTTGTGGCTTCGGTTGGAAGACCCGGTATGGTTTCCAGGCATCCGCCAACGTCGCCACGGAGGCAGCTATAGGAATGGCTACCCGCGTGGAATTGTTCCGGCCCAAAGAACACAAAGGTATGGAAGGTGCTATTATCGCGGGAGCAAAGCTAAACGCCAAAGGATATATACATACATACATACATGCATACGCACATACACACGTGTACACGTGTGCATACACATACACACATACATACATATATACATACATAAAACATATTTGGGATCGCCCGAAAGGAAAAGATGCACCGTGGACACGTGTTTCGGACTTGTTAGTCCTCATCAGCACGGTATAGCTAAGTTGAAAGGATAGGCACAACTTAGGAAAAAATACAAAGACACAAATGGAACTCACTGACAGGAAGCATATATTATGTATGTATATATGTATGTATGTGTGTATGTGTATGCACACGTGTACACGTGTGTATGTGCGTATGCATGTATGTATGTATGTATATATCCTTTGGCGTTTAGCTTTGCTCCCGCGATAATAGCACCTTCCATACCTTTGTGTTCTTTGGGCCGGAACAATTCCACGCGGGTAGCCATTCCTATAGCTGCCTCCGTGGCGACGTTGGCGGATGCCTGGAAACCATACCGGGTCTTCCAACCGAAGCCACAAATGTGCGGCTGGCTTCCTGTCAGTGAGTTCCATTTGTGTCTTTGTATTTTTTCCTAAGTTGTGCCTATCCTTTCAACTTAGCTATACCGTGCTGATGAGGACTAACA
>OY757318.1:51118919-51488919 GCA_963583905.1 Stenurella melanura | reverse complement strand
AAATAGCAAAGTTGAAACCTTTAGCTAAAGCTTGAAGAGCTGGATCACTGATGGGAAAGTCGGAAAAGTTATGGACTACATTATTGGGATCTATTGGAGGGGTGGAGTGTGGTTTCTGTTTAGTGATGAGCTGTGAGAGTTTTTGTTTTTGTGTGGTAGTCTTTTGTTCTGCTGTGTGTTGTGCTGTATCGTTAGAGAGTCGGTCAAAAGTGTCCCAAAGTATTGGATGAATGAAAGAAGTGTGGATCTGGGAGTAGGTTTTGTATATCAATGTGTTGGTGGTGTTGAGGTTATGTCTTGTGTTATGTATGGAATTTCTAAGTAGAGCAGAGTTTGCCTTATCTAGAATTCTGGAAATGGAGCGGGATTTAGTGTGATGTTTAAGTTGTAAAGATTTTGGAATGACCTGATGATCACGACAGGCTTTTAGGAAGGTAAGATCACAAAGGAGTTTGGAGTTTCTTATCCCATTTAAACAACATCCATCCCAAGATACAGTTCACCATGGAAGTAGAGAATAATTCATCTCTGCCTTTCCTAGATGTCCTTATCACCAAAAATAACACAAACCAATTTTCTTACTCTGTTTACCGAAAACCAACCCACACAAACCGTTACTTAAATGCAAACTCCCATCACCATCCCTCACAAATAAATTCAGTCGTCAACACCCTCATAACAAGATCCCTCAGACTAACTGACGGCCACAACAGACAAACTGAATTGCACACATTAGAACACGCACTCCTACAAAACGGCTACGACAGAAACCATATAAGACGGACCATAAATAAAGCACAGAACCCATCCCAAACACAACATCCGGACACATCCCTACCTGAACAACACAAAGCCTTCCTACCTTACATCAAAGGTGTCACAGACCGAATCTCCAAAGTCCTAAAAGCAAACAACATAAAAACAATATTCACAACACAACAGACTATTTCCAACCTTATCAAGTCCCCAAAAGACCAAGTCCCTAATGACTCCCATGGCGTTTACGAAATACCTTGCTCCGACTGTCCCCAAACTTACATTGGACAAACAAACAGACGCATTAACAACAGGGTATACGAACATCGCTTAGCGGTCAGAAAAACTGATCCTACCTCATCCTTAGCCCAACACCGTCTCCAGACTGGACATAACATAGACTTTGACAACACAAAAACAATAGCACCTTTATATTCCCTAAAAACACGAACGATCCGCGAAGCAATTGAAATCGAGAAGCGTCCCAATTGTTTAAACAAAAGGGACGACAGTCTTCGACTTCCAACTGCTTGGAAATCACTAATAACTCCACTAACTATACAACCCTTACCAAGACCACACAGCGACCCTCCTACCATGCGCAACCGTTCTGCACCAGTGCTCGCCACACCCACCAACCCTACTATAAATACCTCACCCCAACCCACAACTCGTCGGTTCTCTCTAAGAACTGAGATTGAGATCTTAGAGACGAACCACGGTTCGACCTGGGGAGTAGGCAGATTGAGGCCCCGGACTCGAACCATTCCTTACACTTCCTAGACTAGACCTCCCATATCCCATACATTATCGATTCTTCTTCCCCCCCTTTCTCTTGAAAATGGCTCCAAAGTGGGAGCCGAAACGTCGAGACTCCAATAATCTCAGACGCGGTTCAACCCGTGAACCTAGTATTTTTCATACAGACAACCGCGGAAACCTATCCGAACATTTCATTCGCCTCTACGGGGAGGAAATTTATTCTCTGACTAAGACCTATAGTAAACTTCTTATCCGCAAATCCAAACTCCTTTGTGATCTTACCTTCCTAAAAGCCTGTCGTGATCATCAGGTCATTCCAAAATCTTTACAACTTAAACACCACACTAAATCCCGCTCCATTTCCAGAATTCTAGATAAGGCAAACTCTGCTCTACTTAGAAATTCCATACATAACACAAGACATAACCTCAACACCACCAACACATTGATATACAAAACCTACTCCCAGATCCACACTTCTTTCATTCATCCAATACTTTGGGACACTTTTGACCGACTCTCTAACGATACAGCACAACACACAGCAGAACAAAAGACTACCACACAAAAACAAAAACTCTCACAGCTCATCACTAAACAGAAACCACACTCCACCCCTCCAATAGATCCCAATAATGTAGTCCATAACTTTTCCGACTTTCCCATCAGTGATCCAGCTCTTCAAGCTTTAGCTAAAGGTTTCAACTTTGCTATTTCCTCTAACTCCATCCCAACTGAGGCTATTATTTCCCAAGTCGAAAACTCTATATCCCACCTTCCAGACAACCAAGCTGAAGACACCAGACAAGACATTTCCAGAATACTTCGAACAGCTAAACCTCCCAAATCCAACCTACCCTTACGAGAAAGACGAGCCCTAAAAGACTTATATAACAATGACGAACTGACTATCCTACCAACAGACAAAGGTAACGCCACTGTCATTCTCAATACATCTGACTACCTACGAAAAATGAACGACCTAGTAACAAGTACTGATTACAGACCAATTCAACACGACCCTACTACCTATCTGGAAAAGAAAACCAAGACAATCATCAACAACTCTGACCTCCATCCAGATATCGGTAAACCCCTAATTCCACGAGAAAAGTCTTCTCGAATTCCTAGAATTTACGGGCTTCCTAAAATTCATAAACCAAACATTCCTTTAAGACCCATTGTTAGTGCCTTTCGTTCCCCAATCCACAAACTAGCTGGACACTTAGCCAGCGCCCTTCAACCTATCGCCGAAAGGGCGTCATCCTATGTCAAAAACTCCGCTCATTTTATCGACCTCCTGCAACAATATCCTATTTCGCAGAATGATATACTAGTCAGTTTCGACATTATATCATTATTCACGAATATCCCACTCTCTGAAGCCCTAAACACTCTCAAAACCAAACACGACATTTCTCCCAGTACCCTATCCCTCCTAGAACATTGCTTGTCAAACACCTATTTTCTCTTCCAAAATAAATTTTATAAACAAATAAGTGGAGCCCCTATGGGATCACCTCTATCCCCCGTCATAGCCAATATCTTCATGGACCACTTCGAAACTCAAGCCCTCAGTACTTCTGACCTAAAACCTACGTGCTGGTTAAGATACGTTGATGACACCTTCGTCATCTGGCCGCACGGTAGGGATTCCCTAAATACATTCTTATCCCATTTAAACAACATCCATCCCAAGATACAGTTCACCATGGAAGTAGAGAATAATTCATCTCTGCCTTTCCTAGATGTCCTTATCACCAAAAATAACACAAACCAATTTTCTTACTCTGTTTACCGAAAACCAACCCACACAAACCGTTACTTAAATGCAAACTCCCATCACCATCCCTCACAAATAAATTCAGTCGTCAACACCCTCATAACAAGATCCCTCAGACTAACTGACGGCCACAACAGACAAACTGAATTGCACACATTAGAACACGCACTCCTACAAAACGGCTACGACAGAAACCATATAAGACGGACCATAAATAAAGCACAGAACCCATCCCAAACACAACATCCGGACACATCCCTACCTGAACAACACAAAGCCTTCCTACCTTACATCAAAGGTGTCACAGACCGAATCTCCAAAGTCCTAAAAGCAAACAACATAAAAACAATATTCACAACACAACAGACTATTTCCAACCTTATCAAGTCCCCAAAAGACCAAGTCCCTAATGACTCCCATGGCGTTTACGAAATACCTTGCTCCGACTGTCCCCAAACTTACATTGGACAAACAAACAGACGCATTAACAACAGGGTATACGAACATCGCTTAGCGGTCAGAAAAACTGATCCTACCTCATCCTTAGCCCAACACCGTCTCCAGACTGGACATAACATAGACTTTGACAACACAAAAACAATAGCACCTTTATATTCCCTAAAAACACGAACGATCCGCGAAGCAATTGAAATCGAGAAGCGTCCCAATTGTTTAAACAAAAGGGACGACAGTCTTCGACTTCCAACTGCTTGGAAATCACTAATAACTCCACTAACTATACAACCCTTACCAAGACCACACAGCGACCCTCCTACCATGCGCAACCGTTCTGCACCAGTGCTCGCCACACCCACCAACCCTACTATAAATACCTCACCCCAACCCACAACTCGTCGGTTCTCTCTAAGAACTGAGATTGAGATCTTAGAGACGAACCACGGTTCGACCTGGGGAGTAGGCAGATTGAGGCCCCGGACTCGAACCATTCCTTACACTTCCTAGACTAGACCTCCCATATCCCATACATTATCGATTCTTCTTCCCCCCCTTTCTCTTGAAAATGGCTCCAAAGTGGGAGCCGAAACGTCGAGACTCCAATAATCTCAGACGCGGTTCAACCCGTGAACCTAGTATTTTTCATACAGACAACCGCGGAAACCTATCCGAACATATATATATATATATATATATATATATATATATATATATATATATATATATATATATATATATATATATATATATATATATACCATTAATCAATACAGAACCAATATGATTATCACTCTTACTCCCTATAATTGTATTGATTTAATGTAAGTAGGTTGTTTTTGTTTTTAGTAATAAAAACTCAAAATACATTGGACTTATTTGGTTATTTGTTAATATTTGATGTAGATGTAAAAAATTGGTCAATGTCAATATAATTCCTTTAGCAGAAAATCAAAAATATTGACGAAATTAACTAAAATACATGTAAGCATCAAGTCTATTTTTGTTGTTAAATTGATTACTTTAAGAAATTATCATAAATAAGCAAGTACAAGTTTTATAAACCATTTGTAGGTACATTTATTTGTAAAAATCGCTGAACAATGATCACTTGACGCCAAGAAGACAGACACGTCTCTCTCTTCCTCTCTGTGATGAGCGTCCACTGGATGTTTTCAAAGATTAGTACACGATTAGTACAATTATTGATCATTATTGAATTATCAATGGTAGCAAGACGTAATATCGCGTACTACGGTAGGCGGGGCTTACCCGAGATCGGCGCTCAGAGGTTAACGGTAGAGCAGAGCGAAAGTCACCTGTTTTGTCGAGTGCCACATTATTATGGGATTACGTTGCTTCGGACATTCATCGATAGGTACCGCCACTCTCCAATAATTACGGGATTAATTATCTATTTCTATTTAATCAATGGTTCCACCCACATTACACTAATATACCAAGATCTCGGGAGAGCACCCTAATACCTTTGAATAAAGTTTATACAAGAATAATTTGGATCGATCTCATCCATATCTATTTCCTATTCTCGAATGGTTCCTCTCATCCACTCTGATTTAATTCCGTCACCCCGACGCTTTGATTTTACCAATTTAATCACCACACATCACTTGCAAAGTAGAGTACAATTTTTAAAACATTTCCCGACTTAATACACCAAAATTCTATTCTAATCAAACTTCATTGTTACAATTTTAACAAGACCATATTTTTATAATTCAAACCGTACCATTTCATGGTCGCGAATCGATTCTCTCTCCCTCTCTTAACATCTTTTTGGCGTGCTTCCTCGCCTCTCGAATTCTCGCCTTGTCAGCGTTTTTGCCCCAACGGCCGAGTATGACATATATATATATATATATATATATATATATATATATATATATATATATATATATATATATATATATATATATATATATATATATATATATATATATATATATATATATATTGTCCACGTAAGTTAGCCTTTTCCGTGGCGTACGGCTGTGATTCGTTACGTGCAGTAATGGGTGGCCGGCAATTTTCTTGCTGCCGGGTAATGGAGGCTAGGTTTGAAGTGGTCAGAGCCAGGAGTTGCGCTAATTGTTCATAAGTGGGTAGTCCCAAGCTCGGTTGGGGTTGGTCCGTTATGGCGGCAGAGGGGACTGGGATCGTGCCAGTCGTTTGGTTTTGGAGCACTATTTGTCTTTGGGGCGTAGCACTAGATCTTGCCGTCTGGTACGGCGGGGTGACGTGGTAGGCGCCGGCCGACGAGGTAGGCGTGACGAAGTACTGTGCGTTGGGCGGCGTGCTTGGACTTGGGCTGGTTGCTGTTGGTGGTACCATGCAGTGAGGGGTGGCCAGCTGGCGGCGCGGTGTCAGCGAGGCGTCGCTGAAGAGTTGGGGCCAGTCGGGTGTGGCAGCAATGGTGTACTGATCGCTGGGCAGCCCTGAGCCAGAGTGGGAGGCTTCCCCATGTGTGGAAGCGAATCCGGCGAAGCGGCGATCTCCCAGCGTCGAGGAATCGTCGTTGGCCCGGGATGCTGTTGGGTCCACCATACAGCGAGGGGGCATCACCATATCATCATCACCGCCCAATCTCTGTTCCATCGCCGAGTTTCCATGCCGCGATGCTGCGTTGCGCTCCATGCAGTAGGGGGGCATCGCCTGAGAATCGTTGCTACTCCATTCCATATTTGTTGCCTGGGCTTCGTGCCAGGTGGCTGCGCTGCGTGCCATGCAGCGAGGGGGCACCGTCGTGATGACGTCATGCGTGACCCCAGTGTCGTGTCCTATGTTGGTGGCGAGTCCTGCCTCGCTATGCCTAGGCGCGGAGACCGGCGACGCACAGTAGTGGGGCGCCGTCGTCGCGATGCCATGCGTAGCACTTGTGCCTGTGGAGAAATCAGAGGACATGCTTACCTCGCCGAGCCGGGTTGCTGTGTTGCTTGCTGTGCAGTGTGGGGCCACCGTCGTGGAGACGTCGGGCGTGACCCCCGTACCCCTTGTCAGGGCGTCGTGTTGGCGGAGCACTTCGTGGTCAGATGCTGTGAGGGAGGTCGTGCAGTGAGGGGGGGCCGACGTGGAGACGTCGCTCGCGACCCCAGTGCCTACTGCCTTGCCACTCCGGGTATGCATTGCCACTTGACACTCAACACAATAAAACTCAATTAAAACACACTGTCTGGTTACAACACAAGAGGAAGGGATGACCTCGTCAGCATTGGCGTTGGCTTCTGTGCTCAACTGACTTCTGTTTCGGCAGAAGACTATTAGTTGCTGAAGGCTGGAACATTACTACTTGAAGGATCGATCACTACTTGCTCGCTGAGAAAAAGTGTTTTCTTATATAGACTTTTTTTGTGCTCAAATGACTTCTGCTTCGGCAGAAGACTATTTTTTGTGCTCAAATGACTTCTGTTTCGGCAGAAGACTAAAACATGAGCACAGCGCGCTAGACAAGTCATAACTTGTTCGCGACGCCGACGCCGATGACAATATATATATATATATATATATATATATTGCTGTATATCCACACTGTGGAACACTACCTAAGTGTCGTGTTTGAAATCATAAATAAAATTCACAAATTTGTATGTATTTTAGGAATTAATCATAACAGTTTTACTTTAACGAATCATACAGAAGCAGGAATATCTATGGTTTATTTAATTGATTCAAGTTCACTTATTCTCATCGAGTAGGATGCAGAGAATGAAACTTGATATTGAATACGAACAAAATATTTAAATAAACATAAAATGAAGTTATTTTAGTTTAACAAGGTTATTCTAAATAGTATATAATAAAACATGAACTGATAGAGAATCACAATCTCATTTAAAATGATTTAGAATGAAATTGGAAAACAAAAAAAATAAATTTTATAAAATCTGACATGCATGTCAAAACTTAGGGCTGAAAATCATATTTTGTGTAGAAACACTGTAAATCTACACAAAATGAATATTGAATGAAAGACTATCAACAGTAGTTGCAGTGCAGCGTAATTATTTTAGAAATAGTAAGTCCATATATTACAAAACACTGAATGACATTTTAAGTTTTCAGATATTTTCAAATATCATTGCAGAAAGGTGTTTTGTAAATGATATTTCACATCATGCAGAAAGAAAGGACTAATAGTATGATGTTAAATGTTTGTTGGCGTATCAATTTCTTGTTTTAGTTTATAATATAAGTATTCTGTCAGTATGGAAACTGCAGTACGTTTTTAACTACTAGCATTTTGTGTTTATCATTGCTATTCATATAAATGTATGAATTAGTATTTATTTGAGATTGGAATTATTAATTGTAGTTATAAGTAGATTTTAAGAAAGTGTATGTAATATGTCAATATATTTCGAGTAATTATAATTATTCACTTAATCCTGAAAAGTAGAATAAGAAACTTATCAGGAACAATAAAGAATTAAAAACAGTATTCACTTAAGGTAAAGAACAAACAAAGCTGAATAGTTTAAATTTTAAATTAAAATTAAATTTTGAAATATTAGATCAAAATAGAAAAAAACAATTGAAATATTGGAAATTAACCCATTGAAACGACTAAAAATAACAAATCAGTTGATCACACACCGCTGAACAGCGAGCTGCGAAATATATTCATCCAAGAATAAATATTAAATTGAAAAGAGAAGAAAAGTGGTGAATAAGTTGAAGGTTACAATCCAGATATATTGATATCAAGAAAAATTTGTAAAGTATATTAAATATAAAAGTGAGTAAACTTTAAAAGTATTAAGAAGTAGATTATCCGGAAAGCAGATTTAGAAGTATTTGTTAATCCAGTTAACAAATTTATATGGTGAAGAAATTTCAAACGTCAATCAAGTGATAGAAATATTTCAAGGGAATCAGTTGAAAATAAATTGGAGGTTAGAAACAAACGTCAATCCAGTAAAGAAGAAGAAGAAGAAGCCTTGAGAGGTTAAAAAGTCAGTCAAGTGACATAATATTTCAAGGATCATAATAACCAGTTAGAGGTTATAATATAACATTACTCGAGTCGAAAGAAAGACAAGGTAAAGCTTTACAGTATTCCAAATCCATGGTACATATTTATTTTAAATAAAGGCCATATTTATCATTTTAGTTAAGTTAGATTTTGTTATTTAAATTTGTTAATTACATTCCAAGTTCAAATTTGTTAATAAATTAATACTTTGTTCGTTCAATACTGAGTTTGATTTATTTAGATTGTTATCTTGATCGATGAGCATTTATTGAACCGACTTCGTTGGACCCTGAGTAAGAGTCATTCTATAGATTGTAGATGGTCATGCTAATGGTGTTCTATAGTCTATAATATTAACAGATTTTAAGAAACTGTTTGGCGCTCAATAAAATCATTTCAATTTACTTTCAAAAAGTAATTTCGAAAATATAAAAATATAAAATAGATATCAGAAAATAGAACATTTATGGCTTGTTAACGTGGAGCGATCAGGAAAGCGATTGAATAAATACAACTTGAGAATAGTTTATCATTTCAAGCATACATTTGAAAGATAATAGATCAAATAACTTATTTTGATAGTTTTGACAACAAGGCATTGTCAAATTAGAAACAAATATAATTTATATGAGGTTAAAGTCAGGTAAGACAACAACCATGAATCCAGAGGAAACTACACAGGGTACATCCACAGTTGCACAAACACAAGTTGGTGACACAAACACACAACCTGATCCAAACATGCTCCAGAAGTTGATGGAAATGATCACTGGAATGAATAATAGTATTGGAGAAAGAATGGATAAAAATAACCAAACTTTGGAAGCAAACATAAATACGCAAATGGTACAAAATAACCAAACTTTAAAAGAAGACATTAGTCAAAATAACCAGCGACTAGAAGAAAATATGGACAAAATAAATACACAAATTGGCAACATAAATGTACAAATGGGTCAAAGTATGCAAAAGCTGGAAGAAAGCAATACAGAAGTAAGAAATAAGATTGAAAATCTAGAGAGTAAATGGGAGCGAATGGGAGAGTCAGTTAATGAAGAAATAGGTATTAAGGTAAATGAGGCAGCAAAGGAAATAAGAGAGGAAGTAGTAACTATGTTTGAAGATGGAATGACTGCAGTAGATAACAGAATGCAGAAACAAGAAGATAAATACGATAAGAAAATAAAAGAACAGGATAGCAAGATAGAACAGAACACGAAGTTGTTGAAGGATACCACACGTACACAATTGACACAATTACCCACACATACTTACACATGCAACAAAACACCATTTTATTTTTACGGAGATAACCGTATACACCCTAAAATTTTCATTTCACGTTTGAAACAACACATGGAAACACAACACGTAAATGCAAACCTAAAAGCAAACATACAAGACATGTTAAAGGGAGAAGCGGAAATCTGGTATTCAGTTATAATGGACAGGTTTGAGACTATAGAGGAATTTGAAGCTCTAGTCTTAAAACAATATTGGAGTGATTACACTCAGTTGAAAATAAGACAAGACCTATTTAATGGTAACTATGTAGAAAATAAAGGTATTTCTAGGGAAAATTATGTACTTAGAAAAGTATACAATATTAGACATCTAGAACCAAAATTCACAGAAAGTGAAATGGTCAGATATTTAGCTAGGCATTTTTCAGGGGATATCCAGAATGTTATTATTACGCAAAGAATTGCAAAGTTAGATGATTTGATTGATTATTTAAGAGAATTAGATGATTATCATCAGAGTTTTGATAGGAAGGCTAGTCAGAATAGGGAAAATAATAGTAGATATTATAACAAGTGGGGTTATGATCAGAATAAGAATGAAAGTGATAGAAGAGAAAGAGGTTATGGTCAACGTCAATATGACAATGACAGAAAGGAGCAAGGGGGTTATGGTCAATATGATAGGAAGGAAAAACAGGGTTATGAGAAACGTCATTATGACAATGATTGGAGAAAGAGAGGGGGTTATGATAAAAATAATAAGTCATATGCACAAGTTGCCAATACTAACATTCAAAGGGGAAATAGAGTAAATGAAAATACACACTCTAATATAAATAAAATAGAAACAACAGCACAAATAAATGATAATAGAAATCAGGATTTTTAGACAAAGTTGTTTTAAATTTAAATACTAACTATGAACACATGCGCGAATATATAGGAATTGATAATGATATTGGGACAAAAAATGTAAAAATTTGTGATTTACCTATAATAAAAATCGAAATAGATAATATAAAGTTAAATTCGTTACTCGATACTGCATCGGAGATAAGCTTAATTAGTGAAACAATTTTTAACAATCATTTGAATAATGGTAGAAATAATGGTATAAGAGTTACTAAGATTAAATTAATTAATGCAAGCGGGAAAAAGTTCGCCGAGTGCAATAAGGTATTAAATACTACTTTCAGGATTGGAAATAAAAACTTTAATGGTAATTTTGTTATTGTAGCACAAATGAACTTTGATGTTATATTGGGAGAAGACATTCTATCAGAGTTAAAGGCAAAAATTGATTTAGGAGAGAAAATCCTAATAATAGAAGGTGAAAGAATACCTATTTTTAATATGAATAATGAATTGAATGGCAATGGTGCCGAAATAATTAATGTATTAAATGGTATAGAGACCAATAATAAAGCATTTTGCAATGAACATAAAGTGGAAACGACCACGTATGTTCAAAATATTAATTTTAATAAGCCTGAAATTTTACTGATAGCTTGTCCCCCCAAATATGATATAATTGTTAAAAATTTGTTGAAAAAATACATTTCTTTAATTAATTATGAACCCAGAGTAGCAAAAGGTTATGTTCACAATCTTGAAGTAGATGAAAATAAACCTTTTAAATGTAAAACTTATCCTATTCCTTATAAGCACAGAGATAAAGTAAAAAATGAAATTTCAAATATGATTAACTCTAATATTATTGAGACAGCTAAAACTAATTACATAAATCCATTAGTTATTGTTAAGAAAAAGGATGAAACGATTAGATTATGCTTAGATGCTAGAAATTTGAATCAAATTACAAAGTCACAATTTGATGCACCACAAACAATCGATGCTATGTTGTCCAGAGTTGGTAAAAATACTGTATTTTCTAAACTTGATTTGAAGAATTCATTTTGGTTGATACCATTACATAAAGATTCACGTAAATTCACAGGATTCAGTGTTGATGGACATATATTTCAATTCAAGGTGGTACCATTTGGTTTGCAATCTGCATCTTCAGCACTTGTACGTGCAATGCAAAATATACTTGACAAGTATGACAGTTTTTGTTTACATTATATCGATGACATTTTAATATTTTCGGAAACAGAGGATAAACATAGTAGACACCTAGATATTATATTGAATGCATTAGATGAAGCTGGACTCAAGCTAAATATAAAAAAGTGTGAATTTTATAGTACACATGTTCAATATTTAGGCTACAAGATTAAGCAAGAAGGTATTAGCATAGGACAAGAAAGAGTCAAAGAAATAAAAGATTATCCTCGACCAACAAATTTAAAAACTTTAAGGGGCTTTTTAGGTGTTTTGAATTATTATAAGAAATTTATACCTAGATTATCGGAGTTAGAAGTTCCTTTAATAGAATTACTTAGGAAAGATGTTAAGTGGGAATGGGATGATAGGAGAGAAGCAGCGTTTGAAAATGTGAAGACAAACTTCCATGATAATTTATTGCTTCATAGTCCGGATTTTACATTACCATTTACGTTGCGGACAGACGCATCTGATAACATTATTGCCGCTGAACTTACACAAATTCAAGGGGGAATCGAAACGCCCATATGTTTCATATCGCGGATATTGAAAGCTTACGAAATTAGATATTCTACAAGCGAAAAAGAAATGTTGTCCATTGTATATTCGATATCCAGGATGTCATATTTCCTAACCTCAAATCATTTTATAATAGAGACAGATCACTCAGCTTTATGTTTTTTAATGAAAAATCGATTTGCTAATAATAGAATCTACCGATGGTCACTTTTAATTCAAGAGTATTCGTTTACAATTAAACACAGACCAGGAAAGGAAAACATCACAGCAGACGCACTTACACGAAACCGAAAAGTTCACACAAATGACATAAACACTTTCACAGTAGCTTTAAATACATTATCACAACATAACAATTTATACTCATATACACGAGTTTTGAACAGTCAAACACATTTACACGACTTAAGAAACAAAATACGTGAACATCCATACAGGGGATACACACTAAAAAACAATCTTATCATTAAAACTATCTTAAATGAAGAAAAATATGTTATAGATGAAAGTTTAGCATCAGAAATTATTTGGGATTTACACTATAGATATGGACACATAGGTATTCGGAAAACCTGGATGATTTTTCGAGAGACGTATTATTGCGAAAAAGATTTACCGTTAGCAAAGGAACTTATAAATATGTGTCATAAATGTTGTTTAGGAAAAACTAAAAATTATGTAAATAAAAACACAGTTTACAGCATTATTACTGATAAACCTTTAAAACTGGTAGCTATAGATTTTGTGAGTAATTTAATTCCAGATTATGATGGTTTTAAACATATCTTAGTCATAGTTGACATTTTCTCAAAATTTATTAAACTGTATCCCACAAAACGGTGTAATACTTTGACAGTAATAAAAAATTTAAATCATTTTTCTAAGACGATAGGTAAACCAGAAAGGATATTGGCTGACAACGCTACATATTTTAATAATGAAAGATTAAAAAAATATTTTACAAAACATGAAATTCAGTTAGTATTTACAACAATCAGACGACCACAGGCAAATCCTGCTGAACGGTACATACAAGAGGTAATTAGGTTTTTAAGAATGGTTGTGCAAAATGATCATAGCCAATGGCCTTCAGCCGTGGTAGATGTAGAGAATTATATAAACAATGTACCAAGTACAGTGACACAAGAATCGCCAATTTTTATCTTGTCAGGGCAGTTACCAAATAGGCCTTGGAAAAATGATGAAAATTATAATTTAGAAAACGTACACAAAATTGTCAAACAAAGATTAGAACGCAACGCTAAAAGGTACCAACTTAGAGAGAACAAAAAGATTAAAAAGAAAATAAAATTTAAAACAGGAGATCAAGTAGTAATTAAAAGACTAAAGGTATCAGACTACAAAAACAACATATGTGCAAAGTTACAATATCCTTATCAAGGTCCATATACGATAGAAAAAGTATTAAATGAAAACACATATGAGTTAGTAGATACTTATAACGGATTAATAAGAGGGAAATTTCACGTAGAATTAATTTATCCATATGATCCAGGATAGATCACTCTTAAGTTATCCAAATGATCCTGAGTAGATCACTTTTAAATTGTAAATAAACTTTGACAGTGTGAATGTCACATCATGTAGTTAAAACTAACAAAATTTTCACATGTCAAAATTCTATTAGTTTAGGGGGTTTTATGCTGTATATCCACACTGTGGAACACTACCTAAGTGTCGTGTTTGAAATCATAAATAAAATTCACAAATTTGTATGTATTTTAGGAATTAATCATAACAGTTTTACTTTAACGAATCATACAGAAGCAGGAATATCTATGGTTTATTTAATTGATTCAAGTTCACTTATTCTCATCGAGTAGGATGCAGAGAATGAAACTTGATATTGAATACGAACAAAATATTTAAATAAACATAAAATGAAGTTATTTTAGTTTAACAAGGTTATTCTAAATAGTATATAATAAAACATGAACTGATAGAGAATCACAATCTCATTTAAAATGATTTAGAATGAAATTGGAAAACAAAAAAAATAAATTTTATAAAATCTGACATGCATGTCAAAACTTAGGGCTGAAAATCATATTTTGTGTAGAAACACTGTAAATCTACACAAAATGAATATTGAATGAAAGACTATCAACAGTAGTTGCAGTGCAGCGTAATTATTTTAGAAATAGTAAGTCCATATATTACAAAACACTGAATGACATTTTAAGTTTTCAGATATTTTCAAATATCATTGCAGAAAGGTGTTTTGTAAATGATATTTCACATCATGCAGAAAGAAAGGACTAATAGTATGATGTTAAATGTTTGTTGGCGTATCAATTTCTTGTTTTAGTTTATAATATAAGTATTCTGTCAGTATGGAAACTGCAGTACGTTTTTAACTACTAGCATTTTGTGTTTATCATTGCTATTCATATAAATGTATGAATTAGTATTTATTTGAGATTGGAATTATTAATTGTAGTTATAAGTAGATTTTAAGAAAGTGTATGTAATATGTCAATATATTTCGAGTAATTATAATTATTCACTTAATCCTGAAAAGTAGAATAAGAAACTTATCAGGAAAAATAAAGAATTAAAAACAGTATTCACTTAAGGTAAAGAACAAACAAAGCTGAATAGTTTAAATTTTAAATTAAAATTAAATTTTGAAATATTAGATCAAAATAGAAAAAAACAATTGAAATATTGGAAATTAACCCATTGAAACGACTAAAAATAACAAATCAGTTGATCACACACCGCTGAACAGCGAGCTGCGAAATATATTCATCCAAGAATAAATATTAAATTGAAAAGAGAAGAAAAGTGGTGAATAAGTTGAAGGTTACAATCCAGATATATTGATATCAAGAAAAATTTGTAAAGTATATTAAATATAAAAGTGAGTAAACTTTAAAAGTATTAAGAAGTAGATTATCCGGAAAGCAGATTTAGAAGTATTTGTTAATCCAGTTAACAAATTTATATGGTGAAGAAATTTCAAACGTCAATCAAGTGATAGAAATATTTCAAGGGAATCAGTTGAAAATAAATTGGAGGTTAGAAACAAACGTCAATCCAGTAAAGAAGAAGAAGAAGAAGCCTTGAGAGGTTAAAAAGTCAGTCAAGTGACATAATATTTCAAGGATCATAATAACCAGTTAGAGGTTATAATATAACATTACTCGAGTCGAAAGAAAGACAAGGTAAAGCTTTACAGTATTCCAAATCCATGGTACATATTTATTTTAAATAAAGGCCATATTTATCATTTTAGTTAAGTTAGATTTTGTTATTTAAATTTGTTAATTACATTCCAAGTTCAAATTTGTTAATAAATTAATACTTTGTTCGTTCAATACTGAGTTTGATTTATTTAGATTGTTATCTTGATCGATGAGCATTTATTGAACCGACTTCGTTGGACCCTGAGTAAGAGTCATTCTATAGATTGTAGATGGTCATGCTAATGGTGTTCTATAGTCTATAATATTAACAGATTTTAAGAAACTGTTTGGCGCTCAATAAAATCATTTCAATTTACTTTCAAAAAGTAATTTCGAAAATATAAAAATATAAAATAGATATCAGAAAATAGAACAATATATATATATATATATATATATATATATATATATATATATATATATATATATATATATATATATATATATATATATATCTATATATTGCTGTGTATCTACACTGTGGAACACTATCTATGTATCGTGTTTGAAATCATAAATAAAATTCACAAAATTGTATGTATTTTAGAAAATAATCATAACAGTTTTACTTTAACGGATCATACAGAAGCAGGAATATCTGTGGTTTATTTAATTGATTCATGTTCACTTATTCTCAGCGAGTAGAATGCAAAGAATGAAACTAGATATTGAATTAGAACAAAATATTTGAATAAACATAAAATGAAGTTAATTTAGTTTAACAAGGTTATTCTAAATAGTATATGATAAAACATGAACTTATAGAGAATCACAATCTCATATAAAATGATTTAGAATGAAATTGGAAAACAAAAAAGTAAATTTTATAAAATCTGTAATGCATGTCAAAACTTAATATAAATAACTGATTTTGATAGTTTTGACAACAAGGCATTGTCAAATTAAAAACAAATATAATTTATCTGAGGTTAAAGTCAGGTAAGACAATAACCATGAATCCAGAGGAAACTACACAGGGTACATCCACAGTTGCACAAACACAAGTTGGTGACACAAACACACAACCTGATCCAAACATGCTCCAGAAGTTGATGGAAATGATCACTGGAATGAATAATAGTATTGGAGGAAAAATGGTTCAAAATAACCAAACGTTGGAAGACATTAGTCAAAATAACCAGCGACTAGAAGAAAAAATTGGCAACATAAATGCACAGATGGTACATAATAATCAAACTTTAGAAGAAAACATTAACAAAAAAATAGAAGAAAGCAATAAAGAAGTAAGAAATAAGATTGAAAATTTGGAGAGTAAATGGGAGAGAATGGGAGAGTCAGTCAACGAAGAAATTGGTATTAAGGTAAATGAGGCAGTAAAAGAAATAAGAGAGGAAGTAGTAACTATGTTTGAAGATGGAATGACTGCAGTAGATAACAGAATGCAGAAACAAGAAGATAAATACGATAAGAAAATAAAAGAACAGGATAGCAAGATAGAACAGAACACGAAGTTGTTGAAGGATACCACACGTACACAATTAACACAATTACCCACACATTCATACACATGCAACAAAACACCATTTTATTTTAACGGAGATAACCGCATACACCCTAAAATTTTCATTTCACGTTTGAAACAACACATGGAAACACAACACGTAAATGCAAACCTAAAAGCAAACATACAAGACATGTTAAAGGGAGAAGCGGAAATCTGGTACTCAGTTATAATGGACAGGTTTGAGACTATAGAGGAATTTGAAGCTCTAGTCTTAAAACAGTATTGGAGTGATTACACTCAGTTAAAAATCTATTTAATGGTAATTATGTAGAAAATAAAGGTATTTCTAGAGAAAACTATGTACTTAGAAAAGTATATAATATTAGACATCTAGAACCACAATTCACAGAAAGTGAAATGGTCAGATATTTAGCTAGGCATTTTTCAGGGGATATCCAGAATGTTATTATTACGCAAAGAATTGCAAAGTTAGATGATTTAATTGATTATTTAAGAGAATTAGATGATTATCATCAGAGTTTTGATTGGAAGTCTAGTCAAAATAGGGAAAATAATAGTAGATATTATAATAAGTGGGGTTATGATCAGGATAGGAATGAAAATGATAGAAGAGAAAGACAAGGTTATGGTCAATATGATAGGAAGGAAAAGCAGGGTTATGGTCGTCAATATGACAATGATAGAAAGGAACGAGGGGTTATGAGAAACGTCAATATGACAATGATAGAAAGGAACGAGGAGGTTATGGTCAATATAAATATGACAATTATAGAAATGAAAAGCAGGGTTTTGAGAAACGTCATTATGATAATGATTGCAGAGAGAGAGGGGGTTATGTTAAAAATAATGAGTCGTATGCACAAGTGGCTAATATCAATATTCAAAGGGGAAATAGAGTAGATGAAAACACGCACTCTAATATAAATAAAATAGAAACAGCACAAGTAAATGATAGAAATAGAAATCAGGATTTTTAGATAAACTTGTTTTAAATGTAGGTAATAATTGTAAAAAAAATAGGCGACTGTATAGAAAATGATGTTATATTGGGAGACGACATCTTATCAGAAAAAAAGGCAAATATTGTATTAGGAGAAAGAATCCTAAAAACAGAAGGTGAAAGAATACCTGTCTGTAGTGTTAATGAATTGAATGGCAAAGGTGCCGAAATAGTTAATGAATTAAATGGCAAATGTGCCGAAATAGTTAATGAATTGAATGGCAAAGGTGCCGAAATAGTTCATGAATTGAATGGCAATGATGCCGAAATAATTAATGTATCAAATGGCATAGAGTCCAATAATGATAATGAATTTTGCGGTGAGCATATAGTGGGAACCACATGTGTTCAAATAAATAATGATAAGAAGCCTGAAACCTTTCTGATAAGTCGTTACTCCAAATATGATAGAATTTTTAAAAATTTGTCTCAAAAATACAAAAATTCAATTGATTATGAACCTACAATAGCAAAGGGCTATGCGCAACAACTTGAAGTAGGTAATATTTTAAATGAAAACGAAAATGTTTTAAATTATAATAAGGAAGAATCATTACAGGGAAGTTGTCACATGGGGATAAATTATCCATATGATCCAGGATAGATTACTCTTAAGTTATCCAAATGATCCTGAGTAGATCACTTTTAAATTGTAAATAAACTTTGACAGTGTGAATGTCACATCATGTTGTTAAAACTAACAAAATTTTCACATGTCAAAATTCTATTAGTTTAGGGGGTTTTATGCTGTGTATCCACACTGTGGAACACTATCTATGTATCGTGTTTGAAATCATAAATAAAATTCACAAAATTGTATGTATTTTAGAAAATAATCATAACAGTTTTACTTTAACGGATCATACAGAAGCAGGAATATCTGTGGTTTATTTAATTGATTCAAGTTCACTTATTCTCAGCGAGTAGAATGCAAAGAATGAAACTAGATATTGAATTAGAACAAAATATTTGAATAAACATAAAATGAAGTTAATTTAGTTTAACAAGGTTATTCTAAATAGTATATGATAAAACATGAACTTATAGAGAATCACAATCTCATATAAAATGATTTAGAATGAAATTGGAAAACAAAAAAGTAAATTTTATAAAATCTGACATGCATGTCAAAACTTAGGGCTGAAAATCATATTTTGTGTAGAAACACTGTAAATTTACACAAAATGAATATTGAATGAAATACTATTAACAGTAGTTGCAGTGCAGCGTAATTATTTTAGAAATAGTAAGTCCATAGTTTACAAAACACTGAATGACATTTAAAGTTTTCAGATATTTTCAAATATCATTGCAGAAAGGTGTTTTGTGAATGATATTTCACATCATGCAGAAAGAAAGGACTAATAGTATGATGTTAAATGTTTGATGGCGTATCAATTTCTTGTTTTAGTTTATTGTATCAGTATTCTGTCAGTATGAAAAACTGCAGTACGTTTTTAACTACTAGCATTTTGTGTTTATCATTGCTATTCATCTAGATGTATGAATTAGTATTTATTTGAGATTGGAATTGTTAATTGTTGTTATAAGTAGATTTTAAGAAAGTATATGTAATATGTCAATATATTTCGAGTAATTACAATTATTCACTTAATCCTGAAAAGTAGAATAAGAAACTTATCAGGAAAATTAAAGAATTAAAAACAGTATTCAATTAAGGTAAAGAACAAGCAAAACTGAATGGTTTAAATTTTAAATTAAAATTTAATTTTGAAATATTAGATCAAAATAGAAAAAAACAATTGAAATATTGGAAATTAACCCAATGAAACGATTAAAAATAACAAATCAGTTGATCATACACCGCTGAACAGCGAGCTGCGAAAAATATTCATCCACGAATAATTAATAAATTGAAAATAGAAGAAAAGTGGTGAATAAGTTGAAGGTTAGGATATTACAGTCCAGATATATTGATATCAAGAAAAATTTGTAAAAGTATATTAAATATAAAAGTGAGTAAACTTAAAAAGTATTAAGAAGTAGATTATCCGGAAAGCAGATTTAGAAGAGGGAAGTATTTGTTAATCCAGTTAGCAAATTTATATTGTGAAGGAACTCAAACGTCAATCAAGTGATAGAAATATTTCAAGGAAATCTTGAAAACAAATTGGAGGTTATGAACAAACGTCAATCCAGTAAAGAAGAAGAAGAAGAAGCCTTGAGAGGTTAAAAAGTCAGTCAAGTGACATAATATTTCAAGGATCATAATAACCAGTTAGAGGTTATAATATAACATTACTCGAGTCGAAAGAAAGACAAGGTAAAGCTTTACAATATCAAAAATCCATGGTACATATTTATTTTAAATAAAGGCCATATTTATCATTTTAGTTAAGTTAGATTTTGTTATTTAAATTTGTTAATTACATTCCAAGTTCAAATTTGTTAATAAATTAATACTTTGTTCGTTCAATACTGAGTTTGATTTATTTAGATAGTTATCTTGATCGATGAGCATTTATTGAACCGACTTCGTTGCACCTTGAGTAAGAGTCATTCTATAGATTGTGATAGTCATGCTAATGGTGTTCTATAGTCTATAATATTAACAGCTTTTAAGAAACTGTTTGGCGCCCAGTAAACTCATTTCAATTTACTTTTAAGAAGTAAAATTCGAACGTATAAAAATATAAAATAGATATCAGAATATAGAACAATATATATATATATATATATATTGTTCAATATTCTGATATCTATTTTATATTTTTATACGTTCGAATTTTACTGTTATATTAGATTTAAGCACTGTATTATATAATAACCTTTGTATAACCGTATTATTCTTTAAGTTCTTATCAACACGTTCACACAAGTAATTTAATACTTTCAATAACAAATTCATTTCTTTATTTCATATCTTTCTTTATCTTTGTAATTCAATACCTTAATATTCCAAATTGCACGTTTTAGCTTAGGTTACTTTTGTGAAACCCTGATGCATAGATTTAGTTTCTGTTTAATCTGCATTTTATGCAAACATTATAAATACGACTGAACGACGCTTTTGGCCTCAGTCTGCATCGTTCAGTTAACTCGACATACTAATTTTACGAAGAGCATAGTTTCCCTTAATATTTTTATTCTTGTTAATTCATGTTTTAACTTTGTTAACTTCTCCATTAAGAGCAATGCTCGGAGGTTAACCATCAACTAGTTTAAGTATTTAAGTTGTAAATCAACTCCAGTTTGTGTAATAATAAACATTGTCTTGTGCAAATAAAAAATTGTTTTTAAAAAGTGAATTCTACTAATCCAGATCTAACAATTGGCGCAGTCGGTAGGATCCGCAGCAACTCTACTAGAACAAGGAACCAGAGCCTAACTGGTAGTGGTGGATCCCAATCCTTCAACGGAAAACGAACCTCAAACCTTTCAAACCAAGAAAACCGCACATTCAAGAAACTTAGCATTTAAGAAGAAACCAACCATAGCACTCTTAAGAACAAACACACAATCCCGCAACAAATGAAAACCTTCATGTAAGTACTTTTAACAATTGAATCATAAGTGCATCGAATTTTATTTTCATTCTTTTTTTAACGCGAAGTGTTCTATTGTCCAATATCTCCTACCTCCAAATTTTTTTTCTCTCTCTCAAATTTTAAATAATTAAATTGTAACAATGGCTCAAGAACAGGTTGAAATAGCTCGTGAACAACAAGAAATTATTCGCGAACAGCGTGAGCAAGTAATAGAACCATACAAATTGTCGGAGATATTCTCCATTGTCCCAGAGTTTGATGGAGACCAAATTTTATTAAACACCTTTTTAAACGCTTGTGATCATGCACAACGCATGGCAGTCGGAGACCAGCGTATTCTTTTGACGCTTCACATCAAAAACAAGCTTCGTGGGCGAGTAGCTCAATTAATCAATTCTAGGAACCCAGCCACTTGGGTAGAAATTAAACAGTTACTGGCAGTTCATTTCGGTGATTCCAGAGATTTGACGTCGCTAATTCAAGACCTGCAACGCGTTAAACAATTGCCAAATGAGTCCGCTTTAATTTTCTTCTCCAGGTTGCAAACGCATAACGCTAAAATGCACGCCGCAGTACAAAAATCACGATTAACTCCAGATCAAAAAGATGCCCAGTCTCAACTCGTGGAGACTATGACTCTAAACACCTTGCTTACCGGGCTAGAACCGCGGTTAGGTCAAATTATAAGGGCTGGAAACCCCGATACTATGCTCGAAGCTTCAGCACGAATCAAACGAGAGCTTCAACTCTCCTATTTTGAGAATCAAAAATTTAATAAACCGATTACTAATCCTCGAGACAATCAAGCCCCAGTAAGAAAACCTAACACGACAACACCTTTTCAAAAAACTTGTGTGTATTGTAAGAAAACCGGACACGTCATAAACGAATGTCGTGCACGTCAACAATCACCGCAATACCCCCCAAAATTATTCAAATTTAAATTTCCAAAGACAATATGCTGCCCCGCAACAACCGCAACAGCAGCAACAACAACAAAGGCCATTTATACAACAGACATTCCCCAATCAAAATCAGAGGCCCACTCAATTCCCTAATAGACCAAATCAGTTTCAACGACCGTCTGTAATACAACCAAACCCAAACTATAATAGGAATGCCAATCAACCAAGAACTCATCATATTAACTATCCAGCACAATATTACTCTAACGAGGAATATCAAGAAGGCGCATATAATCCAGAGTTTCAGGAATTTCCATCTAATTCACAAGAAACTTTTTCTGAGGAGCACTATCAATATCCCGACAACTTTCAGGATTTTCAGCTAGGCCCTCAAACCCTTCACGACCCCCCGAATTTCGAGAACCAATACCCCGAAACTTTGACGGAAGAGAACCCTATTCAATTCCAGGAAACAATTTCAGAGAACTACAACCCAGTTGCAGACCTCTCGTCCCAAATTCAGTCCATGAATCTAGACGACTACAACCCCAATCTGAACTTCCCCGAACAAATTTTCATCTAAACTCACTTCTAACCGTCAAGTCCAGAAACCTATTCTATATTAAAGATATCACAAAAACATTCAAACTTCTCATTGACACGGGCGCGGGAATCTCTATTTTTAAAGAAAAGACCGCCGCAAGAATCCCTAACAAATTTCAGGAAAATGCCGTTATTCAAGGAATAACTAATGAAAAAATTTTAATAACAGAATCAAAACTTATCCCATTTAAACCCGGCGACCCTCACAAGGTATTTATTCATAACTTAGATATAGAATTCGACGGATTACTCGGATCGGACTTTCTAGATCATTATGATTGCACGATAGACATAAAAAATAGACAACTTATTACTAATTTTAAAACTGTACCCCTGTTTAAAGCAGGCGAGGAAGACATCGAAACATCAGTTATTAATAAGAATGTACAATATCTCCACTCTAATGACAATTTGATAAAAAACGTAATCTCTATTCAACCACGTACAGAACAAATTTTCAAACTAAAATGCGGTTTAAGAAGTACTGATGCTATACTGCTAGCTCAGGAACAAGAAAAGGTCAGATTACCCAATGCCGTGGTTAAAGTAAATGAAAAAGGTGAATTTTTAACTTCCATAATTAATGCAAATGCGATACCTAAAACTATCGATTTTCACGACTTAAAATTAGAACCAATCACTGAATTTGAATTAACCTGTAATGTCAATATTTCAAACATCAATGCAAATGACTTTCAAAATAATACCAACAACAGACTGTACGAAATTGAAAATCAATTACGTTTGGAACATCTCAATGACGAAGAGAAAGAATCGATCGTAGACTTATGTCTAAAATTTTCGGACATATTTTACTTAGAATGCGACTCACTATCTTTCACGAATGAAATAAAGCATTCGATAGATACTAACAACGCTAAACCTATCTTCACTAAATCGTACAGATACCCGCAAATTCACAAGGACGAAGTAAAACGCCAAATGACAGAAATGCTCAATCAAGGTATAATTCAGCCGTCCATCTCACCCTGGTCCTCTCCAGTGTGGGTTGTACCAAAAAAGCTTGACGCCTCAGGCAAGCAAAAATGGAGAGTTGTGATTGACTATCGTAAACTCAATGAGCTGACAGTTAACGATAAGTACCCATTACCCAATATTTCAGATCTCCTAGACCAACTAGGAAAGTGTGAGTATTTCACTACTTTAGATCTCGCGTCTGGCTTCCACCAGATAGAAATTGACAAAAATGACATTCAAAAGACAGCATTTTCAGTCGAAAATGGTCATTACGAGTTCGTTCGTATGCCATTTGGTCTAAAAAACGCACCCTCCACTTTTCAGCGCGTTATGGACAATATTCTTTTAGGCATTCAAAACGAACGCTGTCTCGTTTATATGGACGATATAATCATATACTCACCCACCATCCATGAACACATTTCTAGGCTCACCGAAGTTTTCAAAAGGTTAAGAAAAGATAATCTCAAAATCCAGCCAGATAAGTGCGAATTTCTAGGGAAAGAAGTAGCTTATCTAGGTCACCTCATCACCCAAGACGGAGTCAAACCGAATCCTTCGAATATTGACTGTATTCGAAATTTCCCCGAACCCAAGACACAGAAAGAGATTAAATCCTTTCTAGGACTAGCCGGTTACTACAGGCGCTTTATCTCTAACTTTGCAAAAATTTCAAAACCTCTCACTAAGCTTCTGCAGAAAGACATCCCGTTCAATTTCGACTCGACTTGTAAAAATTCTTTTGACGAATTGAAAACCGCATTAACGTCAACCTCTATTTTAATATACCCAAACTTTGATGAAACCTTTCTGTTAACAACCGATGCTAGCGCGTACGCTATCGGAGCCGTGCTTTCGCAAGGACCTATAGGCAAGGACCTTCCCATTGCTTATGCGTCACGAACTTTGTGTAATGCTGAAACAAAATACTCTACAATCGAAAGGGAGCTTCTAGCTATCGTATGGGCAGTTAAACACTACAGGCCGTACCTTTTCGGACGAAAATTTAAACTCATAACTGACCACCGACCTCTGACTTGGCTCTTTTCTATAAAAGATCCCGGCAGTAGGCTAGCACGTTGGCGCCTTAAACTCGAGGAATATGATTACGAGATCATATACAAGCCAGGTAAAATCAACAAGAACGCTGACGCCTTATCGCGCATTAAAGTCAATCACATACAAAAATGTGTTGCGTACCGCAACAACGCACAAAATCCAGAAGACCCGCCTGACCCAGAAGTCATTCCCGACGAAGATATACCACCGGAACAAATAGACAGAGAATACGAAACCTCAGAGAGATTGTATCAGACAGAGTCCCTAATCGATTACGCGAAAATCAGGTTTTCAAATAATCAACTGCTCGATAAAGATCATAAAAATATAATTACATTCTTTCAGCAAGACAATTTGCAAGATATCCACTACAAAATAATCGAGGATATTCTTGAAGAAAACCCTGAGATTTCAAACAACAAAATTAACACCGTATCTAGTCAAACAGTAAAGAACAGATCGTATCATATCGTACCCTTACCATTCGACCCCTTGTCGGCAATTTTGCAACTTTTCGTTACGATATACAAAAACCAGAAAGACATAAATCCAGCAAAAACATACTATGTCGAGAATAACTTGAACTTACCTATTCTCGAAATCTTCTCATTTATTTTAGCGACAAAGACATACAACTAGTCGTTTGTCAAGACGTCGTAACAAAACCCGATGAAGACCAAATTCCCATAATTCTAAATCAGTTTCATGCTGGCAAAAATAATCTCCATCGCGGCATTAATGAGACGATACGTAGAATTAAAAATAAGTACAATTGGACCGGACTAACAAAAGACGTCGAAAAATTTATAAAAGCTTGTGAAACTTGTCAAAAAGCGAAAATATTACGTAAAAACTTAGACAATCCTCTAGTTATTACGGAGACACCGAAAACCCCGTTCGAACGCATTAACATTGACATCCTTGAAGTTCCTACACGAAATTACGCCCTAACAATCAGGGATGAACTCACTAAATTCACGCAAGCTTATGCCATAGAGGACAAAACCGCGAAATCTATCGTAAATACACTTCTACTGTACTTCCAACATTACGGTACACCCCTTCGCATCCATTGTGACTCAGGCCGAGAATTCGAAAATCGACTTCTTAAAGACCTTTGCCTTCTTTACGATATTAAATTAACATATTCTAGTGTACACCACCCACAATCCAACGGCTCACTAGAGAGATTTCACGCGACGCTCATGGAAATGATAAGGGCTAATAAATTAGAAAACCCTAGCGAACACCCGCTAACCATCTTACCGTACGCAGTTATTTGTTATAATAATTCTATAAACAAAACTCATGGCTTCACCCCGTACGAATTAATATTCGGACATAGTGCAAGTCGTCCCCCTGAAACACTTTACAATCACGAACAACTCATATCTAAGTACATGCGAGATTTAAACAATAGAATATCGCACTATTATAAAATAGCTCGTACAAGGACCCAATTACAGAAAGAAAAGGCTAAAATAAGATTCGATAAACATGTACACGACAATTTACCCGAAGTAGGTGACAAAGTCTATGTAAAGGAAAGTCAAATTAAGAATAAACTTCAAAACAAGTTTAATGGACCATTTGAAATTAGAGAAATTCTAAACAACTCTGCTATACTTTACAACCCTCAGACTAAACACACTACAAAAACCAACTTCGACAGAATGAAACCATACTTTGAAAATTAATTTATTTTCAGGTTTCTTCTGCTGCTCAAAGCAGTATCACCCCAATATTCTATTGAACCCATCAACAATACCATCGGAATATACTATCACGAAGAAGACCGAATCGAGATATCAAATGATAAATGGACAATTCTAGTCTACAAAGACATCGAGCCAATTAAACTAACCCTTGACAATAATAACAAAATTCTAAATGACATGATAACCGTTCGATACAGACAACCCTCGCATGACATCCTTTCGATCGGAAGTTAGAACACATATCAGTCTCTTAACCCAAATTTCCCAATCATTACAACAAAAAGTTGAGGAAATATTTGTGGACACTAAAAGATACAAACGAGGTATTTTAAACGGAATCGGTACATTCTGGAAGGCTATCACAGGTAACCTAGACGCTTCTGATGGTGAATACTATACAGATTGTATTAATAAACTCGCGAATGACGAACATCAACTAGAAAATCTGATGAAAAATCAAATTTCGGTAACGACCTCGGTAATAAAAAGTTTTAACTCTACAATTCAAAAACTAAAAATCGACGAGGAAACCTTTAATAACGATATTAAAGAAATAGAAAAATCAATTTATGATATATCAGATGATTTAGCTTACATTCAGTCGAAATTACGAGTACTCGAGATATGCGAATCTCTTATGGAAAGTTATATGTTTTTAGAAAATAGTTTAGATAACATCTTAAACTCAATCACATTTGCTCGATTAAAAATCCTACATAGTTCGATAATTGCCCCGAAAGACTTAGTTTCTTCTCTTCAGGAAGTATCTCAATCTCTGCACAAAAATAATCTGCCGATAACACCACAAATTTCAAAAGTTGCTCAATATTTTGATATAATAGAACTCCAGGCTTTTCAATCTGGATCTAAAGTAATATTTGTTTTAAAAATACCATTAACAGAACCAGAAACTTACACCCTCTACCACCTTTACCCTATTCCTATATTGGATAATCGAACAGGACTACATCATATTTTATCAACGACACATAAGTACATAGCAAAGGACGATGATTCATTGTTATTTGTACCTCTCCCGAACCTTGACAATTGTAAATCCTTAAACCCCAGTGTAAGACTTTGTTCAAATGTGCTTCCGTACCCCATAGACAGTGACGCGATATGTGAAGCCCAAATACTAAAACAATTAAGTGTAGTGCCCCGGACTTGCCAGTCAAATTTATTGTTTGCTAAAGACTACAGTATTCAAAAACTAAGCAACAATAAGTGGCTAATACTAGTATCAGACAATCTACCGGTAACCTTAAAGTGCAACAACAGAGGCGTTATTACGAAAATAATCCAGCTGAACTCAATCTTGACTTTGAAATCAGAGTGTAGTGCCTTTATAGGTAGCACCAGGGTCCATACCTCATCGCACCCGCTAGACAACATCACTTACAACAGTCATCCAGTTCGAATACCATACGATTGCTGTAACCATCTCCCGGAGAAATCAAAACTCCCAAATTTAAAGCCACTGAAGTTAAGCAACCTCAACACGGACGATCTAAACATCGCCAAGCACAAACTAGATCAATACTCGGACGATCTAGACAAAATCATCAACGAACCATTCATCAATAAGAACATTTCTTGGTTCACGTACTTTACGATAACTTTGATTATCTTGCTTATCATTTTATTCGTAATCTGCAAATGGAGAAAAGGCAGAAGAGACGCAAGGATCGGCATCTCCCTATCCAACGATCAACCACCACGACCTCCACAACCACCGAAGTCCAAGCTTTTCAGTGGATATGGACATTTACTCCCCAAAAGAAGACCAAGTGTAAATATTCGTGAAATCCCCGAGGATATCGAACTAAATCCCCCATACAGCAAAACTTACGCTTAAAAGTTGATTTATAGCATCAACTTTTTTATAAGAAAGGGAGTTGTTATATTAGATTTAAGCACTGTATTATATAATAACCTTTGTATAACCGTATTATTCTTTAAGTTCTTATCAACACGTTCACATAAGTAATTTAATACTTTCAATAACAAATTTATTTCTTTATTTCATATCTTTCTTTATCTTTGTAATTCAATACCTTAATATTCCAAATTGCACGTTTTAGCTTAGGTTACTTTTGTGAAACCCTGATGCATAGATTTAGTTTCTGTTTAATCTGCATTTTATGCAAACATTATAAATACGACTGAACGACGCTTTTGGCCTCAGTCTGCATCGTTCAGTTAACTCGACATACTAATTTTACGAAGAGCATAGTCTCCCTTAATATTTTTATTCTTATTAATTCATGTTTTAACTTTGTTAACTTCTCCATTAAGAGCAATGCTCGGAGGTTAACCATCAACTAGTTTAAGTATTTAAGTTGTAAATCAACTCCAGTTTGTGTAATAATAAACATTGTCTTGTGCAAATAAAAAATTGTTTTTAAAAAGTGAATTCTACAAATCCAGATCTAACATATATATATATATATATATAGAGAGTTTCCTTTAATTAGGAATAATTCTTTCGGCTGGTGCTTGTTTAAATCAAAACGAAGCGTTTTGTTGTAGAATGTGATTTCTATACTTAACGCGGCCAGGCTCGCAATTATTTGCAGTTTGGTTTATTATCCTTATGAAAATAAGGATTCACAGAGGTGATTGACAGAAATATTTTATTTTAATATATTCTGCCCTCTGGAAGCACGCTGTTTACTATATATATATATATATATATATATATATATATATATATATATATATATATATATATATATATATAGTAAACAGCGTGCTTCCAGAGGGCAGAATATATTAAAATAAAATATTTCTGTCAATCACCTCTGTGAATCCTTATTTTCATAAGGATAATAAACCAAACTGCAAATAATTGCGAGCCTGGCCGCGTTAAGTATAGAAATCACATTCTACAACAAAACGCTTCGTTTTGATTTAAACAAGCACCAGCCGAAAGAATTATTCCTAATTAAAGGAAACTCTCGTACCAGCCGTCTCAGACTAACTTGCATACTGCAGTTTCGCACTTCCTGGTGCTCATCAGTGCAAGGCGAGCCCGAGACGACTAGTACAAGAGCCTGGTTAACCAAGTGGCCAGATCGACGTTGTAAAACGACGAAATGGGGGAGGCTCCATCTAGCGACAGCTGCCTGTTCAAATCAAAACAATAATATCCCGACATGGGGCACGTAATAGTAAACAGCGTGCTTCCAGAGGGCAGAATATATTAAAATAAAATATTTCTGTCAATCACCTCTGTGAATCCTTATTTTCATAAGGATAATAAACCAAACTGCAAATAATTGCGAGCCTGGCCGCGTTAAGTATAGAAATCACATTCTACAACAAAACGCTTCGTTTTGATTTAAACAAGCACCAGCCGAAAGAATTATTCCTAATTAAAGGAAACTCTCGTACCAGCCGTCTCAGACTAACTTGCATACTGCAGAGCACCAGGAAGTGCGAAACTGCAGTATGCAAGTTAGTCTGAGACGGCTGGTACGAGAGTTTCCTTTAATTAGGAATAATTCTTTCGGCTGGTGCTTGTTTAAATCAAAACGAAGCGTTTTGTTGTAGAATGTGATTTCTATACTTAACGCGGCCAGGCTCGCAATTATTTGCAGTTTGGTTTATTATCCTTATGAAAATAAGGATTCACAGAGGTGATTGACAGAAATATTTTATTTTAATATATTCTGCCCTCTGGAAGCACGCTGTTTACTATTACGTGCCCCATGTCGGGATATTATTGTTTTGATTTGAACAGGCAGCTGTCGCTAGATGGAGCCTCCCCCATTTCGTCGTTTTACAACGTCGATCTGGCCACTTGGTTAACCAGGCTCTTGTACTAGTCGTCTCGGGCTCGCCTTGCACTGATGAGCACCAGGAAGTGCGAAACTGCAGTATGCAAGTTAGTCTGAGACGGCTGGTACGAGAGTTTCCTTTAATTAGGAATAATTCTTTCGGCTGGTGCTTGTTTAAATCAAAACGAAGCGTTTTGTTGTAGAATGTGATTTCTATACTTAACGCGGCCAGGCTCGCAATTATTTGCAGTTTGGTTTATTATCCTTATGAAAATAAGGATTCACAGAGGTGATTGACAGAAATATTTTATTTTAATATATATATATATATATATATATATATATATATATATATATATATATATATATATATATATATATATATATATTGTTCTATATTCTGATATCTATTTTATTTTTTATACGTTCGAAATTACTTTTTGAAAGTAAATTGAAATGATTTTATTGAGCGCCAAACAGTTTCTTAAAAGCTGTTAATATTATAGACTATAGAACACCATTAGCATGACCATCTACAATCTATAGAATGACTCTTACTCAGGGTCCAACGAAGTCGGTTCAATAAATGCTCATTGATCAAGATAACAATCTAAATAAATCAAACTCAGTATTGAACGAACAAAGTATTAATTTATTAACAAATTTGAACTTGGAATGTAATTAACAAATTTAAATAACAAAATCTAACTTAACTAAAATGATAAATATGGCCTTTATTTAAAATAAATATGTACCATGGATTTCTGATATTGTAAAGCTTTACCTTGTCTTTCTTTTGAGTCGAGTAATGTTAAATTATAACCTCTAACTGGTTATTATGATCCTTGAAATATAATGTCACTTGACTGACTTTTTAAACCTCTCAAGGCTTCTTCTTCTTCTTTTCTGGATTGACGTTTGTTTATAACCTCCAATTTATTTTCAAGATTTCCTTGAAATATTTCTATCACTTGATTGACGTTTGAAATTTCTTCACCATATGAATTTGCTAACTGAATTAACAAATACTTCCCTCTTCTAAATCTGCTTTCCGGATAATCTACTTCTTAATACTTTCAAAGTATACTCACTTCTTATATTTAATCAACTTTTACAATTTATTCTTGATATCAATATATCTGGATTGTAATATCCTAACCTTCAAATTATTCACCACTTTTCTTTTCTTTTCAATTTATTTATTTATTCTTGGATGAATATTTTTCGCAGCTCGCTGTTCAGCGATGTATGATCAACTGATTTGTTATTTTTAGTCGTTTCAATGGGTTAATTTCCAATATTTCAATTGTTTTTTTCTATTTTGATCTAATATTTCAAAATTTAATTTTAATTTAAAATTTAAACTATTCAGTTTTGTTTGTTCTTTACATTAATTGAAGACTGTTTTTAATTCTTTATTTTTCCTGATAAGTTTCTTATTCTACTTTTCAGGATTAAGTGAATAATTATAATTACTCGAAATATATTGACATATTACATACACTTTCTTAAAATCTACTTATAACTACAATTAACAATTCCAATCTCAAATAAATACTAATTCATACATTTAGATGAATAGCAATGATAAACACAAAATGCTAGTAGTTAAAAACGTACTGCAGTTTCCATACTGACAGAATACTTATATTATAAACTAAAACAAGAAATTGATACGCCAACAAACATTTAACATCATACTATTAGTCCTTTCTTTCTGCATGATGTGAAATATCATTTACAAAACACCTTTCTGCAATGATATTTGAAAATATCTGAAAACTTAAAATGTCATTCAGTGTTTTGTAATATATGGACTTACTATTTCTAAAATAATTACGCTGCACTGCAACTACTGTTGATAGTCTTTCATTCAATATTCATTTTGTGTAGATTTACAGTGTTTCTACACAAAATATGATTTTCAGCCCTAAGTATTGACATGCATGTCAGATTTTATAAAATTTACTTTTTTGTTTTCCAATTTCATTCTAAATCATTTTAAATGAGATTGTGATTCTCTATCAGTTCATGTTTTATTATATACTATTTAGAATAACCTTGTTAAACTAAAATAACTTCATTTTATGTTTATTTAAATATTTTGTTCGTATTCAATATCAAGTTTCATTCTCTGCATCCTACTCGATGAGAATAAGTGAACTTGAATCAATTAAATAAACCACAGATACTCCTGCTTCTGTATGATCCGTTAAAGTAAAACTGTTATGATTAATTCCTAAAATACATACAAATTTGTGAATTTTATTTATGATTTCAAACACGACACTTAGGTAGTGTTCCACAGTGTGGATATACAGCATAAAACCCCCTAAACTAATAGAATTTTGACATGTGAAAATTTTGTTAGTTTTAACAACATGATGTGACATTCACACTGTCAAAGTTTATTTACAATTTAAAACTGATCTACTCAGGATCTTTTGGATAACTTAAGAGTAATCTATCCTGGATCATATGGATAATTTATCCCCATGTGACAACTTCCCGGTATTGATTCCTCATTATTATAGTTTAAAACATTTTCGTTTTCATTTAAAATATTACCAACTTCAAGTTGTTGCGCATAGCCCTTTGCTATTGTAGGTTCATAATCAATTGAATTTTTGTATTTTTGAGACAAATTTTTAAAAATTCTATCATATCTGGAGTAACGACTTATCAGAAAGGTTTCAGGCTTCTTATCATTATTTATTTGAACACATGTGGTTCCCACTATATGCTCACCGCAAAATTCATTATCATTATTGGACTCTATGCCATTTGATACATTAATTATTTCGGCATCATTGCCATTCAATTCATTAACTATTTCGGCACATTTGCCATTTAATTCATTAACTATTTCGGCACATTTGCCATTTAATTCATTAACACTACAGAAAGGTATTCTTTCACCTTCTATTTTTAGGATTCTTTCTCCTAATACAATATTTGCCTTTTTTTCTGATAAGATGTCGTCTCCCAATATAACATCATTTTCTATACAGTCGCCTATTTTTTTACAATTATTACCTACATTTAAAACAAGTTTATCTAAAAATCCTGATTTCTATTTCTATCATTTGCTTGTGCTGTTTCCATTTTATTTATATTAGAGTGCGTGTTTTCATCTACTCTATTTTCCCTTTGAATATTGATATTTGCCAGTTGTGCATATGACTCATTATTTTTAACATAACCCCCTCTCTCTCTGCAATCATTATCATAATGACGTTTCTGAAAACCCTGCTTTTCATTACTATAATTGTCATATTTATATTGACCATAACCTCCTCGTTCCTTTCTATCATCGTCATATTGACGTTTCTCATAACCCTGCTTTTCATTCCTATCATTGTCATATTGACGTTTCTCATAACCCCCTCGTTCCTTTCTATCATTGTCATATTGACGACCATAACCTTGCTTTTCCTTCCTATCATATTGACCATAACCTTGTCTTTCTCTTCTATCACTTTCATTCTTATTCTGATCATAACCCCACTTGTTATAATACCTACTATTATTTTCTCTATTCTGACTAGCCTTCTTATCAAAACTCTGATGATAATCATCTAATTCTCTTAAATAATCAATCAAATCATCTAACTTTGCAATTCTTTGCGTAATAATAACATTCTGGATATCCCCTGAAAAATGCCTAGCTAAATATCTGACCATTTCACTTTCTGTGAATTTTGGTTCTAGATGTCTAATATTGTATACTTTTCTAAGTACATAATTTTCCCTAGAAATACCTTTATTTTCTACATAGTTACCATTAAATAGGTCTTGTCTTATTTTCAACTGAGTGTAATCACTCCAATATTGTTTTAAGACTAGAACTTCAAATTCCTCTATAGTCTCAAACCTGTCCATTATAACTGAATACCAGATTTCCGCTTCTCCCTTTAACATCTCTTGTATGTTTGCTTTTAGGTTTGCATTTACGTGTTGTGTTTCCATGTGTTGTTTCAAACGTGAAATGAAAATTTTAGGGTGTATACGGTTATCTCCGTAAAAATAAAATGGTGTTTTATTGCATGTGTAAGAATGTGTAGGTAATTGTGTTAATTGTGTACGTGTGGTATCCTTCAACAACTTCGTGTTCTGTTCTATCTTGCTATCCTGTTCTTTTATTTTGCTATCTACTGCAGTCATTCCATCTTCAAACATAGTTACAACTTCCTCTCTTATTTCCTTTGCTGCCTCGTTTACCTTAATACCAATTTCTTCGTTGACTGACTCTCCCATTCGCTCCCATTTACTCTCCAAATTTTCAATTTTATTTCTTACTTCTTTATTGCTTTCTTCTATTTTTTTGTTAATGTTTTCTTCTAAAGTTTGATTATTATGTACCATCTGTGTATTTATGTTACCAATTTTTTCTTCTAGTCGTTGGTTATTTTGATTCATGTTTTCTTCGAGAGTTTGATTATTCTGTACCATCTGTGTATTTATGTTTGCAATTTTTTCTTCTAGTCGTTGGTTATTTTGATTCATGTTTTCTTCGAGAGTTTGATTATTCTGTACCATCTGTGTATTTATGTTTGCTTCCAAAGTTCGGTTATTTTGTACCATTTGTTCCTTCATTCCACCCATCATTTCCATGAGTTTCTGGAACATGTTTGTGTCTGGTTGTGTGTTTGTGTCACCAACTTGTGTTTGTGGAACTGTGGATGTACCTGGTGTAGTTTCTTCTTGATTCATTGTTGTCTTACCCGACTTTAACCTCATATAAATTATATTTGTATTTAATTTGACAATGCCTTGTTGTCAAAATTATCAAAATGTTATTTGATCTATTATGTTTCAAATGTATGCTTGAAATGATAAACTATTCTCAAGTTGTATTTATTTAATCGCTTTCCTGATCGATCCACGTTAACAAGCCATAAATGTTCTATATTCTGATATCTATTTTATTTTTTATACGTTCGAAATTACTTTTTGAAAGTAAATTGAAATGATTTTATTGAGCGCCAAACAGTTTCTTAAAAGCTGTTAATATTATAGACTATAGAACACCATTAGCATGACCATCTACAATCTATAGAATGACTCTTACTCAGGGTCCAACGAAGTCGGTTCAATAAATGCTCATTGATCAAGATAACAATCTAAATAAATCAAACTCAGTATTGAACGAACAAAGTATTAATTTATTAACAAATTTGAACTTGGAATGTAATTAACAAATTTAAATAACAAAATCTAACTTAACTAAAATGATAAATATGGCCTTTATTTAAAATAAATATGTACCATGGATTTCTGATATTGTAAAGCTTTACCTTGTCTTTCTTTTGAGTCGAGTAATGTTAAATTATAACCTCTAACTGGTTATTATGATCCTTGAAATATAATGTCACTTGACTGACTTTTTAAACCTCTCAAGGCTTCTTCTTCTTCTTTTCTGGATTGACGTTTGTTTATAACCTCCAATTTATTTTCAAGATTTCCTTGAAATATTTCTATCACTTGATTGACGTTTGAAATTTCTTCACCATATGAATTTGCTAACTGAATTAACAAATACTTCCCTCTTCTAAATCTGCTTTCCGGATAATCTACTTCTTAATACTTTCAAAGTATACTCACTTCTTATATTTAATCAACTTTTACAATTTATTCTTGATATCAATATATCTGGATTGTAATATCCTAACCTTCAAATTATTCACCACTTTTCTTTTCTTTTCAATTTATTTATTTATTCTTGGATGAATATTGTTACGGATTTCCACCCTTTTGGAAACACCCTGTATGAATCCGTGGGTTCTAAATAATTTCAACAAGAGATAAACACTACTAACACTTTATTTAACAATTTACTAACTGTACAATACTTGTTTACTTAATAGTTAACCTCACTTTTCACCGAACGTGTCACTTCTCAAAAATAAACTTCCCCTTCCGCGCTGGTAATCGCGCCTTATATACTCCGAATTTGAATCTCTAGATCCATCTAGAAGCAATCAAGAATCTTCTCCTTCTTCCAGAAAAGTCCGTTTTATTCTCTTGGCTTCCAGTCACAATCAATAGGCATAGGCGTACCATCTCCTTTTCCAAGGGGGTGTAATTCATAACACTGCCCCCTCCTTAAGCCTGATCGTCCCGATCAGGCAACTCAGAATCATCGATGTATTTCGCCAGCCTGTCCAAATGCACGATCTTCATCTTGGACTTTTTGCTTCGTTGAATTCGATAGACGACGTCATTAATTTGGGTAATAACAGTATACGGTCCATCCCAAGGCGGTTGAAGTTTCGGTGACCTTCCTTTCTTCCGCTGTGGGTTGTACAGCCAAACCAGGTCTCCTGCCTTGAATCCTTCTGAACTACCCTTACGGTCATACCGAGCCTTCATTCTGTCACTGGCTATGGTGATTTGGTCTCTAACTAAGTCATGGACATTCCTTAGCCGTTCACTCACTTCATCTACATAGCTGTTCACAGGAAGCCGTTCTCCACCTGGTGTTCCAAACATCAAATCACATGGCAGTCTTATCTCATGTCCAAATACTACACGAGCCGGAGTCTGTTTTGTAGTTTCGTGGATAGCAGCTCTATATGCCATGAGGAAAAACGGTATGTGGAGATCCCAGTCACGTTGATTTTTATGAACGACTTTAGAGAGATGTTCTTTCATAGTCTTATTATGTCGCTCCACCATTCCATCTGATTGCGGGTGAAGGGCTGTCGTCCGTGTTTTGTGTATTCCCAATAACTTGCAGATTTGCTGAAATACCCCTGACTCAAAATTTCTCCCTTGATCTGAATGCAGCTCCAGGGGTACACCAAACCGACATATCAAGTTATCTACCAAGACTTTGGCGACAGTAACCGCTTCTTGGTTCGGAATTGCGTAGGCTTCAGGCCATTTACTAAAATAGTCCATGGCAACCAGTATGTACTTGTTACCATCCTTGGTTACTGGGAATGGTCCGGCTATATCGATCGCAATCCTCTCAAAAGGAGCCCCGACGTTATATTGCTTCATTGCACCCCTACTTCTAGTCTGTGGTCCTTTACTGGCTGCACAAATTTTACAATTACGACACCACGCTTCAACATCTTGACGACTATTTACCCAGTAAAATCGTTCACGTACTTTATTCAGGGTCTTGTTAACGCCGAAGTGTCCACCGGATGCTCCATTATGCACTTCCTGAAGTACTTTCGGTACTCGACACCTGGGAATCACTAGACGCATAACAACTTGCTTTCCATCCGGGCTCTCCCATGCTCTTTTTAACAACCCGTTCATAACTCTAAGTGAGTCCCACTGTGCCCACAAAGCCTTCAATCCAACTGCTTTGTCTGAAACATCCTTCCACTTTGGTCGAATTCCTTTTTCCTTTGCTCTCAATATAGCCCCAATCTCTGCATCGTTCAGTTGTTCTTGTCTCAGGGCTTCAGTTGTCCAATCATCTGGAACGTCTATTTTAATAGTGTTGACTACTCCCGTGCCCTGCTGTTTCTCCACATGGCGGCAGTGCTTGCAGTCGTCCTTGCATGGTCTTCTAGATAAAGCGTCTGCGTTCTTATGAGATCTTCCTGGTCGATGCTCGATTTTAAAGTCGTACTGTTGCAGCCGTTCTATCCAACGAGCCAGTTGACCTTCCGGGGTTTTCAACTGCAACAGCCATTTCAACGCAGCATGGTCGGTCCTGATTTTGAAATGTCGTCCATAGAGATACTTATGAAAATGGTCCACTGATTTGACGATGGCCAATAACTCTTTTCTGGTTACACAATAGTTTCGTTCTGGTTTGGACAGCACCTTGCTGAAGTACTGGATCACTCTTTCCTCTCCGTTCTGAATTTGAGACAGCACACAACCAATCGAAGAATTGCTGGCATCTGTATCTAAAATAAAAAGTCCATTCTGTTGTGGGTATGCTAGTACAGGACCAGTGCATAGAGCTGCCTTCAATTTTCTCCATGCTGTTTCACACTCCGGTGTCCACTGGTACTGAACTTTCTCTTCTGTTAGCCGGTGTAATGGCTTCGCAATGTCTGCAAACCCTTCCACAAAGCGTCTATAATAAGTGCAAAGGCCAAGGAAGCTTCGTACTTCATGAACGTTAGATGGCCTTGGCCAATCTCGTACGGCAGAAATTTTATCGGGATCCGTTTGTATTCCCTCTGAAGACACTACGTGCCCAAGGAATTTAACTTCTTTCTGAAATAGTAAACACTTCTTCGGGTTCAACTTCAGGTGTGCATTCCTTACTCGTCCAAATACTTCTTGAAGATTTTTCAAATGTTCTGTAAAGTCTCGTCCCATAACCAGCACGTCATCAAGGTAAACCAGGCACGTCTTCCAGGTTAGCCCTCGTAGTACAAATTCCATCAATCGTTCAAACGTGGCTGGAGCATTGCAAAGTCCAAAAGGCATCACCGTAAATTGGTAAAGACCACTGCCTGCTGAAAATGCTGTCTTTTCCTTATCATCAGGATGAAGTCCAACTTGCCAATAACCGCTCCTAAGGTCTAACGTCGAAAACCACCGTGAGCCTGCCAATGTACTTAACGTGTCATCAATCCGGGGTAATGGGTAACTGTCTTTCTTCGTCACATCGTTCAATTTTCGATAATCGACACAAAATCTTAACGTTCCGTCCTTTTTGGCAACCAAAACTACTGGCGATGACCAGGGACTTGTTGACTCCTCAATAACTCCATCTTGTAGCATCTTATCTATCATTGTTGAGGCTTCTTCTTGTTTTGCTAGCGGAAGCCTCCTAGGTTGTTGTCGAATAGCAGGTGAGTCACCAGTATTTATCCGATGCTGGACTATATCTGTTTTTGTAAGGGCCTCCGTACTTTTGGCAAATACTGAACTTTCTTTTTCCAGGAACTTGAGCGCCTCCTCTCGTTCATCCTCAGATAAATGCTCCAACTGGGAGCTCAGCAAGGTCAAAACTTCCTGGTCTATATTTGTAGATAAATTTCCCTCCGTTTGTTCTTCGCACCTTGCTACCCATGTGACCGGTTCATAGGAGCCAATCGGTTTGCCTTCTTTGATTGTTACTGCATGGGAATTTAAATTGACAACTCTAATTGGGATTTTATCTTTAGTCCGGGTTAAAGTTCTTGCCACAACAATATTGGTTAGGGACTTAATCGATTCGTCACCTTCCACCAGGCCAACACGGTAGCCTCCAGGATTTCCTTCCAAGGCAGCATCGATGATCTGTTCCGAATGAGCAGGAATCTTAATCGTCTTTGTTGTCAATAGCCTTGCTTTACGGAATTGGTCATCTGCGGTTGCCAGGATAAATTCCTCATTCCCAATTTTCAAGACTCGCTCCCCTACGTCAACAATAAACCTCTTCTCTTCCATGATGTCCAGTCCCAAAATGAAATCATCTGTAATGTCAGCCACAATGACCTTGTAATTGAATCTCAATCGTCCAATCTGCAGTTCCAAATTGACCTCTCCATGGACCGCAGCCCTGTCTCCCGTGGCTGTCCGAATAATTACTTCATTTTGCTTCTTCTTAATCTGCAAGCCTGATATAAACCCTGGCCGCACTATTGATGACGTAGCGCCGGTGTCAACAGTAAACACACACTTTCTTCCATTCACATATCCTTGCAACAGCAGACTACTTGGAATTCTTCGCAGCTGGGAAATCTTTATTTCTCTGGGGGCACCGTGTTCCCTAGCCAGCACAGCCCCCTTGGTGCTGGCTATCTTTAGTTTTCCTGCTGCTCTTCTACATTTACAGCATTTACTCGTCTGCCCGAGTTCTGCTGTCGACAGTCTCGTTTCATATGTCCCATCCTGCCGCAGTTGTAGCATTTAATACCTCCACTTGGCCTTTTTCTGTTTTGTTGGTTTTCCTGTCTTCTTGGAGGATTCGATTGAGCCAGTAATTGACCGATCATTTTATTCGTACTGAGAATCGCGTTCAAGATAGGGTTTTGGTCTCTCTCTTCTGGCTGCGATTCTTCAAGCATCATAGCCCGCACTCTTGACTTTGGAGTATCCCTATAGACGGCTTCTACCTCTAATGCATGCACCAAGGCTTCACTACTACTTTTATGTCGGGATAGCCTGAGGACTCGCCTGATCTCCTCGTCCCTTATCCCGTCTAGGAATGCCCCCACTGCCAATTGCTCTTTAAATTCTTTTGGCGCATTAGGATAAGCTAAGTGTGCCAGTCTTTCCACCGCAGCTTCAAATTCTTGCAGGCTCTCTCCAGCTTTCTGAACGCGCACTTTCAGCTGGGTCTGGTATACTTGAGCAAGGTGTTGATCTCCATATCGTAGATCTAAGGCAGCTTCTAAAACTCTAAAATTACGTTGTTGGTCCGCCGGAATTGTCTGGAGCAACTCCAACGCTTGGCCTCTTAAAGCCACGATTAATGCCTTAGCCTTCTCTTCGTCATTCCAGTTGTTTGCACTCGCTGCTGCCTCAAACTGTGTCTTGTAAGTCATCCAGGAACTTTGACCATCAAAGGAGGGAATTTTTAATCGCTGGCCTGACGATACCAGTTGCTGGTTTCCTCTATCCCTCAACTGTTGTTTAAGCTGGTCAATTTCTCCTTCTACCTCGTGCATTTTCTCTTCAACCTTGTCTACTTTTTCTTTCACTTCGCTTACGTCTTGCTCGACTTTATTTTTAAGTTCTTCAGTGACGGCAAATATGGCATTCTGTTGGCTTTCTATAATTTTCCTTAGTTCGTCTCTCTCTTTTTGTTGTTTAATGTCCAAGTCTTGCATGATTTTTCTCAATTCTTCCTGACGTCGTTTCTCTTCGTCTTGATGTCGTTTCTCCTCGTCTTGATGTCGTTTCTCCTCTTCTTGTTTTTCCTCTTGACGTCTTCTCTCTTGATCCTCAAAAATTTTTCTTAATTCTTCTTGACGTTTTTGTTCTTGTTCTTGGCGTCTTTTTTCCCGTTCCTCCTTCTCTTCCTGGCGTTTTCTTTCCTGTTCTTCTTTCTCTTCCTGGCGCTTTCTTTCCTGATCCATCATCATCTTTTGCATTTGGGCCATAAAGTCCTGCATTTGTTGTTCGGATGCCATGCTTCTGGTCGTTACCGGCATACAATTACGTTGAAATCAAATAAGTTTAATACAATTACGTCACTATCGGTAATGGAACTGTCCAGAAAACCCTCAAAACGGCACGAAAAAGTCTTATCTAGAGTCTTTGTCACTTAACCTCTAATGTCCAACAAAATGTTCCAAAAATGTCTCAAAAATGCACTTAAATACTATTTTTCCTGTTCGAAAATAAACCTCGAACAATGTCCAGTAAATTAGTCCTTCCTGTGTTAGCACTAACTCCGAGAATACTGTCCCAGTCTTCTCAACACTCCCGAAAAAATCCTCTTGTCAAAATTCCGCTTCCGACACCAAAATGTTACGGATTTCCACCCTTTTGGAAACACCCTGTATGAATCCGTGGGTTCTAAATAATTTCAACAAGAGATAAACACTACTAACACTTTATTTAACAATTTACTAACTGTACAATACTTGTTTACTTAATAGTTAACCTCACTTTTCACCGAACGTGTCACTTCTCAAAAATAAACTTCCCCTTCCGCGCTGGTAATCGCGCCTTATATACTCCGAATTTGAATCTCTAGATCCATCTAGAAGCAATCAAGAATCTTCTCCTTCTTCCAGAAAAGTCCGTTTTATTCTCTTGGCTTCCAGTCACAATCAATAGGCATAGGCGTACCATCTCCTTTTCCAAGGGGGTGTAATTCATAACAATATTTTTCGCAGCTCGCTGTTCAGCGATGTATGATCAACTGATTTGTTATTTTTAGTCGTTTCAATGGGTTAATTTCCAATATTTCAATTGTTTTTTTCTATTTTGATCTAATATTTCAAAATTTAATTTTAATTTAAAATTTAAACTATTCAGTTTTGTTTGTTCTTTACATTAATTGAAGACTGTTTTTAATTCTTTATTTTTCCTGATAAGTTTCTTATTCTACTTTTCAGGATTAAGTGAATAATTATAATTACTCGAAATATATTGACATATTACATACACTTTCTTAAAATCTACTTATAACTACAATTAACAATTCCAATCTCAAATAAATACTAATTCATACATTTAGATGAATAGCAATGATAAACACAAAATGCTAGTAGTTAAAAACGTACTGCAGTTTCCATACTGACAGAATACTTATATTATAAACTAAAACAAGAAATTGATACGCCAACAAACATTTAACATCATACTATTAGTCCTTTCTTTCTGCATGATGTGAAATATCATTTACAAAACACCTTTCTGCAATGATATTTGAAAATATCTGAAAACTTAAAATGTCATTCAGTGTTTTGTAATATATGGACTTACTATTTCTAAAATAATTACGCTGCACTGCAACTACTGTTGATAGTCTTTCATTCAATAATCATTTTGTGTAGATTTACAGTGTTTCTACACAAAATATGATTTTCAGCCCTAAGTATTGACATGCATGTCAGATTTTATAAAATTTACTTTTTTGTTTTCCAATTTCATTCTAAATCATTTTAAATGAGATTGTGATTCTCTATCAGTTCATGTTTTATTATATACTATTTAGAATAACCTTGTTAAACTAAAATAACTTCATTTTATGTTTATTTAAATATTTTGTTCGTATTCAATATCAAGTTTCATTCTCTGCATCCTACTCGATGAGAATAAGTGAACTTGAATCAATTAAATAAACCACAGATACTCCTGCTTCTGTATGATCCGTTAAAGTAAAACTGTTATGATTAATTCCTAAAATACATACAAATTTGTGAATTTTATTTATGATTTCAAACACGACACTTAGGTAGTGTTCCACAGTGTGGATATACAGCAATATATATATATATATATATATATATATATATATATATATATATATATATATATATATATATATATATATATATATGTTTACTAGGTTCACGGGTTGAACCGCGTCTGAGACTATTGGAGTCTCGACGTTTCGGCTCCCACTTTGGAGCCATTTTCAAGAGAAAGGGGAAGAAGAATCGATAATGTATGGGATATGGGAGGGTCTAGTCTAGGAAGTGTAAGGAATGGTTCGAGTCCGGGGCCTCAATCTGCCTACTCCCCAGATTGAACCGTGGTTCGTCTCTAAGATCTCAATCTCAGTTCTTAGAGAGAACCGTCTATACGTCATTTAGGCAGATTTTAGCATGGAGTCGAAAATGACCCATACGTCTATACACATATACACTGTAGTATACGTCATCGCGCATCAGAGGGCGCGACTGTTTTTATATTAGATACGCTGAAATATATCAACCAGTTGTACCGGCTTCCTTGAACTTATAGAGCGTTTTTGCCTCATATACTTGGCAACGTTGTACGAAGTGGAAATGTGTTATTAAGATTTGAATTATAGAATCAGATTCAACCATATCCTAGCGCATACTGAGTAATCAGCGTTTAAATATTAGTACTATTTTTCACTAGTAATCTGATGGTGAGGGAGCCAAGTGGCTTTTTAAAAACTCATAGTTACAAGAGCTTTATTAGATAATTATGGCGAACCTGAATCACGGTAAAATGACTGGCATGTCCATCCCATCAGTTTATGCAAAGTTGAAGATAAACGTCTATAAAGCGTAAAGTCGTACATTTTTCGTTTTTAAATACGCACAGAAATTATCCTGATGGGAATATAGTCTTAAGATGCATATTTGTTTCTCTGGGGAACTTACAACAAATTACTAAAAATAATAATAATATTTTAATAATGATAAAATACATCTGAAATGCGGTAGAAACTCAGCGGAAAATGTTAAATTCCTCAGTTTAGTGTTTGTAGTGCTTTTGTTTGTAACGGTAACTTTCTAGTAAAGTTTTTATTTTTAAGGTAGCATATATTCACGTTTAAAAAGGACTTGTAACGATAAGTCTGGAATTCTGGAATAATATATACAATAAAAATATGATTTCTATTTCTAAATTTGGAAACAATTTTCTTTATGGATAATTAATTGGCAGGAGTTTCATTCTGGGAGTAATTTTCTGTATTCAGAATGCTTAAATATTCTCTCCTTAAGAAAAATCTTGTAATGATTACGTGCTATAATTTTCTTTCTAATTACAGCTTTGACCATTTCTGATGTACTTGGCGGTAGGTGCCCGCTAGAAGTCAATTCTATGAATTATTATCATTCATAAAACGATAAAAACATCTGATATAACATAAAACAGTGACGTACCAAAAAAGCCACCGAGCTCCTGGACTATGATTGGTTTATGATCAATATTAGAACAATACCAACATTTAGGAAAATTGACTTTGGTTTCTATTTAACAGTATCCAGATTAGAGCCTAGCAGGACTACAGTCTGGCAAATATTAGAGATTAGTTGCCTAATACATTTTTAATTTAACCGAAGTTAACGAAGAAACCTGCATAAAATCATTCATTTTTACTAAAGTCATCGCCTAAATACATTTTGTAATTAAATATAGTTTTAAATAGTTTTTTTACGAAAAACAAAAATGGGTTAATGAAAACCCACTTTGAATGTTTTAAGTATAGTTACATAAGACATAAACTTAAACATACCAGAAATAATAGACAACCACAAAATCCAAAGCCTAGGCAGCCCAGAAGGGGGTTACACATTGACATTGTCAGTGTCATAGCTGAGGATCGCATCCAATACACGGCATCGTGAAAAGTGTGCTCGCTTTTTTAACCCGAACGAATTTTTTTAGGTTTTCTTCTTCTTTCTAAACAAAAAAGGTCTCTTGTAATTTTTTCGTGAAGTTGACCTTTTCCGACTTATAAACAATTTGATGTTTGAAAAAAAGCAAAAACGGCCATTTTCAAAGTTGGAATATAATATTAAAAAATGAGGTCACCAAAATTTTCATTCAATTTTTCAGCATCCATTAACAAAATCCTGAAGAGTAAGTGCAGATTTCTTCATTCTAAAGCTTTAATTTCTAATTATTCAATAGACGTTTTTAGCCGGGCGGGCGCTCTTTCAATTGTTTATAAGTCGGAAATGGTCAACTTTACGAAAAAACTTCACTATTTAAAATTACCAAGAGAAACTACAATTAGGGTCAAAAAAGGCGATTTTTTTGAACAAATTAAAAAATTGTCTGATTTTTACCCGAATGAATTTTTTTAGCTTTTCTTGGTCCTTTTAAACTAAATAGGGCTCCTGTCACTTTTTCGTAAAGTTGACCGTTTTCTATTTATTAAAAATTGAAAAAGCGAGCGCCCGGCTAAAGACGTCTATTAAACAATTAGAAATTTAAGCCCTAGAATGAAAACAATCTGCACTTATATATATTTTGGAGTGTTTACTTGACGCAATATAAAGTGTTTGTAATGGAAAAAAGAAGCTTTCTATAATAAAAATTTCAAAATGGGCAGCATACTCTGGGATCTTCGTGGTTTAAACATATTTGTAAGATGTAAATATTTTATAGGGTGAATCATAGTGAAGTATTAGAAGTATATGGAGAAACGATATGTTTATATCGTTTTGAAAATTTTGGGAGTTACTTAAGTCAGTGGGGCCAATCGAACCAAAATAATTGCAAGCATGTGATACTTCCGGTTATACCGGAAGTCGATACCAATTTGCTTATTTTAAATAGAACACTATATATTCTCGACTTTTCGAAATAACCATAAAAATTTTTTATTGTTAAACACCCTGTATTTTTTACACCAAATTATGTAGAATTAATTTCCCTTTTTTCAGGTATAGGCATTGTAGGAGTTAAGGTTACAACTTTTTTAAATATTGGCGATTTTCTTAAATGTTCAAGAATTTATAATAAAAATTGCCGTCAACTTAGCCATGTTTAGAAACAACTATGAATGTCAGTCATTCTCTTATGTCGAAAAAGGCCATAACGTTCAAATCACACCCACGAGGACTTTAGATTTGTTTATTATTTATCGAGACTGTGATAAGGTAATATCAAGAACATGTAACACACTTGCTACTCAGTACCCACAAGAACAGAAACCATCACCATGCACTGTAAAACGCATATTGGTTAATTTTAGAATATTTGGCTTTATCGAGACAGGAATTTTAGGGAGAAAGTCTTAGACATATTAGCTGAAGAAGAAATCTTTCTAACTTACTATTTAAGTTTTCCTCAAAAAATTGTAATGACATCACTCTGTCTCATGGCACAGTAAACACTAAACCGCTAATGTTCTTAAATATTTCGCTCTCTGAATTACATGAGGTTTCAAATTATGAAAGTAATGGGAATTGTGTTGATTAAAAAATTCATTTTTGATAAATTTAGCATCATCTGTCCATATATTTCCCAAGAAATAATCGTCACCTTCATGTCTCCAGAGCAGCTTGCCTTAATGATGTAATTGGAAAGGCCCGAAAATACCCCAGAATTGCTATTTCTATTCTACAAAAATACAGGGTGTTCCATTTGAAATAAAAAAGCTATTGAGGTTTGAATTTGACAGAATTTAATGTGAAAAATAGAACACTTGGTATACTATTATGAAATTTATTTTTATTATAGGGACTAGGTCATCTTGTGTTCTTTCTACGTACCAAGGAGAAAACTACGATCTCCTACATGAAGAAAGTTGTAACGCCTGTCAAATTTATTATAAAATGTCAAATGTCTCCGAAACCGCTAGGTTTAGAGTGTGATACATTCTTGAACTCAGAAATTTACGGTGATTTTGGTAAGTCGAAAATATATAGGGTGTTCCATTTAAAATAATTATTTTGGTTGGATTGGCCACACTGACTTTAGTCACTCCCAAAATTTTCAAAAGGATATGTTCACTTGTTCTCCATATACTTCTAATACTCCATCCACTATGAGTCAACCTGTATATAACAAGGTGTCTTATTGTTTTCTTCAAATTTTAATTGTTGTTAAAGTTACTGTATCATAATGTTTGAGAAATGGACAGTTAGTAGTATCGAATTAAAATTCAGCTATACATAACATTACAAAAAATTAAAATTCATAAGAAACTACGTTTTATATGTATCTTTTATAATAATATTTTTTCTTAAATTTTAGCTAAATCTTTTTTACCAATGAACGCTTTCTAATCGGGACTAATAATCTACCCCTAAGAATGGTATAGGCCTCACATACTTTTATATGCTTCATTATGATATACCGGGTGACTCAGGCAATAGATATACTTTTTTTAACTTTTCAATGGATTAAAATGCATTATTTCCAAATTAGACATAGAGACATCGAGAAAAAATCAATTATGTGATGTGATGTAAAAAAACCAAAACGGCCGACTTTCGGTTTCAATGCAATTTACATTAAACCAAATTCTTGATTTGGACATCCTATATATGTTTGCATATTTGAGTTCTGCTGGCTAAAATACGTATGATTTAATACTTAGATATTATTTTGATTAAAAAAAAAATTGAATTTTATTCATAGATGACCGTAACTTAAATCAAAATGATTAAAAATCGGTCTTCAAACAGTGCAAATACCTGTAATAATATTACCTCTTTAAATATTAGGATTAAACATGATTAACTCTTAATTAATTTCAGCGAGTTTTTATTTAACTTGTTCTATAATTAGACCTTTGAATTATGAAAAGAATGATATGCATTAATGTCTACTTTCTCTTTGAAATAGATCAGTAATTAAAACAAGAAATATTTGTTATCCAATTTTCATAATATAATTATTCTGAATAAGTTGGCCCCGAGTAGGGTTGATTTCTCAAACCTATGCATAATGAAGAGTAAATCGCATTTAATTTTAGGATTTACAAAGATAATATTTTATAGATGCTTGTGGACCGAATTTTAAAATTTAGAATAAGTCACAAGTCGCTATCATCTATTATGAATAGAACTAAAAAAAAATATTTCTTGAAAATCAAAATAATATGTGAAGATTAGATCATATCTATTCTGGTCATCATAATCTAAATATGCCAAAATATGTAGGTTGTTATTGTGCGAAGACACCGATTATTATAACACCGGGAAACTTTTAATATTAATCGGCTCACACAGGCTATTCACTAAGAAATCACATATTCATTATTTACGTATAAAGAAATATCCACAAGCAGATTTTACATATTCAACTCTACATAATTGGCAACGTCGTCGGAGGCGTACACAACTCATAGATCAATATTAATTATACAAGTTGAGTTGAACTTGTATGTTAAACATTGGGATGCAAACATTGTTGTTAATTGGATATGTTTTTTGTATAAAACATATATGAGAAATTATTTCCCCTCTTTGGCTGCTCAACATAAATAAAACATATCAGTACAATATACATCGACAAAATTTATCTAGAAGTGTTCCCTATAGCGGAGTCTTGGGCGCCTTATAGACTAGTGGAGACGAACATGATAGCTATGCACGTATATATATATATATATATATATATATATATATATATATATATATATATATATATATACATGCAAAACAACATATACGCCTCCGAATACATAGGTATTCATAGGCGACGCCTCCGAAATCGGAGGCGAAGACGAAAAAGCGGAGGCGAAAACGAATGACCGTGTATCTATGGTTTAAAATGATGTTCGCCGTCTATACGTCATTTAGGCAGATTTTAGCGTGGAGTCGAAAATGACCCATACGTCTATACACATATACACTGTAGTATACGTCATCGCGCATCAGAGGGCGCGACTGTTTTTATATTAGATACGCTGAAATATATCAACCAGTTGTACCGGCTTCCTTGAACTTATAGAGCGTTTTTGCCTCATATACTTGGCAACGTTGTACGGAGTGGAAATGTGTTTAAGATTTGAATTATAGAATCAGATTCAACCATATCCTAGCGCATACTGAGTAATCAGCGTTTAAATATTAGTACTATTTTTTACTAGTAATCTGATGGTGAGGGAGCCAAGTGGCTTTTTAAAAACTCATAGTTACAAGAGCTTTATTAGATAATTATGGCGAACCTGAATCATGATAAAATGACTGGCATGTCCATCCCATCAGTTTATCCATAGTTGAAGATAAACGTCTATAAAGCGTAAAGTCGTACATTTTTCGTTTTTAAATACGCACAGAAATTATCCTGATGGGAATATAGTCTTAAGATGCATATTTGTTTCTCTGGGGAACTTACAACAAATTACTAAAAATAATAATAATAGTTTAATGATGATAAAATACATCTGAAATGCGGTAGAAACTCAGCGGAAAATGTTAAATTCCTCAGTTTAGTGTTTGTAGTGCTTTTGTTTATGACGATAACTTTCTAGTAAAGTTTTTATTTTTAAGGTAGCATATATTCACGTTCAAAAAAGAGATATGACTTGTAACGATGAGTCTGGAATTCTGAAATAATATATACAATAAAAATATGATTTCTTTTTCTAAATTTGGAAACAAATTTCTTTATGGATAATTAATTGGCAGGAGTTTCATTCTGGGAGTAATTTTCTGTATTCAGAATGCTTAAATATTCTCTCCTTAAGAAAAATCTTGTAATGATTACGTGCTATAACTTTCTTTCTAATTACAACTTTGACCATTTGTGATGTACTTGGCGGTAGGTGCCCGCTAGAAGTCAATTCTATGAATCATTATCATTCATAAAACGATAAAAACATCTGATATAAAATAAAACAGTGACGTACCAAAAAAGCCACCGAGCTCCTGGATTATGATTGGTTTATGATCAATATTAGAACAATACCAACATTTAGGAAAATTGGCTTTGGTTTCTATTTAACAGTATCCAGATTAGAGCCTAGCAGGACTACAGTCTGGCAAATATTAGAGATTAGTTGCCTAATACATTTTTAATTTAACCGAAGTTAACCAAGAAACCTGCATAAAATCATTCATTTTTACTAAAGTCATCGCCTAAATACATTTTGTAATTAAATATAGTTTTAAATAGTTTTTTTACGAAAAACAAAAATGTGTTAATGAAAACCCACTTTGAATGTTTTAAGTATAGTTACATAAGACATAAACTTAAACATACCACAAATAATAGACAACCACAAAATCCAAAGCCTAGGCAGCCCGGAAGGGGGTTACACATTGACATTGTCAGTGTCATAGCTGAGGATCGTATCCAATACACGGCATCGTGAAAAGTGTGCTCGCTTTTTTAACCCGAACGAATTCTTTTAGGTTTTCTTCTTCTTTCTAAACAAAAAAGGTCTCTTGTCATTTTTTCGTGAAGTTGACCTTTTCCGACTTATAAACAATTTGATGTTTGAAAAAACGCAAAAACGGCCATTTTCAAAGTTGGAATATTATATTAAAAAATGAGTTCACCAAAATTTTCATTCAATTTTTCAACATCCATTAACAAAGTCCTGAAGAGTAAGTGCAGATTTCTTCATTCTAAAGCTTTAATTTCTAATTATTCAATAGACGTTTTTAGCCGGGCGGGCGCTCTTTCAATTGTTTATAAGTCGGAAATGGTCAACTTTACAAAAAAACTTCACTATTTAAAATTACCAAGAGAAACTACAATTAGGGTCAAAAAAGGCGATTTTTTTAAACAAATTAAAAAATTGTCTGATTTTTACCCGAATGATTTTTTTTAGCTTTTCTTGGCCCTTTTAAACTACATAGGGCTCCTGTCACTTCTTCGTAAAGTTGACCGTTTTCTATTTATTAAAAATTGAAAGAGCGAGCGCCCGGCTAAAGACGTCTATTAAACAATTAGAAATTTAAGCCCTAGAATGAAAACAATCTGTGCTTATATATATTTTGGAGTGTTTACTTGACGCAATATAAAGTGTTTGTAATGGAAAAAAGAAGCTTTCTATAATAAAAATTTCAAAATGGGCGGCATACTCTGGGATCTTCGTGGTTTAAACATATTTGTAAGATGTAAATATTTTATAGGGTATTAGAAGTATATGGAGAAACGATATGTTTATATCGTTTTGAAAATTTTGGGAGTTACTAAAATCAGTGGGGCCAATCGAACCAAAATAATTGCAAGCATGTGATACTTCCGGTTATACCGGGGTTATACCGGAAGTCGACACCAATTTGCTTATTTTAAATAGAACACTATATATTCTCGACTTTTCGAAATAACCATAAAAATTTTTTATTGTTAAACACCCTGTATTTTTTACACCAAATTATGTGGAATTAATTTCCCTTTTTTCAGGTATAGGCATTGTAGGAGTTAAGGTTACAACTTTTTTAAATATTGGCAATTTTCTTAAATGTCCAAGAATTTATAATAAAAATTGCCGTCAACTTAGCCATGATTAGAAACAACTATGAATGTCAGTCATTCTCTTATGTCGAAACAGGCCATAACGTTTAAATCACATCCACGAGGACTTTAGATTTGTTTATTATTTATCGAGAATGTGATAAGGTAATATCAAGAACATGTAACACACTTGCTACTCAGTACCCACAAGAACAGAAACCATCATCATGCACTGTAAAACGCATATTGGTTAATTTTAGAATATTTAGCTTTATCGAGACAGGAATTTTAGGGAGAAGGTATTAGACATATTAGCTGAAGAAGAAATCTTTCTAACTTACTATTTAAGTTTTCCTCAAAAAATTGTAATGACATCACTCTGTCTCATGGCACAGTAAACACTAAACCGCTAATGTTCTTAAATATTTCGCTCTCTGAATTACATGAGGTTTCAAATTATGAAAGTAATGGGAATTGTGTTGATTAAAAAATCCATTTTTGATAAATTTAGCATCATTTGTCCATATATTTCCCAAGAAATAATCGTCACCTTCATGTCTCCAGAGCAGCTTGCCTTAATGATGTAATTGGAAAGGCCCGAAAATACCCTAGAATTGCTATTTCTATTCTACAAAAATACAGGGTATTCCATTTGAAATAAAAAAGCTATTGAGGTTTGAATTTGACAGAATATAATGTGAAAAATAGAACACTTGGTATACTATTATGAAATTTATTTTTATTATAGGGACTAGGTCATCTTGTGTTCTTTCTACGTACCAAGGAGAAAACTACGATCTCCTACATGAAGAAAGTTGTAACGGTTCTTGTAAACCGTTGCATCTGTCAAATTTATTATAAAATGTCAAATGTCTCTGAAACCGCTAGGTTTAGGGTGTGATACATGCTTGAACTCAGAAATTTACGGTGATTTTGGTAAGTCGAAAATATATAGGGTGTTCCATTTAAAATAATTATTTTGGTTGGATTGGCCACACTGACTTTAGTCACTCCCAAAATTTTCAAAAGGATATGTTCACTTGTTCTCCATATACTTCTAATACTCCATCCACTATGAGTCAACCTGTATATAACAAGGTGTCTTATTGTTTTCTTCAAATTTTAATTGTTGTTAAAGTTACTGTATCATAATGTTTGAGAAATGGACAGTTAGTATTATCGAATTAAAATTCAGCTATACATAACATTACAAAAAATTAAAATTCATAAGAAACTACATTTTATATGTATCTTTTATAATGAAAAAATGACTACCAATTTAACACCGATTTATGGGGTATTCAAAGGTTGGATACTATTTCTTGAAATATTTTTTCTTAAATTTTAGTTAAAGCTTTTTTACCAATGAACGCTTTCTAATCGGGGCTAATAATCTACCCCTAAAGAATGGTATAGGCCTCACATACTTTTATATGCTTCATTATGATATACCGGGTGACTCAGGCAATAGATATGCTTTTTTAACTTTTCAATGGAATAAAATGCATTATTTCCAAATTAGGCATAGAGACATCGAGAAAAAATCAATTATGTGATGTGATGTAAAAACGGCCGACTTTCGGTTTCAATGCAATTTACATTAAACCAAATTCTTGATTTGGACATCCTATATATGTTTGCATATTTGAGTTCTGTTGGCTAAAATACGTATGATTCAATACTCAGATATCATTTTGATTAAAAAAAAAATTGAATTTTATTCATAGATGACCGTGACTTAAATCAAAATGATTAAAAATCGGTCTTCAAACAGTGCAAATACCTGTAATAATATTACCTCTTTAAATATTAGGATTAAACACGATTAACTCTTAATTAATTTCAGCGAGTTTTTATTTAACCTGTTCTATAATTAGACCTTTGAATTATGAAAAGAATGATATGCATTAATGTCTACTTTCTCTTTGAAATAGATCAGTAATTAAAACAAGAAATATTTGTTATCCAATTTTCATAATATAATTATTCTGAATAAGTTGGCCCCGAGTAGGGTTGATTTCTCAAACCTATGCATAATGAAGAGTAAATCGCATTTAATTTTAGGATTTACAAAGATAATATTTTATAGATGCTTGTGGACCGAATTTTAAAATTTAGAATAAGTCACAAGTCGCTATCATCTATGAATAGAACTAAAAAAAAATATTTCTTGAAAATCAAAATAATATGTGAAGATTAGATCATATCTATTCTGGTCATCATAATCTAAATATGCCAAAATATGTAGGTTGTTATTGTGCGAAAACACCGATTATTATAACACCGGGAAACTTTTAATATTAATCGGCTCACACAGGCTATTCACTAAGAAATCACATATTCATTATTTACGTATAAAGAAATATCCACAAGCAGATTTTACATATTCAACTCTACATAATTGGCAACGTCGTCGGAGGCGTACACAACTCATAGATCAATATTAATTATACAAATTGAGTTGAACTTGTATGTTAAACATTGGGATGCAAACATTGTTGTTAATTGGATATGTTTTTTGTATAAAACATATATGAGAAATTATTTCCCCTCTTTGGCTGCTCAACATCAATAAAACATATCAGTACAATATACATCGACAAAATTTATCTAGAAGTGTTCCCTATAGCGGAGTCTTGGGCGCCTTATAGACTAGTGGAGACGAACATGATAGCTATGCACGTATATATATATATATATATATATATATATATATATATATATATATATATATATATATATATATATATGGAAGGTGCTATTATCGCGGGAGCAAAGCTAAACGCCAAAGGATATATACATACATACATACATACATACATGCATACGCACATACACACGTGTACACGTGTGCATACACATACACACATACATACATATATACATACATAAAACATATTTGGGATCGCCCGCAAGGAAAAGATGCAACCGTGGACACGTGTTTCGGACTTGTTAGTCCTCATCAGCACGGTATAGCTAAGTTGAAAGGATAGGCACAACTTAGGAAAAAATACAAAGACACAAATGGAACTCACTGACAGGAAGCCAGCCGCACATTTGTGGCTTCGGTTGGAAGACCCGGTATGGTTTCCAGGCATCCGCCAACGTCGCCACGGAGGCAGCTATAGGAATGGCTACCCGCGTGGAATTGTTCCGGCCCAAAGAACACAAAGGTATGGAAGGTGCTATTATCGCGGGAGCAAAGCTAAACGCCAAAGGATATATACATACATACATACATACATGCATACGCACATACACACGTGTACACGTGTGCATACACATACACACATACATACATATATACATACATAAAACATATTTGGGATCGCCCGCAAGGAAAAGATGCAACCGTGGACACGTGTTTCGGACTTGTTAGTCCTCATCAGCACGGTATAGCTAAGTTGAAAGGATAGGCACAACTTAGGAAAAAATACAAAGACACAAATGTCAGTGAGTTCCATTTGTGTCTTTGTATTTTTTCCTAAGTTGTGCCTATCCTTTCAACTTAGCTATACCGTGCTGATGAGGACTAACAAGTCCGAAACACGTGTCCACGGTTGCATCTTTTCCTTGCGGGCGATCCCAAATATGTTTTATGTATGTATATATGTATGTATGTGTGTATGTGTATGCACACGTGTACACGTGTGTATGTGCGTATGCATGTATGTATGTATGTATGTATATATCCTTTGGCGTTTAGCTTTGCTCCCGCGATAATAGCACCTTCCATACCTTTGTGTTCTTTGGGCCGGAACAATTCCACGCGGGTAGCCATTCCTATAGCTGCCTCCGTGGCGACGTTGGCGGATGCCTGGAAACCATACCGGGTCTTCCAACCGAAGCCACAAATGTGCGGCTGGCTTCCTGTCAGTGAGTTCCATTTGTGTCTTTGTATTTTTTCCTAAGTTGTGCCTATCCTTTCAACTTAGCTATACCGTGCTGATGAGGACTAACAAGTCCGAAACACGTGTCCACGGTTGCATCTTTTCCTTGCGGGCGATCCCAAATATGTTTTATGTATGTATATATGTATGTATGTGTGTATGTGTATGCACACGTGTACACGTGTGTATGTGCGTATGCATGTATGTATGTATGTATGTATATATCCTTTGGCGTTTAGCTTTGCTCCCGCGATAATAGCACCTTCCATACCTTTGTGTTCTTTGGGCCGGAACAATTCCACGCGGGTAGCCATTCCTATAGCTGCCTCCGTGGCGACGTTGGCGGATGCCTGGAAACCATACCGGGTCTTCCAACCGAAGCCACAAATGTGCGGCTGGCTTCCTGTCAGTGAGTTCCATTTGTGTCTTTGTATTTTTTCCTAAGTTGTGCCTATCCTTTCAACTTAGCTATACCGTGCTGATGAGGACTAACACGTCCGAAACACGTGTCCACGGTTGCATCTTTTCCTTGCGGGCGATCCCAAATATGTTTTATGTATGTATATATGTATGTATGTGTGTATGTGTATGCACACGTGTACACGTGTGTATGTGCGTATGCATGTATGTATGTATGTATGTATATATCCTTTGGCGTTTAGCTTTGCTCCCGCGATAATAGCACCTTCCATACCTTTTTGTTCTTTGGGCCGGAACAATTCCACGCGGGTAGCCATTCCTATAGCTGCCTCCGTGGCGACGTTGGCGGATGCCTGGAAACCATACCGGGTCTTCCAACCGAAGCCACAAATGTGCGGCTGGCTTCCTGTCAGTGAGTTCCATTTGTGTCTTTGTATTTTTTCCTAAGTTGTGCCTATCCTTTCAACTTAGCTATACCGTGCTGATGAGGACTAACAAGTCCGAAACACGTGTCCACGGTTGCATCTTTTCCTTGCGGGCGATCCCAAATATGTTTTATGTATGTATATATGTATGTGTATGCACACGTGTACACGTGTGTATGTGCGTATGCATGTATGTATGTATGTATGTATATATCCTTTGGCGTATATATATATATATATATATATATATATATATATATACATATATATATATAATTATTTATTACAAAATTAGTACGATAAAATGAGAAGTTCAGCACTAACATCCAAAAGGAACTTTTAAAAATTCAGAGGCAATTATTTTATAGAGTTTCTTGAGAAAAGCTGAAAAGTGTATTCTACAAAATTAAATTACAAATTCCTAAGTGCGGACCTGACTACAACAGTACAGAATACGCCCCTGATTTTAACCCCAACGATTCTGGAGTTAAATTGTATATGGGCAATGCTCAGAGTTTCCCTTCTGATTGTTTTATTATTCTTTGGGTAAAACTATCGTTTATTATGCACACACGTACCGCGCACCTAGCTTTCTTACGTTCTTGATTCTTACTAATGCACACTAGGGCTCGACGCGATCAGAGGCGTGCTAATTAATTTTATTTTCCACAAATGGATAGCTTGTTTCTCTTCCCATTGCTACATTTCAATTGATAAAAATCATCTACCTACCTTTTTGAAAATCCAAATATTTAGTTTTCACCATCAAGAAGTCACTATTTCACTTATCAAATGCCTCACTATAAATTAAATTATATCCTTAAAAATGAGGACACACAATCATATAAACTTTTGTTAAACTAAAGGGTATTTTGTTTTTGTTGTTGATATGGCCTACTTATATTTCGTTTAAATTCACGGAATTCAAGTTATCATCACAGAAAAGATATTTCATAACTCACAAAATATTAAATTAAGGTAATACTAATGACCACGTACAAAATTTTACAGATATACAGTGTGTCAGAAATTAATAGGACCTAACTGTCTAAAATATAAGTGAATTACATCAACTTTAGCGCAAACGTTATTAATATTATTAAAAAGATTATCTTGTGAATAATGTGTAATTTGAAGAGACCATAATGTACGAAATGCGTTGTAAAAAGGAGGAAGTTTCATAATGAATTAATAACATGATGCTTTGTAAACCAAACTGCACTTAGCTATAGCTATTAGTTAACTTTTCCTTTTAAAAGATTCCGTTCTTTGTTAGGAAAGAACAAAGTATCAATTAATCTTCGTTCCTTTAAATTAGCCGGTGTGTGTATATTGGTTCAAAGTGAAGATAAAAAAGGATGAAGGCAACTTTTTTTTCTAGGGTTAGCAGTTTTTGAAAAAATCGTTTATGAAAAAAATTGACTTATGAACTATTGTACTTATTTGATAAAACAATTTGCGGTGTGTGCACTTTTAGTTTTACCAACAATACAACTCCAAATTCATCTTATACTTTTCGCAAATATAAAACGAAGAGTATATTACATTTGATAGGCACATTTCTAAAACCAGTAATATGGTTTGTAGAGAAGAAAATGTCATATCACTGTGAGTAAGTTAATGTTAGCTAGAGGACGAACCCTATTGTTTTTTAACAAAATCGATCAATAAATATTATTATTATTTTAAAAATATATATTTTTGTATGTTGTGTAATGAAACAAAAAATGTCTAAAACTAATGTTATTTACAAAAGAAAACTGCGAAGAGTATGTTGTAGAATGTGCATCAATTATATAAAAAATGCAGTAAAACGACGAAGAGTATAATGTATAAGTCCCAACGAATTGAAGAAGGGGAAAAAAATGAAGAGTATAATGGTTAGCTTGTTTATTGCTAAAAGAGTTAAACACATTAAACATGTATTCTTTATCTCAAGTTGCCTGAAATAAGAATCAATCATTGTGTTTTTCAACTACCTAAATGTCAAGTGTTGGTGTATTTATTATATAAGCATAATATTTATAGAATTGGTTCATTTAGGATCTCAAGTAAATAATTAAGATCCTGCAAGTTTTTCAGATATGTTGCACTTTTAATTTGTTGGGATTTTTATCAAGTGTCTTCTACCTAATTTTGTCAATGCCGAAATGTCGAAAAAGTCTGAGGCAAAAAATAAATGTAACCCTTTCACAATTTTTAAAATAAATTAATGGTAGGCCTGAAAGCCTTGGTGCTGACCGGAAGTGGTTTCTGGGATATGCCTTTCTTACTGTTGTGGAATGTGACTTACTAAACTAATAATTCAATGGGGACAGCTAAATTATATTCGTGCTGATCGTTGATATCAATTCTAGGTCACATTATTTATTTTTATTTATTTATTTATTTATTTACATACACGAACCCAACAGAATTTACATTCCATTTACAGGGCCGGAGAGTTACAGAGATATAAATGATAAACGTGATATAGTGTAAAAATTAGTAAAAATATGGTATATGAATATACAGGTGCACCACAGGTTGCTATAAACTAATACTAAGCGGAATTCTATAATTGTGATTATTAAGAATTTCTACAACTAATCTGAGTGGGTACATAACCAATACATATACATATATACACACACATACACATATACAGGGTGCGCCAAAGTTCTGATTTTGGTCGATTACGGCTGTATTTGAAATGGTGGAAATATATTGTCTATAGATTATTTTCTTGATTTTCAATTCTGAATAACCAGAAAATATGTACAATTATACAGGGTACTCCGTTTTCGTTGTCCGAGCAACAACTTCGTTATTTTAAATGGAACACCCTATATTTTTTTCCTTTATCGAGTTACCCATCTAATTATATTCATAATTCTATTAAGGTGGTAGGTACTTAAAATGAACCGTTTACGATATAAAAAAGATTTTTTGACAAAAAGTGAGGTTTGCGGATAAGTTTTTGAGTACCTCTGATTTCATAGACAAGAGAGTTTTCAAAATTCTGCTTATACTGTTATGTTGAGCATATTAAGGGCTAGTAGGGCAGAAACATTATTAATATTAATCTTATACAGAGTGCTGAAAAAATTGAGTTTAATGTTTCGCTAATAAAAAAGGCCGTAATTCAATTTTTTTCAAATGGGACGTACTATTTTCAGTTCTGTCATCTAATGAAGTGTTAAATTATCTTTCCATTGATATATCATAGTAGGTATTTATCTTTAGGAGTTGCATAGATATTAAGGTTAATTGTCTGGATCAGTCATTTTTCTTGCTGGAACTTCATGAGGTTTGTACTGCACTTCACCAGTTTCGATAAATCTGTCTCTAAGATTACTAAATGCAGGTTCTAAAGGGTGTCTCCTTTCAGGATATCTGGTTTTATAGACTCGGGATGCTAAGAGGCTGTTCCTTGAGCACTCCCCCAGAATAAAAATCATGTCAACCATTTCTTCCCGCGAATAATTCATATTTAATATAATTATATGCAAATGCAACTTCCTGGAACTGTAAAAGCTACTAGTATTTTATTAAAGACAATCAAAACAAAAGCACTTACCGATATAGCAGTAACACAAAACTTTAGAACATCCACAGACACGTGTTTTGACATCTATGTCTCTTCGGTGCGGCTTTTTCTAAAGTTCACAATCAACTGAAATATGTAAGCAAATACTCGTGTTATAACTATCAAAGGATTACCAGAACAGGATATTAAAAATTAAAATTAGATTATAGGAAATTCCCCGTAAAGGGATAATTATCAATATAATTATATGCAAATGCAACTTCCTGGAACTGTAAAAGCTACTAGTATTTTATTAGCTAATAAAATACTAGTAGCTTTTACAGTTCCAGGAAGTTGCATTTGCATATAATTATATTGATAATAAAATATAAAAATAATTAATAAAATACTAGTAGCTTTTACAGTTCCAGGAAGTTGCATTTGCATATAATTATATTGATAATTATCCCTTTACGGGGAATTTCCTATAATCTAATTTTAATTTTTAATATCCTGTTCTGGTAATCCTTTGATAGTTATAACACGAGTATTTGCTTACATATTTCAGTTGATTGTGAACTTTAGAAAAAGCCGCACCGAAGAGACATAGATGTCAAAACACGTGTCTGTGGATGTTCTAAAGTTTTGTGTTACTGCTATATCGGTAAGTGCTTTTGTTTTGATTGTCTTTAATAAAATACTAGTAGCTTTTACAGTTCCATTTCCAAGTTGCATTTGCATATAATTATATTAAATATGAATTATTCGCGGGAAGAAATGGTTGACATGATTTTTATTCTGGGGGAGTGCTCAAGGAACAGCCTCTTAGCATCCCGAGTCTATAAAACCAGATATCCTGAAAGGAGACACCCTTTAGAACCTGCATTTAGTAATCTTAGAGACAGATTTATCGAAACTGGTGAAGTGCAGTACAAACCTCATGAAGTTCCAGCAAGAAAAATGACTGATCCAGACAATTAACCTTAATATCTATGCAACTCCTAAAGATAAATACCTACTATGATATATCAATGGAAAGATAATTTAACACTTCATTAGATGACAGAACTGAAAATAGTACGTCCCATTTGAAAAAATTGAATTACGGCCTTTTTTATTAGCGAAACATTAAACTCAATTTTTTCAGCACTCTGTATAAGATTAATATTAATAATGTTTCTGCCCTACTAGCCCTTAATATGCTCAACATAACAGTATAAGCAGAATTTTGAAAACTCTCTTGTCTATGAAATCAGAGGTACTCAAAAACTTATCCGCAAACCTCACTTTTTGTCAAAAAATCTTTTTTATATCGTAAACGGTTCATTTTAAGTACCTACCACCTTAATAGAATTATGAATATAATTAGATGGGTAACTCGATAAAGGAAAAAAATATAGGGTGTTCCATTTAAAATAACGAAGTTGTTGCTCGGACAACGAAAACGGAGTACCCTGTATAATTGTACATATTTTCTGGTTATTCAGAATTGAAAATCAAGAAAATAATCTATAGACAATATATTTCCACCATTTCAAATACAGCCGTAATCGACCAAAATCAGAACTTTGGCGCACCCTGTATATTAAAAATATTAAAAACAAGTAAGTAAATAGGAAGAGAAAAAAAAACAAAAGAAAAACAGAGAACTAAGAGAAACTTGACTTAATTTGACTTAATCTGGTGTTAAAAATGTCGATATTATTTTCAATAACTTCGTAGTTATGGCAGATAGAATATAGAGGGGAAAAAGTTAAAACATTTGTGTGAGCATTAGGGAAGTAAAATAATGATGTATATCTGGTTGGCCTGGTAGGTGCTCTAAAGCTGATTTGTTCAAGTAATTGTGGACAGTCGATCATGTTGTTTAGAAGTTTGTATAAAAATATTACGCTTTGCATTTCTCTTCGCTGCTTCATAGAACTGTATGTAAAACGATTCAGCAGTAATGAGTGGTCATATCCTATGGGGGGATATTGATGATCAATTGTAAATGCCAGAAATTTTAGGAAACGTCTTTGAATGCCTTCAATATTGTTAATATGTATATCGTAATGGGGATTCCATATGACGCTCGCGTATTCTAATCTAGGTCGGACCAAGGTGTTATATAAGGTTTTTATGGTAATTGTATTTTGAAAGTCGCGAGCATTCCGTATGAGAAAACCTAACATTCTGTAAGATGATGTAACTATGTTACTTATGTGTTCCCTAAAGGAAAGATGTGACTCAAATGTTACTCCTAGATCTTTAAAACTATCACGACGGGTCAGATTAGCCCCATTAATAGTGTACCTATTCATATTGTATTTTATTTAGTTTCCTTGTAAATGAGACTACATTGCATTTACTTATGTTCAGAGACAATCTGAATTTGTTACACCACTCGTGAATTTTGTTTAAATCCGTCTGCAGCATAGTGCAGTCTGATTCGTTGCTGATCTTACAGTATATCTTCAGGTCGTCAGCATATAAGAGGGATGTTCAGCTAAGATCGATGACGATATCATTAATGAAAATAATAAACAATAATGGGCCTAATACCGACCCTTGTGGGACTCCTGATTGAGACATAAACTCTATAGACCTGTGACCCTGGTATTGCACGAACTGGCTTCTATTAAGAAGATATGATTCAAAAAAAAGTATTAACTTAGGGTTAAGTCCAAAGGAAACTAATTTTGTTAGCAAAACACCGTGGTCCAGTCTGTCAAAAGCCTTGGAAAAGTCCATATAGATGACATCGACTTGTCCGCCTTTGTCCATAACTTCAGCTAAATATTGTGTTATGCAAAGTAGATTTGTTGTTGTTGATCGTTGGGAGACAAAGCCATGTTGGTTGTTACATATACTGTGGTGAACCTGGGGATAAAGTGTGGCATGCAGGACGATTTCAAGAACCTTGCTAAAATTATTTATGATTGTAATAGGACGATAATTTTGTATATCTGATTTGCTATCTTTTTTGTGGATTTGGAGGTTTTCCATTTATCAGGATATGCACAAGTTTGTAAGCACAGGTTAAAGATATGTGCTAGCGGCGCAGCTAATATACCTGAGCAGTCTTTTAAGAAGAAAGCTGGTAAGCCATCGGGTCCGGCCGTAAATTTTGGTTTGATCTTTTTGAAGGCATTGATGACATCCATTTCAGTTATCTCGGGGATTGTTATATTAATATTATTGCTAGTGTCCGCAGAGAAATCTATGTTGCGACTTGAGGGGATGTACGCTGAACTAAAAAATTCAGCAAAAAAGTTAGCGATATCTTCAGGATTATCTAAGATATTGTCATTGTTAGTGAAAGCATTCGGAACTGACCTGGAATTTTTTTTGCTGTTGACATATGTCCAGAAACTTTTTGGGTTAGAGGATAGATTGTTTTCAGTTACTTGTAGGTAGTTTTTGTAAGATGTGTCGATATCTCTTTTCAACTTGGTTCTTAGGAGTTTAAAGTTCTCAATGTGGACAGTGTTGCTAGATTTTTTATACATGCGCCATGCTATCTCTTTACTCCTTATGTCGGCGATGATTTGTTTTGTGAACCAGGGAGGGAATGTTTTTTTGGATGCTTTTTGCGTGGGAACAAATTTTGATATGCTACTATTAATGATATAATACAAGTGATCTGCTGCATCGTCAACATTATTCATTTTATAGATATCGTCCCAGTTAGTATTACATAAATCTGCATAAAGTGATATAAAGGAGGCCTTTTTAAAGTTATACGCCATTGCATGATTTTTGGGAACCTTGTTTTGGAAAGAACTAAAGTTTAGTTCAATATTGAGTGGTGGGTGATGCACGTCTTCCTTGAAAACACAACAGTCGGATTTACCGACGGTACATACTTTACTACAAAAGAGCAGATCCAATAATTTACTATTGGAATTAGTTATAAAGTTATATTGAGTGAGGCCAAAGAAGTTAACAAAATTATTCAGTTGCGTGACTTTAGCGGACCTAATCGAGCTGTTAAGCAAGCATTCATAATATTCCGGAATATTGAAGTCACCTAAGATTAGAATGTCCGTGCCATAAATGCCATGTAGGTTAGCCAAGCAATCAAAAAGTGAGTGGTATATTTCGACATTTAAGTTAGGTGGCACGTAAATTAAGAAAACTGAAAGTGTTGTGGTCCCTAAGATGATTTTAATTTCAACAACATCGATGTTAGGGATATTTAAATTAGTACAATCTAGGTTTACTATGCTCACTTTGTATGACTTATTAAGCAAAATAAGACAACCACCTCCTCTGGTTAAACCTATTTCCTTGAATTTTCGATCGCATCGAAAAACGTTATAATTTTCATAGCTGAGTTTAGAATCAAAAATATGTGAATCTAGCCAGGTTTCTGTAAAACATATCATATCGTATTCAGAGTATGTGGTGAAGTTAAACAGATCAGCGAGTTTGGTATTTAGGCCTCACACGTTAATGTAGAGAATGTGAAGTTCCCTCACACCAGTGTTTTTGGGAGAAGACGTATGACTACTCATTATTTTACCTTTGCTTTCATTTAAAATATGATCGTATAGAGCGTGATCTGGTGTAGCCGCTGCTAATTGCTATTGGGGTCCGAATATTGAAGACTTCAAAAACGTTAACTTTTGCTTATAAGTAAAGCAGTTGTCCTTATCTAAGGCTGAATGATTAACGTCGATATTTATATTCTCATTACTTTTGAGTTGTAGATTTTTGTAGTTAAAGCAATTTACACATTTTACCGAATTTTCATTATTGCACGCAGTTAGATCATGTTCTAGGGAGCAGCGAGGACATGCAAGCTTACCTTTACAAACAGCGGACGAGTGATTGAAACTACTACATTTAAAGCACCTTACCACATCAATCCCATCATATACGCGACATCGATTAAGCCCAATTATGACGAATTTATCTTCTGAGGACATTATATTTTTGTACGCCACAGTATCTACTTGTATAATAGCCTGAAAGATGTCGCTTCTTCTCTTCGTACTCCAATGCTTAACGACCTTACACTCCGAGTTATTTTTGAATTGTTCACAGTTTTGAAGTTTAAGGGATGGTTCGATTTCCTCCGCCGTAATGTCACTGGAGATTCCTACTACCTTGATCCTAGGTCTAGGGAAATATTTCCTTGAATTTGCCATGTTATTGTTACGTCACACAGAAATTAGTTTCTTTTAAGTAAAATACAAAATATAACAAGCTAACCATTATACTCTTCGCCGATTTACTTTTTTTATATAATTGTTGCACATTCTATAGGATACCCTTCGCAATTTTTTTCGTAAATAATATTACATTTAGACATATTTTGTTTAAATACAAAACAAAAAAATATATTTTTTTTGTAATTTAAAAAATTAACAACTTTTTTATTTATTGATCGATTTTGTTCAACAATAGGGTTCTTCCTCTGCCTAACACTAACTTACTGTCCAAATTTCAATACAATCGGACCTTTCGTTCTTAAGTTATCGTGCTTACAAAAAAACGTGACGGACGGACAGGCACACAGACGGACGGACGGACATTTTGAAAGTTGTTCAGATTTCGATCACCAACACAGTGATATGAACATTTTTTCTCTACGAGCAATATTACCGGTTTTAGAAATGTGCCGATCGAATGCAATATATACTCTTCGTTTTGTATTTGCGAAGAGTATAACAAGCCAACCATTATACTCTTCGCCGACTACTGCACTTTCTATATAATTGTTGCACATTCTATAGGATATTCTTCGCAGTTTTTTTTTTTGTAAATAATATTAGTTTTAGATATTTTGAATTTAATTACAAAACAAAAACAAAAATTAGTTAAAAAATTAATAATTTGTTTATTTAATGATCGATTTTGTTTATAAACAATAGGTTTCTTCCTCTAGCTAACACTAACTTACTGTCCAAATTTCAATGCAATCGGACTTTTCGTTCTTAAGTTATTGTGCTTACAAAAAACGTGACGGACGGACCGTGATATGAAAATTTTTTCTTGAGGAGCAATATTTAGAAATGTACCGATTGAATGCAATATACTCTTCGTTTTGTATCTGTGAAGAGTATAATAATAATGCATACATATATGTATCTATTCAGAAAAATACCATGGAATAATGGTGAAATATTAAATATTTCATTTTAAATGCATAAAAAGGAAGGTGACATAGAAATCTTCATTCCTAATAAACATAAATATTAATGAATGCTATTCAAGGAATGCAAAACCACTATCCTGGTTCCAATTCTGATGACGTCCATATAACCTGAATCCGCGACTTACTTATAATTCTTACCTTACAAAGTATGTAATATGTGATAATATAATAAGAGTACGTTTTTATGAAAGCCTTAGGGATACATTAAGTAGATATATAGGTATACAGTGAGTCGATAATACATATTCAAAGAAATCCACGAAACCTAAACCCAATGACATCAGTGTTCATCTTTTCATCGGGAAATCAGCGACATTTTTGGGATCTGATGAACAACGCCATTCATATTTTTTTAATGGCAACCCTTATTTGGTACGGGTGGGTTTTGTATCATTACTCAGCATTCAAATCCATTGATGTTTAATAATATAGCTTTCATTTAATCAATTGAAATGATAACGAAATTGAGTAAAACAGTACTAGTTTCAACCCTTTAGGTCATTTTCAAACAATAATTCAACTAAGAATGAAATACAAAAGATTGTTTCTAGAAATAAACAGATTAGAGAATTATGAAAGTATACAGGTAGTTTATGATATCCGAACTATCTAAGGGTGGGGTTTCTCAGAAATATTAATTACATCTTGGTAGCAGTAAAAAGAGGTGAGTACATAATATCTAATTGATCATTTAACAAAACTAAATCATCCTTATTATTGTATTTGTATATTTCCAATGCTTCTAACAAATTAAGTTTCAAACCTTTGCTGGCATAGTGTAGGATTTCCATATTATTAATATCTGATGGGAAGTTATGTCCACTCTCTAATATATGATTAGAGAAAGCAGAATCTGTTTTTTGTAGTCTGAAGGACCTATCATGAGCGAGGTATCTAGTTCTAAAATTACGTCCGGTCTGTCCTATATATATGCGATTGCACTCTGAGCAATTTAACCTATAGACTCCAGATTTTTCGTATCTATTTGTTTTATCCTTGGCGTTGTAAATTAAATTTTATACTTTTTGTTGGGGTTTAAATGCTATCTTGATATTACGTGTTTTGAGAATATTTGATATTTTCTCTGTTAGTGTATCACAGTATGTGATGTTTTTCTTTCTTCAATTCTTTGGGACTTCCTGCCACATGTATGTTTTCTTTCTAAGCGGTGCTATGGGAATCTACAAAATATAACACAATTAACCAGTATGTTACTGGTAAAAAACCTCTACGCCTGTGACGGTTACGTCAAAGGATCAGTTAAAGGTTGGTTTTTTTTTTTTATAAATAAACAACACAAATAAGTATAAAAACTTGAAATTAAATATTTCGCCGACGTTTCGGAAATCTAATCTGTTTCCTTTTTCAAGGCTTTTTTGAAAAATCTTTTTTGCTGTGTATGACAAATACACAGCTCTAAGAATGTTTGTTATATTCAATATCCATAGATACTTACTATTTACATAGAACTGTTGATATAGTTAACAGTTTTTTAATTTCTATACAATGTTAAGTTTGTGAAGTTCTTCTTTTAACATTGGCAGCCAAGTTGTACAGACATCTACGGAACAATTCGACACGCAATTATCCTCATTCAATAATATTATCGCGGATTCTTTAATTTTCCTTTTTTTGCTATCTGCCTCTTTTGTTAAAATTTTTGCCGAGTCCCAGTTTATTCTATGTCCGTTCTCCCACGCGTGTTCGCAGATCTTGGACCTCTGAATTTCATTTTTTCTGATATAATTTTGATGTTCGCCCAATCTTACACTAAAAGGTCTGGATGACTCACCCACGTATTGTTTGTTGCACTCACACGGAATACTATAAATGCAGTTTTTTGAATTTTGCTCGTGGTTTGTTGGTTTCGTCTTTGTCAGAATAGATCTTAAAGTGTTACTTGTTTGAAATACCGTCCTAATATCAAATCTATCACCGATGCGGCGCAACTTTTCGGATAATCCGCATACATAAGGAATTAACGCTGTGTAACGTTTTTCAGGTTTTTGTCGTACCTGATTGGTATTTTCAATATTCTGACAAAGACGAAACCAACAAACCACGAGCAAAATTAAAAAAACTGCATTTATAGTATTCCGTGTGAGTGCAACAAACAATACGTGGGTGAGTCATCCAGACCTTTTAGTGTAAGATTGGGCGAACATCAAAATTAGATCAGAAAAAATGAAATTCAGAGGTCCAAGATCTGCGAACACGCGTGGGAGAACGGACATAAAATAAACTGGGACTCGGCAAAAATTTTAACAAAAGAGGCAGATAGCAAAAAAAGGAAAATTAAAGAATCCGCGATAATATTATTGAATGAGGATAATTGCGTGTCGAATTGTTCCGTAGATGTCTGTACAACTTGGCTGCCAATGTTAAAAGAAGAACTTCACAAACTTAACATTGTATAGAAACTAAAAAACTGTTAACTATATCAACAGTTCTATGTAAATAGTAAGTATCTATGGATATTGAATATAACAAACATTCTTAGAGCTGTGTATTTGTCATACACAGCAAAAAAGATTTTTCAAAAAAGCCTTGAAAAAGGACACAGATTAGATTTCCGAAACGTCGGCGAAATATTTAATTTCAAGTTTTTATACTTATTTGTGTTGTTTATTTATAAAAAAAAAAAAAACCAACCTTTAACTGATCCTTTGACGTAACCGTCACAGGCGTAGAGGTTTTTTACCAGTAACATACTGGTTAATTGTGTTATATTTTGTAGATTCCCATAGCACCGCTTAGAAAGAAAATATACATGTGGCAGGAAGTCCCAAAGAATTGAAGAAAGAAAAAAATTAAGATAATGCCACAAATAACATTTAGACAATACAGTATGTGATGGTAGCGTAAGGTGTTTGGTTTTCTGCTCTAACTATGGGATAAATTGCTTTAAAAGTATACTGGTTTTGATTTTTGTTTATTAATTTGGCGATAGCTTCTGTGGGGAAACCATTTTTTTCTTGGCTATTTTTTGAATCATTGAGAGCTCTGTTTTTATTTGCGTTTCTGATAAAGGCAACGAAAAAACTCTATGTAGCATTGAATTATAAGCTGCTAGTTTGTGTGCGTATGGATGGCAAAAATCAAAGGGGATAGTTATATCAGTATATGCAGGTTTTCGAAAAATATCAAATTTGAATTGGTTATCTTTGTGTGTGATAGTTAGGTCTAGAAAATTTATTGTATGATTTGTTTCTCGTTCTAATGTAAATTTAATTTTGGGGTGTATGTTATTAATAGAATCTAGAAAAGTGTGTAATTGTCTAGTAGTACCCTTAAAGCATGCCAAAACATCGCCGACAAATCTGTACCAAAGATGAATGTGATTCTTGCCTGGTTGGGAATTTAGTACACTTTCCTCTAAATTAGACATAAAAATATCCGCTAATAAAGGGCTTAGAGGTGATCCCATCGGTAGACCGCTGTTTTGAATATAAAATTGATTATTGAATTGAAAATAATTTTGACTGATGCATGTGTCGAAAGCTAGTAAAATTTCTGTTGATATAATGCTGTTTAATTTACTTTTGTCTAGTAAATTTTGAATAAGTTTTAAACATTCATCTGGGGGGATATTTGAAAACATGTTTTTAACGTCGAATGATACCAGAAATGAATTATGTGTGGAATGTGTATTTTTTAACTTCTCTGCTAATTCTAAGGAGTTCTTTATTCCATGTTTAGGTTTAAAATCTGTATGTTGTTTAAAAACTAAATTTAATTTTTTACATAGTTCTCTAGTTGGACTATTGATATATGATACTACAGGCCTAATGGGATTATCCGGTTTATGCGTTTTAATTAATCCGTATAATTTTGGAGCTAATGGATTCATGTTAATTATTTTTCGTTTTTCGTATTCCGAAAGGATTATTTCTAGGTTTGCTACCGATTGTTTTAATTTGGTTTGATATTTTTTGGTGGGGTCTTTATTAACACGAGTAATATCTTCTGACTATAAAATTATTTACTTTATTTGTGTAGTCTGTTTTGGTGAGAATTACCGTGGCATTTGATTTATCTGCTTTTGTTAATACTAGATTGTTGTCGTTGATTTTGGCTGTGATTGATTTTATAGTTGTTTGTCTATTTGGTTATTGCTTTTTGTATATTTATATAATATATAATATTTATATTTATTTTTTTAGAAGTTTTTTTATTTTTGCTGAAGACATGCCTGTATTTTCTACATTTTTTAGAGCAATTTCAATTTCAATAATTAAAGTATCTATAATATTTTTGTTGTTTAGATGGGGGGGAAATTTTGGACCTTTTGATAGCAATTCAGTTTCTCGATCGCTGAACACTGTATCAGAAATATTAATGACTTGTTCACTACACTGGTAAACTTCTTTGTTAATGCTATTTAATTTTTTTTTTGAGCAATTAAAAGATTGTTTAGTTTTTTAGATTGGATTAGAATTAGCAGAGAAGTTAAAAAATACACATTCCCCACATAATTCATTTCTGGTATCATTCTACGTTAAAAACATGTTTTCAAATATCCCCCCAGATGAATGTTTAAAACTTATTTAAAATTTACTAGACAAGAGTAAATTAAACAGCATTACATCAACAGAAATTTTACTAGCTTTCGACACATGCATCAGTCAAAATTATTTTCAATTCAATAATCAATTTTATATTCAAAACAGCGGTCTACCGATGGGATCACCTCTAAGCTCTTTATTAGCGGATATTTATATGTCTAATTTAGAGGAAAGTGTACTAAATTCCCAACGAGGCAAGACTCGCATTCATTTTTGGTATAAATATGTCGACGACGTTTTGGCATGCTTTAAGGGTACTACTAGACAATTACACACTTTTCTAGATTCTATTAATAACATGCACCCCAAAATTAAATTTACATTAGAACGAGAAACAAATCATACAATAAATTTTCTAGACCTAACTATCACACAAAAATATCCAATTCAAATTTGATATTTTTCGAAAACCTACATATACTGATATAACTATCCTCTTTGATTCTTGCCATCCATACGTACACCAACTAGCAGCTTATGATTCAATGCTACATAGAGTTTTTTCGTTGCCTTTATCAGAAATGCAAATGGTTCAAAAAATAGCCAAGAACGATGGTTTCCCCACAGAAGCTATCGCCAAATTAATAAACAAAAAAACAAAACCAGTATACTTTTAAAGCAATTTATCCCATAGTTAGAGAAGAAAAACAAATACCTTAGGCTACCATCACATACTGTGATACACTAACAGAGAAAATATCAAATATTCTCAAAACACATAATATCAAGATAGCATTTAAACCCCAACAAAAATTATCAAATTTAATTTACAACGCCAAGGATAAAACAAATAGATACGAAAAATCTGGAGTCTATAGGTTAAATTGCTCAGAGTGCAATAGCATATATATATATAGGACAGACCGAACGTAATTTTAGAACCAGATACCTCGATCATGATAGGCCCTTCAGATTACAAAAACCAGATTCGGCTTTCTCTAATCATATATTAGAGAGTGGACATAACTTCCCAGATATTAATAATATGGAAATCCTACACTATGCCAGCAAAGGTTTGAAACTTAATTTGTTAGAAGCATTGGAAATATACAAATACAATAATAAGGATGATTTAATTTTGTTAAATGATCAATTAGATATTATATATACTACCTCTTTTTACTGCTACCAAGATGTAATTAATATTTCTGAGAAACCCCACCCTTAGATAGTTAGGATATCATAAACTACCTGTATACTTTCGTAATTCTCTAATCTGTTTATTTCTAGAAACACATTTAAATAGGGACCAAATCTTTTGTATTCCATACTTAGTTGAATCATTATTTGAAAATGACCTAAAGGGTTGAAACTGCAGTCACGTTTTGTGCAAATATAGTGGTAAAAAACATAGGAGTGTTTTACTCAATTTCGTTATAATTAATTATGAATTACCACAGAGTAACGGCTTCCTCAATCAATTTTTTCAATTGAAATTAGGTTCAATAACGATTATTTTGTAGTAGTTATTGAAATTAAAAAGTCATAATATGACAACCAGTGTTACAGTAAATGTTCAGTTTTGTAAGCACAGGCTTTAGGCGGTATTACAATAAAAATTCGTCAAAGCTTAAAGTCGAATTTTCTTCTACCTATTATGAAACTATTTGCCGTTATTTTCAAATATGGGGTAAATGTTATTATTGGGCTTTCTTTGCCTCTGTTACCTGAGCTGAGGCTTTATAGCAAGCATAAGTAACAGAAATATAACTGTTACTCCTATATAACGTCAGAGCTGCCCCAAAGCACAGTGCCTAGTGCTACGAGCACTAGGCACTGTGAGACACTTCGTATGTTTGAAAATATTTTTAAAATTTGCTTTTAAAGCATGGATAATTCAGTATCCCTGACTGTATATTACAATTTAAAATCAAGAGTTTGGTTGAAAGAGCTACATGGGAAGTAGCATCTCTTGTGAAAAACAAGCTTAAACATCTGACACCTATTTTGCAAATTTGGTTCTTTTAAAAACCGATGGAAATATTTAAGGATTCATTTTCCTTGATTCTTTTGATATCTTTTTCTATTTACAATATCGTACTTATTTTTCTCGACACTTTCAATTTTTGATTATAACTAAAATTTAATGTTTTTTTAATATGTGGGTAATGTTGTGTGTCACATTTAATAGAAGCGTTTCTTGCCATGTGCATTAAAATTTGTCACTTATTTTTGCCTCATATATTCGTTGCTTTGTTAAACCGTTTTTTCTGCGAAATGCTTTAGATATGTCATTATACTCATTATAAATATAAATAAATAATTATCTACTTTATAACCGTCATCTATGTCTGATCTATTTTACCCTTAATTTGGGAAATTCCGAGATACAAGTAAAATTAGTATATTATTACATGAGCGATTATGACGGTCATAATCGCGAATGTAATACTGTGCTTTTTCTACACCAATTAAACAAATAAATTAGACTGAAATTTGATAACACGGAACCTACTCAAAAGAAGTGGAAAACGTAAACAAACAAAATGGTGGTACACTTGGCTGTCACTCGATTTGATTGTCAACCGCCGCGCGCCGCAGCAAGAGTTAATTGCGGTCGATTTAAAATGTCATCGAATCAGCGAAACAGTGATTTTTGAATTTGAATTTGTGATTGGCCGGATGGAGTGAATTATGAACCCATAATTCACTACCGTAAATTATAGGTATGATATTTCACAAAATAAATGCTAATAATTGTCATATAATAGGTGTAGAAAAAAAATATATTGCAACTTTACAATTCGGAAATTCTAAGCTACAAATGTGGAAAATTAAAATTATCAGAAAATTTTCAGATTTTAAATCGGAAATTCCAAATTAAGAACAATACATGACATTCTTCAAATTTGAAAAACTTCGGATTTGCAAGTAAAATGTATTTGCCGATTCCTATTTCAAAAATTCTTCATCTAAGTTTTCCTATTTTAATATATCGATGGTTTCCATCAGTCGAGTGTATAAACCATTCTACATATCTTGTGTTTTACGTTTTAGGTATAAAAATCTTGATTCCTGACACTGGACACTGGAGTTAAAAGCATTACAATTTGAGCGACTTTTTTACCTAGTTAAATTTAAAAAGAGTTAGAACTAAACTGCTTTGTGCTTGTGATTTTAAATTACTATTTAAAAGTGCTTAGTAATCGCGAACATTTCGTTATTTAAAGTAATTACAAGTACTTTTTTTTAATCCCTAGTGTTTAACGCTTGAAACATTTTTTATCAGTGTTCTGCACAGCTCTGGTCATATAAATCGACTCTTTAACAATGACGTGTACCAAGCATTTTTTCTCATTTTGGCAGTGATAATGTTTCCCAAAAAATTATGGAAAGCCATTTTTACAGTTATGAAAACGTCGATATCTCCAAATTAAAGCTAGACGACTTAAATTCAACAGATTGTCACTACATATTGTCTGTAATTGTTTATTTGTGGCATATTCAGATCTTCTTACTTTTTATTGGGTATTTTGCCACTGAAAAATATTTAAAAATTTTAATGAAAAAACCTCTGCGCCAAACGGATCAGACAGAGGTTGGTTCTTGAGTACTTGACTACCTATAGCTTTGATTTTCAGTTTTTAGTTTATAACATTGTTCTAGTTTATATATTTTTAGCTGTGAGACTTTTTGAAACAGTCAAGTACTCAAGAACCAACCTCTATCTGATCCGTTTGGCGCAGAGGTTTTTTCATTAAAATTTTTAAATATTTTTCAGTGGCAAAATACCCAATAAAAAGTAAGAAAATTGTCACTACCTCTAATAAAATCAGACAGACATGAATTTTGTATAGGAACTCCCCTGTATATTAAAATTAAATTAAAATTTTAAAACAACAAATGCATAATTTATGAGAGTTCCACATCGCGGTAAACCTGCTTTAAGGTGAAGTGGACTGAAAGTAATTAAATATCGATTGTTAGTTTGATACCAGCTATATACTGGGTAGGTAATCAACATGAGAACTCTAATGAAATTACTGTAGGAATTGGTGTGTCGTCCTGTTGACAATCACAATAAAAACATATCTGTTTTAGAAAACAAGTTAAAGTGACGCCAATGACTCCTGGTAAATCCAGTGATATTTGCATACAGTTCTTATATTTCTCCATAAAAGGTCGCAGAATAGTGAACTAATCGGACGATGTTAGTGTTATAGTGCATGATTCGCAATGTTAGGAAAACAAATACATCGTATCCTTGCATTTTTAACAGTATGTTCCGTTGCGTTTGCGCAAGGTAAGATAATTGCTCTATATTAGTGCCGAAATGTAAAAAAATGTTTGAATTGGGATTATTTACATTAAATTGTAATTTGTAAGCAGGTGTATTCTCTGATTGTGACGCGCGGATCAAACTAGTTTTGTTTTTATTGTACCTAATTGCCTGAGAAAAAGCATTAATTAACATTTTGTTTTGTACTCGTAAAATGAAATTATTTCATACGCAGTGCGCCAAGAAACAAAGAAAAGTTAAACAAAAGAAAATAGTAACAAAAGTTATTTTATTCAATGTAGCTTTAGAGTTTTCCAAATTTCATTTGAGAAAATATTGTTTATTGGCAAACATTTTCGTTAATAGTGGTCATCTCGATAGGCGGAATACAAACTTCTAGATTATATTTTATAATTATAACAAATTATAACATAATACGTTTCCCTACATATTTCTGCATAGGCTTACAAGAAACCCGAGTAAGGTTTTTAGTTCAAATAAAGTATTTAAAAAACGGGTGAAACATGAAACAAAAAGTAGTTGGCACAAATCTAAGAAACCTGTAACTGATGTTTACGGTAGTGTAGGCAAATTAGCATTTCTGACTAAAAAGTTTACCGAATGAATGGATTTTCACGAAACTTTGTGGGTTCTGTTTGTTTTGATGTCTAGATCAAACTAAAAAAAAATAAAAAATTGGCCGCTATTGCCCTGCAATTGTTATAAACAATGATTTTGTTGCTAATTTGTTAAACTAGCAAAATTGGGGTGTATTAAAAAAACAAAATTTGACGAAAAATAACTCGAATATAGCGGTTCGAATTTTTCCAAAAAGGGAATAGAAAAACGAGAAAAAATTCAGAAAATTTCTGGTGAATGTATTATTAAAATACAAGATTTTTTCCTTTATGAGTTTTTCTTAAAGTGCACTTTGTCCAAGTTTTCCGGAAAAACACGAAAGAAAGACCCTTACCGGAAAATGAAAAATCTCGTAAACGATGAAATTTAAAAATTTGGAAAAATTCAGGCGTATAGCTTAATATATTCTTTAAAATTTTGATCCTCTATAATTTTTTGTAACGTGCATATTTTCCGAGTTCTCAACAGTTTTTCACGATAAATTCACATTTGTGATGTTTAACTATTTTTTAAATTTAACTCAATTTTGCTAGTTAACAAATTAACAACAACATCTTTGCTTATATCAATGAGCAAAATGCATAATTTTTTTAAACATCACAGATGAATAGATCACTAAAAAACATTATTTTTCCAGTATTTTATTTTTATTTTATGTTCTAATTAAAGGTTAAACAAATTATTTACTGCAGCTGTCAATTTAACTGCGTTTAAATGGAGAAGTTTCCGCGCTACTTGTGTGTGACGTCATGTGTGACGTCATCGGACACATCGCACCGACGGAAAACGTATTGTAATTGCGAATGTGTACACATTATTTATGTTGTGTTATGGAAAGTACAAAGAAAAGTAGCTATGAATATTGTATTGTGCCCAAATGTACAAATACTACAATAAAAACTCCAGAAAAGTTATTTTTTAATGTGCCTAGACGCGATAAAGTTAGGAAGAAATGGTGCAGAGCTATGAGACGAGACGACCGAAATGCAGAGTTATCGTCATCCTCAAGATTATATTGCTGCCAGGATCATTTTGATGTAAATTTACCCATTAAAACTAATTATTTTATAATAATATTATAAAAATATGTACCTAACCTAACCCTAATATTATTGTGATAATTTGTTTACATATGATGGTGAATTTGGTCACTTTCCTATTTATAGGAATACAAAAGTTTACTAACTTCTGTTAATAGGAACCTTGAATTAAAATGTATAAATGTATAATAACGGTGGGAATAATGTAACTTCTCGACATTCTACATATTATCCAGTTATATATTTATATATACCTATGTATGTCAACAGTTATTTTTACTATTACCTACCTACCTAAACGTATATACTTAGTAAGTGACGGGAGGTATTTATTATATAAAAAAGTAAAGCATTCTAAGATGAAAAATATTAATTAATATAACATTAAAACATTGCCTTGTTTACCTATTTTGAGGTTAGGTACATAAATAATTTGTTATATTTAACTACAGTAAAAGGATGAAAATGGGCACAATTGAATTAATGTTTAGAATAATGAATGACACATACCTTGTTGCTTTAGTACCTCCAATTTCTGCACTAATAAAATCAGTATTAGTAGCAAAAAAGTTTGTCATCATAAACACATCAACAACGGGCAAATTGTCACTCTGGCACCGTAAAAACCCACTGTCCGTCATTTTTACCACTTAATAATTAAAATAAATAAATAAATGAATGATTTCTTTTATGAAAATATCAATACACATTTACAAAACACAAAACAATTTACGATTTAACCCCTTGGCAGATAGACGACCATTAGACATTATGCCGAATGACGTCAGACCAATAGCGTGGTGTTTTCAGTCACGTGGATATGTTCCCATAAAATTTTGAATTTCAAAGTCGTTTATTTAGGCTACACATTTTTTTAAACCTTTTCTTCATTACTTTCTCAACTTATATAACACATATAACGAAAAAATAATAAATTATTGCATTTCTAAAATTCATGCATGTTGCTCATTGCGGGGCAATAGCGGCCATTTTTTATGGAGTTCGAACTGGACATCAAAACGAACAGAATCCGAAAATCCAGTCATCTAGTAAACTTTTTCAAGTTTAGGTCGATTTTCGTCTAATTTGCCTACACTAACGTAGAAATCGGCATCAAGGTCTTCTTTGAGTTTTATTTTCAAAGTAATTCGTGAAAATTCTTAAAACAAACCTAGAAGTAACTAGTTTTTTTTAAGATCAACTTCACATATTTGTCAGTTATGCAATCAACAAAATTGATTATTTTTTTATCTGAAAAAAAATACTTTGTCGATCGTGGCCTATAAGAACAGTTAAAAAATATGGAAATTTAATAAAACGGTAAGCCTTCACTGAAAGAAATCGACCAAATAGAATGTTTTGCTAAGATGATCTGCATTATCATAAGTATTTTTTTTGTTAAGACTACATTATCATTATCTAACCATAAGAAAAACTGTTTTGCTGATGAGATTTTGCAACGGTAAATCTTTGACTATGGGCGTTTTCTTTATTTCAACGTTGAGTCCATCAGGTGGCACCGCAGTTCCACCAATGTTGTTCCTTTATTGTCTGGTGGATCCTTAGACTAGGAAAGATAAATGGTGAGGACTCGTAACAGCGCATAATCGCCACGCTAACAAGTTGTGCCTAAGACGCCATTGCGGTGGTGGCACACAAACGGTAGAGAGCAAAATGAAATTTTCCAATAGAAGTGATTTATAAGTGATTTAGTGCTAATTTATGTAATGTACCTACATGATGGTATCATATTCTATAAACTACTGTAAAAATCACAGCGGGAAAAAATTGAAAGGAGTGACGCTTTGCAGGTTAAAGTATATGCAGTTTTCACTTTAACTAATTAAATTAACTGTAGGCCTATTATTTACTTAATTATGTCCGTGTGCATGCAATGATAATGAGAAGCATAGTATATCATTTTCTGGTATGCAATTTGCACGTTATTTGATTGAAATTTTCATTCATCTTTTCTTCATTGAATATAGAACAGTGCATCCGAAATGACACTTTTTCCATGGGCGTAGGTATATCGATTATGGTGTTATATTATATAGAATGTAGAATAAATTCTGGTATGTAAGATATGAATAAATATATTTATGATAGTGAATATTAATTGTATTATTATGAAGCTGTTTTTGGAAAAATACCAGTTTTGTATCGTTTTATTCCTTTGATGTGATAAACTTGACACCTACATATTGTACATATGTTCCGCCAATGGCGCTTGCTCTCTGGTGGCAGGTGGCTTCACCATTGGCAGTAGCGTTACGACTCCTTACAATATATATCTTTCCTACTCTAAGGGTGGATCAACCAGATGGTTAAAATTTGTTCTTTTATTTATGATGGATGTGATCTGGTGGCATCACCTCAGAATAAATTGCATCACTGTGCAACCTTAAACTTGTGATGGTGGACTGATGATTGTTGTTTGGTGGATGTGAATTAAGGAATTCTTAGATCGGATAACTATAAAAATAACATATGACATTGAATACACGACTGATCCAACAGCAGCATGATGTGCCACAGTTTGTGAAATATAATTTTTTATTTTTACATACGTGGCTCCCTTTTAATTAATAAAGTATTTTCTACTATTCATTAATCATTTTTTGCATAGATTGCTTGCAACTCAGATAAAGAGACTTGGAGTAGAAGCTGCTCTCGTTCAGCAGAGTGATTCGTAATCATAATAAACAGGATTTCAATGAACAGTAATCAAAAGCTGCTTTCGTTTGCAGTGAACATAATAAACAGTATTTCAATGAACAATGATCATATGATCATACAAAATTGCATGGTAGGGGCAGACAACACATGAGACATGTACCTTATGATTACGAATCACTCTGCGGAACGAATAAAGCAGAAAATAAACAAGCTTAATGTTCGGTTAGGATAAAACCAACAAAACTATTCTTTTATTGCTAAACTGCCGTGTTCATCAGTTGATGACGTCATTCCACCATATCCATCACAGATGGTTTCCACCAGAAAAAAATGTTGAAATAAAGAAAACGCCCTATTTGTCCCAATAGCAGCACTTACTTAAACTAGGTAAAATATTGTTATAAGTCTTCTTTTTATTAGGGGTAACTAAATGATTTCTTACGATAAATAAGTGCCTTAAGTTAATGTTAACTATTTAATGGTTAAGACTCAAATAGACCTATGGTTGGTAAGTCACCTGTTAACTGTAAAGACGGGCTTACTAATCGTAACGTCTTACTTATTTATTTTTATACGTGGCGCAAGCGCAATTGAGTTTTTATCATCGCGCGCCATTTCATCCATGCAGCGACGCATGCAGTAACTAGTAAAGCGTCTAGAGAGACCGAAATGCGAAATCTTCGACACGCCCAACACGTGATATCATTAGTTTGACTATTTCTTCTTTGCTCTAGCGTTTGCTTCCAGCGAGATGGTTAGCGCATAGGTTACGCTTTAGCTTATGGCGCGAAGGGTCCCGGATTCAAATTCATACGTCCACAGAATTTTTTTTTTTATTATTAGTATATTTTTTTACAAATTCTTTTCTGATTTCTTTAGGTTTTCCTTCTTTTTATATAATAATTTCATTCTTTCGTGTGATTTCTTTAGGTTAGGTTAGTAGGTTTTTATTTTGATAGCTAATATTGTTAATAATTATTAACGCCGCAGGCAGTATTAGCGTCGCAGAGACAGACAGAGAGAGACAAAATAACAGGAAATATTTCATTTTCTCTACTTGCACGAATTTATTACACATTTACAAGGTAATGCGCATGCTCGAAGCTTTCGCATTTCGGTCGCTCTAGACGCTTGTAGTAACTAGTACACTTGCACAGAATAATAAAACAATCAGAATGGAATCTCTCAGGGAAGGGGAAGTTTCGCGCATTTCTAGGCGCGCATCCAATTCGCCATGTTCCTGGGGTAAACCAACTAATAATCGTGTGCTCTATACAGAGTTGCCAGATGTACAATAATTTCTGATGAACTAGGAATACATAATTATAGTTGGTATAGTTTTGTCACAAAAGCATTAATACATGTGGTACATTTTGCAGTAATCAAATGTCTTCAAATTCAATTTCTTGAGAAATGAGATGGTTGGTTACATGAAAAAAATTATGTACTAAAATTAATAAGCTTCATGTACCTTATAGTAATTTCAAAAACTCATCTGCGGCAACATTATGTATAACCTATTGGTCATAAGTTGACAGATATTATTTATTTATTTCGTTTGTTTTGCTGTTTATTTACGTGTTGGTCAATGCCTGACTGCGTTTGTTTTGTATAATACTCTCATTTAAAATAACTACGAGTATAGCCTATACACTGTAGAATTCCGTCCCGATCACTTTCGAGGCGGGCACGGACCGGCGAAATTAAGCGCGTCTCGACAGCAGGACCAAGAGATCGCAAAGAGGAAGGGGCTCGCACCAAAACTGCTCTTTAATATTATGATAACTAATATTTTAAAGTAATATTGACATATCATCTAATCCACTTATAATTCGTTCGAACGTGGATACACAGGCGTAGGTCTACTATGTTTCCACATCACCCACATCATCACATTTTTGTGCCTAATCAATCACGTCAGTAATGTTTTGCACTAAAATTTTAAAATAACATAGTCAATACATATATTCCTTTACACGCACAATGAAACAATTTATACACACCTCTCATATGACCTAATTTCAGTATAGGGTATATTCGTTATAGTATTGTATTTTAGAAACAATTTATGGTTAGGCATTTAAAAATTGCTCTACAGAATAGAAACAATTTTTAATTACATATGCTTATGCTTTGAAATTATATTAATGAATTGTTGAATTTATATATTTACTGTAAAATAATGCCTTTTAATAAAATGGACTGTTCTTATAAAGTTCATATTGCAAGTCATCCACGCCCTTCGTATCATAATAGTTATGATTATTTAAACGCTGTGTAAAGTTGTCAAAATTTGTTTTTAACACGGCGTTAGTATGATCCGCTGTTTTTTTACAAAATTAGTACGATAAAATGAGAAGTTCAGCACTAACATACAAAGGGAACTTTTAGAAAATTCAGAGACAATTATTTTATAGAGTGTCTTGAGAAAAGTTGAAAAGTGTATGTTCTACAAAATTAAATTACAAATTCCTAAGTGTGCGGACCTGATTACAACAGTACAGAATACACCCCTGATTTTAACCCCAACAAGATGGCCGATTCTCGAGTTAAATTGTATATGGGCAATGCTTAGAGTTTCCCTTCTGATTGTTTTATTATTCTGTGACACTAGTAAGAGCAGTAAGCAATTCGGCGTTCGACGAGACAGCTGTGAGAAAGGTTTTATGCAAAGAATTTTTATTATAAAACTTGTGCCTTATGTTATTGTATATTAGCTGCTTTTGTTCAGCAGAGTGATTCATAATCATAGTAAACAGGATTTCAATGAACAGTAATCATATGAAAGAAAATTGCATGGTATAGGGACAGAGACAACACATGAAACAGGTAGGTAGGTGCCTTATCATTACGAATCACTCTGCTGAACCAATGCAGCTATCATATAGTAAACTGTGATTGTGTCTTCTTACAAGTCAAAGTTCCCTTTTTTTAATAGGCACCCTGAATTGTTTATTAGTCGTTTGTTTCCTTAAATGAATCATTTATTTTAATTTTACCAACAATAACTAATTCTTTGTGTGAGTCAACATAGAAATGTATTAAAAACGTGTTTTAATATGAAGTGTGAAGTTAAACATGATGAATGGCACCATCTTTCTAAAAAATATAAAATTAAAATATTGAATTTACAAGTAACGTACTTGCAAAGTGACGTTACTAGGTCAAGAGAGATTATTTGTTGCCATTATAATGTAAGCTGCATAGTGGTTAAAAAGTCACCTATTAGCGGCAGGAAAGTTTTTTTCCGGTTACAAGGTAGTAATGGTGTAATAAATAGGAACTTACTAACTATAACAAAAAACTTATTAAGATTAAAATAGGTGGTGACTCCTGATAACAAAGCTATCAACCTAGCTAAGTCTTTCGCTTTGGAAAAGACGTTTTTAAAAAGATTTTAAAAAGTCAAAAGTTCACAACTCAAACAAATTAACTTATTTATTTTATAGTGTTACAATTAAACACAAGCGACAAGTTCGAGAATGGATATAAATCTAATGAGCTCTATAGTAAAACTCCTATTTATAAGCTAGGTATTTATTGTCTAGTAAGCATCATGAATGATGTGGCCGTTAGGTAATGTCAGCATAATGTAGATAAGGATGCTCACATAACTCCTCCATCCCTAAGCTGAAAAAATAAAGGATTTTGTTTTTTCAGTATTTTTCGATGTATTCTCAAGGGGTGTGTCCTGGTTCCCTCGTTCGGCATCTTTCTTAAAGCTGAACAATGTGTGAAAAATTTTGTGTTTCTTATGATAGATAAATTTGAGAAAGCAAATTAATAAAATAACAATAATTATAGATAAACATATATATAAGTCAGTGTGATCACTTCTGTTAATATCACTAAGTGTCTTTAGTTCGTGTAAATGGGTTTCGTCAGCCATGCGTTTGATGTCTGCGAGTCGATTCACCTCTATTTGTTTGTAGGGGGTGACTTCTTTGTTGTTCTCCTTGGTGGACAATGTTCTTACCGGGAGGATTTCCAAGGGTGTTCCAGGGATGAAACCGGCAATGTTGTAGAATTCATGTCCGCATGGATAGATATACTACATTTTTGGGGTATATATATCAGATGGGGTTGGTCAATGATATTGTAACCATGTTCTCCGCATTGCTTTTCTATCGTCATCTTAGAGGCTGGTATGGCTAATACATAGGCGTTGTTTATTCTTTCCAAAATGTCGTTTTTTATGACGACGTCTGTAGTTTGACAGGGTGCTGATCCAGCGCCGCTAAGTATTTGGGGTAGGCAATCTCCTTATGATACGGTTTGTATCACATGATACAAACACAGGTCCTCGATACGTGGGCATGGTAGTTCTTCGTAGTGGTGATAAGTCGAGTTTACAAGGATAAATGGTTTTAAGGGGATTATGGTTTTATTTAGAGCGGGTATAGGGAATAAGTGGTAATAATCGTATAAACCTTCGCTCAAAATAGGGAAGTGAAATATGAAGCATATGGTTTGCTTTACATAATAAATTTCTGTTTTTATTAGTTCGTAATAACTCTGAATATTTTTAAATTCTGGGGTTCCCTCGATATACACCCAGCAAACACCAATTATTGGCCCATTGCTAATAAACTGCCTACATGCCTTTACTTTATCATTGGTAGAGTACTGGCAAGGAACGCTAAATTAATGAATAAATTGCAACACCGGCCATCACTCGGCCACAGAACACTTTTCTAATGATGGCTGTGTAGTGCTTTTTTAACACATCTTTGGCATCACACGAATGAAAAGCATGATTGCTTTGCCATTACAGTATATGCAGTGGTAGCTACTAGAATTGGAGAGATTTCCGGACCCTGCCCACGCTGTTCCCAAATAAGAGAATACCTTAATTATTAATTAAGGCTGACATTTATTGGAAAATTATATAGCATGTTACATGATAATTAACGAGAAACCACTTATAGTTTCTTTAAAATCGGTCATGTACGGTTTTTCATTGACTACCATAAATTAGAATTTGAATGCTATTCGTCTCCAGTCAATTTCAGCTTTAATTACATTTTGCTATTCTCATATTTTAGGACAATACATGAAAGTGTGGTGACCTCCAAAATTCAAGTAGCCACTAGTGCATATGCCTCATCATTTCTTGCATGCGAAGAACCATTGTAACGATATTATTTCTTTATTAATACTTTGGAACCTTGGCTGTATTACCTACAATTCAAACTAATAAGACATTACTCATATTTTTAAAATTTGTTAAAGTAAACGGAAATATAAAAAAAGGCTTAATTTTTTTATATTACTTTTCAGAAATCTTAAATCCTGTAAAAATAAATACAATCGTAAAATTAAATAAATACATATAGTAGTGAGGACGGTAGCGATCTCTTTTATTGGCAAAGCTTTTGGACAACCCACCTTACCCCGCTGACTGCTCTACAGTATCTCTTACCACTACTACAGAACTTGTACTGTCAAGTTATTCTATGTATACTACTGTCTGATAATGCATTTCCCTACAACATTCACATGACTTCGTCACCATCAATCATAGGCAAAAACAAAGAGTGGATCTTCTAGAAGTTAATCGTGTTTATTATTTTTGTACAAATTAGTCGAGGTTTAGGCATTTAAAAATGATTTCAAAGAAATGTCTGTTTCCATTTGTCAAACCGTATTATTTTTCCCTACTTTTGATACAAGACTAATCAATTACAGACAGTTCTAAGAAGAGATATGTTTTGCAAAACATTAACACAATAATCTAATTTTCATTATTTTATTGTATCATATATTTTAACCCTTATTATATACAAGTGAAACATGTACCTAGTCCATAAATTGAAATGTTTTTCAAAAAAATGTATGCATAGAAACTTAAAGAAAAGTAGGAAACACCAGATAGAAGATATAAGAAATGCATGTATTGATACAAAAAAAAAATGTTTTTTTACTTTCTTACAATACAAATAGGTCAGTAGATTTATTATCAAATTAATAAAAATTCATTTTCATCTCTTGTTAGTGGTACTTTGTGTTCGTCCTCCATCATGGTCGATTGAACCTCATAACCAAGTTTTCATGTCTTCAATATTTTTTTGGGTGGTATCTTTGTATAAAGGATTTAACCTTACAGAATCTAAAAAAGTTTTTTAGGTGTTAGTTAAGGTGCAAATCATAACAGACTTTTTTTTCTTTTACTTATACAATTATTTAAGCTACATTATTAATAGTTTTGTCCAAAAATTCTGCTCTGCTCTATCAGAAGTCTTTTACTCTACACCTTCTCTCAATTAATAGCAGATAATTTAAAAAAATCAAATTTTACAAAAAGAGACTGCTCCATCACAAAACGCTTCATAAAAAGAATTTAATATACTATATTATTAATATACTACGTTCTTTTTGTATACCTACATAATAAAACCAGTCTTAGATATTTTTTTCTTTTTATAAAGAATACTGTGACTTCCTTTCTTCTTGCACACAATGCAATTTTTAGAGTACAAAATATACATTTTCAGATGTAGATAAAGTTCCAAAATCATTCTCTAGTAAAACACGAAAATAAAAAAATAGGGGTTAACGTCGATTTGGGGGGTCCTTAACATAACATGCTTGGAGTTGTCATTACTATTGGACGGTAAAAATACTGGATTTACTGGAGGACATGTCGTAACTTTTTGCTTATTCTACTCTGTTAATTTTATGTTTGAAAGTTGTACTAACATCCAACAGAAACATTCAGATGGCAAGTACATGTTATTGAAGTAAATAATTGTTTTTAACATTACAATGGATTAAACATGTATTGATGAAAATGTTGATAAGTTATATACTGGGGATATTAACCTATATGTATCGGAGAGATGACGATCATGTAAACAGTTAAGTAATTACCTTTAGCTTTAAATATACTTAGAACAGTCAGTTGAATTAAGCACCAAAATATTAATAATGTATCCTCGGGGTAGTATCATATAGTGCAATGACTATTCCTGCTTGTATCATTTTGTCGAGAGTCAATATTTGGAACAGCATTTTCTTGAGTTATTGTAGTATTAGAATTAATTAGGTAATTGGCCATATTAACCTCAACATTTATCTCAAAGCCCCGAGGTACTTCTCTTAGGTTTTTACCAATATTTTCTTTTCCAGCCTGCTCCTTTTCCTCTGTTAACTTGTAATCTAGGTTTGGTAATATCTGCCGAATTTTCTATGATGATAAAAATTAATATGATGCACTTATTGTCATAAGCCATGTGAAACACTTAAACTTTTTAGTTACTACACACACAGTTCCACAATACAACAGTACAAACGCTATTTCAAATAAAAAAATGAAGTAAAGAATAATATATAATCACTGAGTTCGCACCACTGAACTATACATATAAATGGAATGCTAATGTCTATACCTAGTTGTGTGTCAAATTGAATCTCGCGCAAGTATGGCGACCCCCGGTAGGGGCGCATTCGCAGTGTGTAGAAAGCCAGGGCCCGCTCTATTTTTATTGCAAGTGTTTTTAATTTGTCTTTTTTTCAGAAATCATCAAAAATATGCTTGCATAGATTGACATTTCATATATAATTAACTTTTGTCTTAATTTTTATTAAAGAACATAAAAGTTGTCATGCCCAAAACACAATTATTGAATTTTCAATTTCAACAAGCGATAAACACGAGAGGATTACTTGACGCCGGCTCTGAAATTCTGCACTAATCTAAGACCTCCCGCCAGAAAAGACAAATCAAAGAAAAATTGCGTTTCTGACTCGAGCTCCAACATACTTTTAAAACTAGATTTCTACTGCAGCGACGCATATCCCTTGAATCGCATGATTGAAGCATTTTGTTCACGCGCATATATCTGTATTGGTCTTCCATTTATTATGTATAGTTCAGTGGTTCGCACGCCTAGCCATTTATTTAACCTAAATGTCAAATTTTCAAAGCGTTCCACTAGATATCGGAAACGCGGGAGATTTAAAAGTATGCAATGACAATACGTAATAATGCAAAGTATACCACTTTATGCACGTTTTTTTTTTATTAACAAATATTGTGCTTACACCATTAAAAATAGAGTATTAATACATTGATACATTTACTGTATATTGGTTAACATTCATCAAGCCAACAGTGAATAATTGGCGGCAAAATTACCATGCAATAAACGATTTTTTACATCACTTAAGGAATGTTAATTTATCACAGGCAAAAAAGTGCTTTTAGTTATTTAATGTACCAGCAACGTTAAAATAATTTCAACTGGGCAATTACAGAAAGAGTACTTTATACACACAAGACCATTACAGCACGGACATTATAATGGTTAGACAATATTTTATACTCAGTTTCTAAATATTGGCAAAAATTGCCAACACAATACCAATGATAACTGTAATGGCCCTTTGTTTGCCAGACATACTGTGTTTGCTGGGCAGGGTGTTCATTATTCTTGTCAGATCAATTAAATCATTGATAGGTAGAATAGCACTATGTATTGATTCTAGGTGTGCGAATAATATTGCATCTTGTATGTTGTCTAGTATGGTAATTAACGATAAACAATCTATAATCATATTGTCCAGAAAATTTTGCAATCTTAAAAATAGTGTAAATTTATTCAAGCTTTGTCCAATAGTTCTTAATCTAGTATTTATTTGATTTTGATTAATAGTGGTTTTTTCGAATGTTGATATTGTTTCGTTCATAAAATTGTTTGTAATTGTTAAATAATTTTCTAAATCTGTATGCATCTCTTTCTGGTTTGACTCTAGGATGGATATAGCGTTATCATATCGTTTTGCGGCGTCCGAATCTAAGGTGCCAAAGGCCCATTTGGAGGCTTTTCCAATTATATTAAAAAGGCCTCTTTTTGTTGGTGTGTTTCCTAACGGTTTCACGTTTTTCAGTTTATTTTCCGCTTGATTTAGTAGGTATTCTAGATGTTCATATATATTATTTAATTGTGGATATAGTTCGTCGTTTATATTTATAATGGGTTTTATTGTTTTCATATTTATTTTTATGCTTAATATGGGGGCATCAAAATTTGTTAAATCAATGTATTTTATAAATGAATGTTTTTGTGAAGTGGTTTGGGCTTTGCCTAACGAAAAAGGAAGGATGGGGTTAGAAATTTTATCTATCTTGATTTGTGCTTGTACTAGCGACGTCAGGTACAATATGGCTAGTCGTCCCAGCATCTGAAACAGGTAATTTTCCTTTTAGATTTCTGGCGGGTTTAAGCGTAGATTTATGACGTGTGCCTTTTGTTGTTAATATTTTATTCTGTTGGTCTTGAACGACCATAACCGATTCGTAGGGAGTAGCGATTTTATTCCTGAGAGTTAATTTTGCATACGCGGTTTTGTGCGTGGTAATCGGTTCTGGTTCATTTCTATTTTTGTTGACTTTCGAGAGGTCTTTACTCTTTTCGTTGTTCTCGTTAACCATTCTTTCTATTATTTTTAAGTTTGTACTGTGTTTGTTTACGTAATCATTAATAATGTCGTGTTCGGACATTTCGAATGCCGTTTTATTATCGAAATCTCCTTTTATAATTTGAAAAGGTGTAAATTTTGTTGCTGAATGCATGGAGTTATTATATCCCAAAATCGCGTAACTCATTAACGTTTCGATCGTTTGTGCCTTGTTTAGTCCCGTATTTAATATACGTAGTCCTTCTAGTATGGTAGAGTGAAATCGCTCTATAGGGGATTTACTACCAGGATTTCTTACAGTTGTAAAGTGTAATTCGATACTATGTTTAGCACAAAATTCTTCAAATAAATGATTTTTAAATTTTGTCCCTAGGTCGCAAGTGATTTTTCTGGGGATACCGTAGTGTGACATGTATTTTAGTAAAGCTTCGCAAACATGAATAGCTGTAAGGCAAATAGGGTAAGCTTGTCCGAAACGGCTAAAACTATCTACTACAGTTAAGAATTTCTGTTTGCTCACAACAAATGTGTCTATGTACAAATGTTCAAAAGGACGATGTCCAATAGGGGTTGACTGAAATACAATTTTATGTGGGTGTCGTTCATATTTGGTTTTCTGACAGGTGACACAAGTATTTATATAATTTATTACGTCATTATTTAAATTAGGCCAATAGTACAGATTTCGCAGGGCGAGGGTGGTTTCGTTAATACCGCGATGTACAGTTTTTTGCTCGTGGTGGTATTCAATTTTTTCTTGTTGCGATTCTGGTTTTTCGATATCGTCAACGTAGTTATTTGTCTGTACTAATTTGTAAGCAGTATGTTGAAAATGTCGCTGCAAAATGGGAATTATTTCTTGCATAATCCGTTCGTCAATTAGTATTCCGTATAGTGTTTTAGGTTTTACATATTCTTTGAAAGTTTCTACTACTTCGTTTTCAAACATGTCTTTATTTCTACTAGGAAAAACTATCTGATATCTAGTTTTTGTCCCTAACGGTTTTGCGAGTTTCACGTGGGTACAGGTAATATCTTTACTAGCTGTAATCATTGGTTGATTTTTAAATGTATTGATTGCATTTTCTGAAATGGGAATATTTAATATTGGGTTTTCGGTTGCGGAATGTATTGTTTCATTTGACGCCTGTGATCTAGGGGGGCAAATTTGCGTATCTGAGATTATATTAATTTTCGGAGTGTTCTCCACTGTTAAGTCGGCGGGGGAAACATCGTCGTCTGATCGAAATTCTAGATCGATTAAATCATCTAATGTTAATTCGGGGAAATCGGTTTCTAATTTGTTTTGATCCGAATCGTCTATATTGCCGTCATTAGATTTGTTTTCTATTGGATGTATTTCAGGCTGAATTTCAATACGCGAGAGAGCGTCTGCTACTTTATTTTCTTTACTCTTTTTGTATATTATGTCATAGTCATATTCCATTAATTTTAGACGCCATCGCATAAGGCGTCTGTTTGGCTCTTTCAAGTTATTAACCCACTGTAGGGGTTTGTGGTCTGTGACTATGGTGAATTTTCGGCCAAATAGGATTGGACGCCAGTATTTTGTAAAATTTACAATAGATAATAGCTCTTTTTCTATTGTGCTGTAATTTATTTCCTCAGGGTTAAGGGTGCGACTAGCGTACGCTACTGGTTTATCGTTACCCATAGTTCCTTGTGATAAAACCGCCCCGATTGCGTAGTTACTAGCATCGGTGGTGAGTATAAAAGGCTTAGTGAAGTCGGGGTATTGTAACAATGGTTCGTTAGTAAGTATGTTTTTACAGGTTTCGAATGCGGACAAAAATTCGGGTGAATGAATAACTTTTTCTCCTTTTTTCAAACACTTCGTAAAGGGTTTTGTGATCTTTGCAAAATCCTTTATGAATTTTCTATAAAATCCAAGTAGCCCTAAAAATGATTTTATTTCACGTGCCGTCTTAGGAATAGGAAAGTTTTTGATGGCTCGGATTTTGTTGGGGTTAGGTTTTATACCTTGTGGTGTAATAACATGCCCTAAAAATTCGACGTTCTGTTTTAAAAATTCCGACTTGTCTAATTGTATTTTTAATTTAGCCTCTCTCTCAATTTTGAAAATACTTGTTTTAGATTTTGAATATGTTCCTGAAGGGAAGTACTGAAAATAATTATGTCGTCCATGTAGACTAAACATATTTTATTTTTAAGTTCTCGTAAAACATGGTCCATCACACGTTGAAACGTGGCTGGAGCGTTCTTAAGGCCAAATGGCATCCGCAAATATTCGTAATGGCCGTTTTCGACGTTAAATGCCGTTTTTTCAATGCTGTTTTGTTGCATTTCGATTTGGTGGAATCCGCTAGCTAAATCTAAAGTTGTAAAATAATTACACTTGCCTAATTTGTCAAGTATATCGTCGATGTTTGGTATCGGGTATCTGTCGTCTATTGTTTTTTCGTTTAGTCGCCTATAGTCCACTACAATACGCCATTTCTTTACTCCGGATGCGTCAGCCTTTTTTGGGACTATCCAAATCGGACTGGACCAGGGTGATTGACTTGGTCTAATAATGTCGTCTTTTAACATCTTGTTTATTTGTGTGTTTACTTCGGTTTTGTGATAGTGTGGAAACCGATAAGTTTTTACATGAATGGGGATTTCGTCATTAGTTTTTATCTCGTGTTTTACTTTGTTGGTAAATGATAGTTTCGGATCAGCGTGATGAAAAATATCGGGAAATTTATTTATAAGTTTTAATATTTCTTCGCGTTCTTCCTCGTTCATATGACTGGTTCGAATTAAGTCATTTAAATTTTTATGTTGGCTTGTTTGACTAGAATAATCGGGTAATGCGTCTTCAATATTATAAATTTCAAATTGTTCAGGATCATAAAGTGTGACATCAAAAGGTGTTCTAATTTCTACACATGAAGCCTGATCAGTATTGTTTTGAATTTCAAATCTAGCAGGAAAATTTTCTGCATAAGTTAGAGTTTCAGGAATGTATAGTCCGAAAAGGTTTTGCTCGGGAACTAAAATATTTCCGTCACGTTTATTTACATAAAATAATTTGTTGATAGTTTGATGGGGTGGTATTTAAATTTTTATATGCGTTTGCGTGTGTTCTTCGAGATATTTGAACGGTATTTCAACTTTATCATTGTATAAAACTTGATTTGTAAAATGCATTTGTAAATCTAATTTTCTTAATTCGTCTAGGCCTATAATTCCGTCGAAGTAGTCTGAAAAAGGGTATAATGTGAATTCTATTTCTTTATCTGATTGTAATTCTTTAAAAGCTGGTATTTTTGCTTTGTACACAGCTTCGCGAGCTTGGCCTATCGATTGTAATAACGAAGGTGCTTTATACATGCAATTTGGAAAATATAATTCGGCTACAATTGGTCTCAACATGGAAACGTTACAACCGGTGTCGATTAATAATTTTAAATCGGGATTTGTTGTTTGTATGTATGGTAAAGCGTTTATATATGCATTAAATGTTATGTCTGTCTGTCTGTTTGAGGAAGTTTGAGAAAATTTGGGTTCTCGAGATTTGAATCATAATTCGCATTGTCTACAGGGTCATCTCTATATTCTTGGTTATATGGGTTGTGGTATTGGTCGGGTACTTGATATATTTCATTTTCAGCAATTGAATATTGATTATCGAAATTTTCATTATTTTGTTCTTCAGAGTAAAAGTAATTTGCATTTTCGGTATCATATGTGACGTCGGATGGTTCGTCATTTATTGCGTGTAGCTCCTGAACAGTGTATTTAGGATTTTGGGTGCGTTGTACCCAAGAAAACTGTTGTCTCACTTGGCCAGAGGTTAATCTTGGCTGTTGGTGATTTTGATAGTTTCTGTTTGTGGGGAAACTTTGCCGCGATTGTATCGACATGGGTTCAGGTGCGTGTTGAGGGGTTCTATTCTGATTTGGTCTGAACACATTTTGTTTTTGTTGATTTCCAAAAACTTGATTATTTGTGGGGAATCTAATATTCATATTTGGTCTAGGTTGAATTGGTATAGGTTGACTAGGAAAATTTTGCTGTGGTGGAAATTGCAAAAATTGGTTTTGATAATTGTATTTATATGGCATTTGAGTCTGGAATTTGTTAGTATTTTGTTGCATTATTTGTGTTTTAACAGGTTGTTTGTTAATTGAATTTTGAGTTTGAATTTGAGTTTGTATAAAGTTTTCATTTTCAATATACAAATTTATGGCTTCTTCTAATGCTTTAGGGTTTCTAGATCTAATAAAATCGCAAGTTCGCATGTTTAAATTCCGTAAAAAGACTTTTAGACTTTGGGACTCATATTGCTCTATATAAATTAATTTTTGTTGTTTGGTAATTTCTGCGACAGGTTTTGAGTTTAATTTAAAACATAATTTACTGCGGTTTGTTTGAATCCGTCTAGCAAATTCAATCGGATTTTCGTTATGTTTTATCGTCATGATAAATAATGTCTGTTCTAAAATGTCTAAAGATCGGTTGTCTCCGAACGTGCTTCTAAGATTTTCTTTAATTAGTGCCCATGAATTTAATTCTGGACGAGCGCCTATTAACATACGGGCCCTGTCTCTTAATTTACCCGCTATTATGCGTTCGACACATTTATTTAATCCGCGATCTGTGGTATTGCCGTATAGCTCGTAAAATTCGTCAACCGCATTTATAAATGGTTCTAATTCGAGTTCCGTACCATCATAAGGTGCTATTGAGTCTGCATACAATTTCAGAACATTAATATTTATGACATTTTCAGTAGCCATTTCTGGACTTTCTGTTTTTTCTAGTTCAGGTTTATCTAATGATAAAGAACTGAGTGAACAGAGTATTGAGTCTAATTGGTTATTATCGTTCATGAGATGAAAAATATGATTTTACAGATGTTCTCTTATAAAAATTAAATATGATAGTAAATGATAAAATTTTGACAAGATCTGATCAAGAATCTTTAATTTTTGTAATACAAAATAATACCAAAAATTGTTACTTGTTTTGTTTATGATGGCTCTTTGAAATTTGGAAACGGTTCACTTATTTTACGATGTGTGAAAATAATAAAGTTTTCAAGTTTCTTAAAATTACTTTTTCTTCTTAATTCTACGTTTCACGTGACTGTGAATTTGAACAGAAATGTTCTCACCTAATTAAATTTTTGAACAGAATTGTTCTCACCTAATTAAATTTTCTTGAGTTTATACGATATAATACCCAGGAAGTGAACAAAGGAAAACAAACTCGACTTACCTTGATTGGAAGAGGTGTTTGCTGCCTTTGGAGAAGTTATCCAACTGAAACTGCACTTGGTTCTTCTTGCAAATCTACTCAATTCAACTTGCAGTGTCTGTTGTCAATTTCCTTGATGGGAAAGTTGCACTATGCACTCACAACACGAGGTTCTTTTATTTAAGTCTAAAGAAATCAAAATTTCACGTCGATTTCTTGCACGATGCACGGACCGACGGACTTAAATCTGCACCGACTGCGCCAGCTAAGTCTTTCGCTTTGGAAAAGACGTTTTTAAAAAGATTTTAAAAATTCAAAAGTTCACAACTCAAACAAATTAACTTATTTATTTTATAGTGTTACAATTAAACACAAGCGACAAGTTCGAGAATGGATATAAATCTAATGAGCTCTATAGCAAAACTCCTATTTATAAGCTAGGTATTTATTGTCTAGTAAGCAGCATGAATGATGTGGCCGTTAGTAGTGGACTGAAAAAGCAGCAAATATGTTTCAAACATTTTTTTTAAGGTACAACCACATGTGGTTTTTACAAAATGATAGATTAGGTCCCTGGTCATCTGAAATCGGCAATTACAACATTTTTTAATAGGGACAACATTTTTTATTGCGAAATTTGTCAAAAATTTGTCAAAACTATGTTTTATTACTTTTCACACATACCTCGCGATATCTCCGGAACCAATTTAGATATTATTTTTTTCTTTTTTGTAATCGATAAAGGAAGTGTGGCCGAAGATAACTGCGGTATTGTCGTTAGTATGAAAAATTTAGTTTTTTTGTGAAACTAGGAGAAACTTTGATATTTACTTTTTTGCAGCACTGTTTTCAGTAAGCGAGAAACTTTTTTGTTTTAAGAAATGTTGCTATACTATCTGCGTACGAAATAAGGCCAAAGCTTCAAAAAAGTTTTTAAAAAAATAATCACTATTCTATGTCTTATAGTTTTCGAGTTATAGTTAGTTAAAGTTGAAAGTTCCCGCGCCTCCGTTTAAGCATGTAGTACTAACTGCAGGCCGGTGTGGTTTAGCCGGCCGGGCCGTGCGGCTAGGTGTAAGTACTGTTGGTACAGCGATATTGTGGGAGCGTCAACTTGATTATACCTGTAAATAAAACTTCCTGAACAGTTTAGAAATATATTGTTATAGCTATTACTTCAGTTTAGATTAACAATCTTCGCCATCTGATGAAGTTTCGTTGATTAAGCTGTTACTGCAGTTTGCATATTTGTAGTCACAGCAGCATTTTAACCCTTGTAAAACACAGGTACACCTATTATTGTTACAAGTTTTGTCGGAACTTCGTATCGACAAAGTTTTTCTTATATCATCGGGTACTGGTTCTTGAGAAGAAAAATTGGCCTGCCAAGTATTTTCCTCTAATGTCCATCCGTATAGAGTCGGATCTTCTACTGGCATCTCTTGAATGTGGCTACTGTACCAAATTTTTAATTGATACAGACACCTAAGACACCTTGAGTTTAGTAAATAAATACCCCTTAAAAATTTATAAAAATTCATATAGTGAAGCAAGATTTTTCAAAGCAGACGTAATTTGGCTTTTATATTTCTAAGAATTATATTTTCACAAAATTTCCCAAAAAAAATTATTAACCTACCTGTCTGCACAAATGTTAAGCGCTCTTGAACTTTCTTTCCAGATCTGTTACATATTAGACACATTTTCCGAATATTAAATGCGTCTTTATGGTATCTTGCCCGAGACGATGACGCATTTTCGTTTTCACTGGAAACATGTCCAATATTTTGCGAACTAAGTAATAAATGTTTGTCTGCAAGTTAAATGAAATCTTGCTTTAACCTTTCCTCCTAGAATGTCCTCCTTTTGTTGTAAAATCTTTTGAGCAGAAATGTATTTCCTTTTTTCTGCAGCACTTATAATTGTTTTTAATCCTTGCAATCTCGGATTTTGTGTCACATGTTTGTCATTTTCTTGTAGAGCCTGCTCACAAAATAAACACTCCATTGTTAACAAAAAAAAAATATGGGTAGACACACACCTTCAAATATACACAATAATATATAATCGCAGTAATATTAACACGCAAAGACAGTTTGTAACTTGTTAGCTAAAGTGAATCAAGACTGTATAAGTAGCATGCGGATGCGGATATGTCTGCTCGCCGGCCGGAGCTGTGCGTTCTTTAGAAGGCGATGCACAATAATTAAAGGCGGCTGCGGAAACTTTCAACTTTAACTGACTATAACTCGAAAACTATAAGACATAGAATAGTGATTCTTTTTTTAAAAACTTTTTTGACGCTTTGGCCTTGTTTGGTACACAGATAGTATAGCAAAATTTCTTAAAACAAAAAAGTTTCTCGCTTACTGAAAATAGTGCTGCAAAAAAGTAAATATCAAAGTTTTTCCTAGTTTCACAAAAAAACTAAATTTTTCATACTAACGACAATACCGCAATTATCTTCGCCCACACTTCCTTTATCGATTACAAAAAAAAAAGAAATAATATGTAAATTGGTTCCGGAGATATCGCGAGATATGTGTGAAAAGTAATAAAACATAGTTTTGACAAATTTTTGACAAATTTCGCAATAAAAAATGTTGTCCCTACTAAAAAATGTTGTAATTGCCGATTTCAGATGGCCAGGGACCCAATCTACCATTTTGTAAAGATCCCATGTGGTTGTACCCTAAAAAAAAAAATGTCGAGAAGGAAGCGACTTTTTCCCCGTTTTTCAGTCCACTATAGGTAATGTCAACATAATGTAGATAAGGATGCTCACATAACTACCTACAGTAACAACTAAATAATATGAAAAACTTTTATTAACGGTACATAAGTGCATCTTAGCAAGATCGTTTTTGTTGCGGTTATATACAGAGCAGTCTTGCTGGAGCCTATTTAATGCAGATATTTATTAGGGGTTAGTCAATTTCTCTTTATGGATAATAGAAATTACTTTCAGTGTTGTTTAATCGAAAATTATTCACAATTGTTAACTTAGACTATATAAAAATGTTTAGGAAAAATATTCATTTTTACTATTTAATTTATTCAAGCAGTTAAAATATCATTTTTACAAATACACTAATACATATTGCTAATTTACTTACTTTTATCACTTCTTGGGAAGTAATTTGTTGAAATGCTTGCTGAATACTAGCGCATCCATAGTTAATTTCTATTGTTGTGAGAACTTTTGTACACTTCTTGTTTCAATAATCCTCATAAATAATAATCCAGTGGCGTCAGGTCTGGAGAGCGGGGAGGCCAGTATAAACTAATAATAAACAATTTTTTTCATAGTGACCCAAAACAAAAGCAACAGATTTTACATACATTAACAGTTATTCAATCAGTAAACATTATAATAAATGTATAAAACTGTTGAAGTAATTATGTTGTTTTTATTAAGTTAATTTCTCGATACTAGTAACATTAGTGTATGTGTAAAACAGACTAATTGATATTTTAATTACTTTAATAAATGAAATGCTAAAAATGAATATATTGTTATGAATTACACCCCCTTGGAACTGGAGATGATGCGCCTATGCCTACTAATTGTGACTGGAAGATGTAGAACATTTTTGTTAGGACATTAGTGGTTAAGTGACAGACTCTGAACAAAACTTTTTCGTGTAGTTAATTAAGTGCATTTTCGTGAACTTTCTAGAACTTCTCAATTTGGACAGTAGTTTAAGTGCTGTTTTGCGATTTCTCTGGACAATTCCATTACCGATATTGACGTGATTATTAAATTTTGTTGATAATTATATGCCGATAACAACCAGAAGCATGGCATCCGAAAAACAAACGCAGGACTTTATGGCACAAATGCAAAATATGATGATAGACCAAGAACAAAAACGTCAAGAAGAATTAAGAAAAATTTTTGAGGAGCAAGAACGAAGACGTCAAGAGGAGAAACAAGAAGAGGAGAAACGACGTCAAGAGGAAAAACAAGAAGAGAAACGACGTCAAGAGGAAAAACAAGAAGAGGAGAAATGACGTCAAGAGGAAAAACAAGAGGAGGAGAAACGACATCAAGACGAAGAGAAACGACGTCAGGAAGAATTGAGAAAAATCATGCAAGACTTGGACATTAAACAACAAGAAGAGAGAGACGAGACGAGTAGGGGGCAGTGTTATGAATTACACCCCCTTGGAACTGGAGATGATACGCCTATGCCTACTAATTGTGACTGGAAGCTGTCAGAATGAAATGGACTTTTCTGGAATGTTGTTGGAGAAGATTCTTGATTGTTTCTAGATGGATCTAGAGAGTCAAATTCGGAGTATATAAGGCGCGATTACCAGCGCGGAAGGGGAAGTTTTATTAAGAAGGCAGTTTATAAAAGTGAACAAGTAGAAAAGTGAAAAGTGAGGTTAGATATCAAGTAAATAAAGTGAATTTGAAGTATTGTATAGTCAGTAAATAGTTAAATAAAGTGATATGAATTATTTAGAACCCACGGATTCACACAGGGTGTTTCCTAAAAGGTGAATAAGCGCAACAATATTTTCCCAAAAGTATATAGTATGTACTCTTTTCCAGTGACGTTTTAGGCAAAATCGATAAAAATCACGAAATTAACGGTTTTCTCGAAATTTGAGCATGACGCACTAGTTATTTTAAGGTTATATTTTTTGGACCAAAATACAAAAATGGTCAAATTTTTATCGGTGCTTCTGTCTTAGTTTTCGAGAAAAACATCTTTGAATTTTAGGAATTTTTCTTGGGGGAAAGTGGGGTCAGAGAAATCTGAAAAAAATGCGTTGAAGTACTTAGCTCTATTTCCACTATATACCTGATTTTCTTGGTAAAGATTCGTTCACTAGGTGACAAAATAAAAAATAAACGAGCAATAGCAGGTTCTTTGGGCTTTTCTACCAAGCAAGAGGAAATTGTATTGGCGGTAAATGTGGTTAGAGAAATCTGAAAGAAATTGAGTTGAAGTAATTCTATTTCCACTATATACCTGATTTTTATTTAAGATTCGTCCGCTAGGTCGATTAAACAAAACCTACTGTTTTTTAAATTAGCATAGTTTTTAACCGTTTTTAACAGACCAAAATCGACGAAGTAATTCGTTTTTATGCAAAAAGTAATAAATATTTGAAGTTAATTTGAAAAAAACTGAGAAAGGTACGAGGATGTGTAGGCGAGAGGTGAGATACATTGTATTGGGACATTCTCTGAGAAAATGCGACCCCAATTTCCCCAAAATTCGGAGCTACAAAAATGTTGTTGCAGGGCATGAAAAGATTGGAAAAAATGTCTAATATACGAATTTGAGTGGCGCAATTTATTATTTTTGTTTTATGGGTGATTTAGCCCTAAAAAGGCAAAAAGAATTTTTGACGTTGAAGAAAATGATAAAAATGTATTCTTTTTTTATTTTTGGGACGGCATCTTACTTTTTGAGTGAAAACAAACATAAAATTCTTGAGATTTTTTCTAAAAACTTAACCTTTTTCAGTAAAACTGGGTAAAAAAATGTTAAAATATTAAAACTTTGAGAATTTTTAACTCCAAAACAACACACTTTATGAAAAAAAATTATGGAACAAAAATTGTTATATTTTTATAGAACAAAAATTATTTGTAAGAGGTCAGAGAATAACTGTGAATTTCAAACGTGTAAAGCGTCAAATTTTTGAAAATTTCTAGCAAATTCGGATGAAAAAATCAAAAAATTAAAAATTTCCAAAAATTGATAAAATAATTCTGAAAAAAATCACAGTTATTCTTGGACCCCTTACAAACAATTTTTGATCTACAAAATTTTTTCATAAAGCGTTGTTTTAGAGTTGAAAATTCTCAAAGTTTTAATATTGAAGATTTTTTGACACAGATTTACCGAAAAAGGTTAACTTTTTAGAAAAAAAAGACATTTTTTGTTTGTTTTTACTCATAAAATAAGATGCCGCCACAAAAATCAAGAGAACAATTTTCTGTAATTTTCTTCAACGTTAAAAATTCTTTTGAAAAATCTTTTTGCCTTTTTATGGCTAAATCAAAATTATAAATTACGCCACTCAGATTCGTAAAGTAGACATTTTTTCCGGTGTTTTCATGCCCTGCAACGATATTCTTGTAGCTCCCAATTTTGGAGAAAGTATTTAAACGATCTGATTTCAAAATTTTCTTTGCTCGTGAGCCATTTAGAGATATTAACAGGAACAGAAATTTAAGTTATAAAAAATAATAACCCTCATAAATTCGGCGATGTGAAATGAGAAAATTGTCGTGACAGTCCGTCATCGCAAACAAGTACATTATAAAACAATTTCGTTCTTTTTGTATGGCATTTAAAAAATATATACTGCTGACTCTTTCGGCAGTTTTCAAGAGTAAAACTGCACCTATTTAAGTATGCCAAGGACCAAGGTTCAGATTTAATAAGAAAGTTGCTGTTTTTTTAATCGCTGCATTGTATGATAATAAACATGTATATGATTGATGAATACAACTTTCTTCTGTTATAGCCAAAAAAAGTTCTGAAAAAACAGGATTTTTCTTCGATAACTTTTTTCTTGAAAAGAAAATTGTTTGCGATGAAAGTCACCTAGATAATAAAATTATCTAACCCAAATATTAAAAAAAAGAACAATAAAACAACTTACTTCCTTGAACTTAAAACTGTTTAAAAAATTACGCGATTGTGTTGGAAATTGGGCTAATTGTAGCTAAAAATGTCCTCGAGAAGGTGATGTGGACTTTATATACTTATGAACCTACAAAGTTCACCAAAATCAATGCATAAGGTGGCCACCACTTTACTTACACTTTATTTATATTAGCCACTTTTTGTATAATTTCTTGTGTCCAATTATCGTTTGTTGTACTGTACATAACATTTTGATAACGGTTAATTACTGTTTATATTTTTATCTTAAACTGCCTGAGCGAAAACCTACAATTACTGAACGGAAAATTCTATGGTAATGTTATAATATTAATAGCCAGTAATTATTGTAAAATTTTCTAGGAAACATAACACATTAATAATAAAGAAAAATAAATACAAAGGAATATATAAATTCCAAGAAAAGAACCGCTGCCTAAGGAATCACTACTTCCACATCCAGATTTTCCATCCAAGTCTCTTTAAAGGAAAAAATCTAGACTATACTTGCACTCTAGTATGAAATAATGGTTTATAGAATGGTAATAAAAGGGTGTTGCCGAATGTCAGCCAAACCTCCAGAAGTTCCAGGCGCTGCCGAATATCAAGCACATGCCAGCGAAGAAAGAAGACCAAGACAGAAGAGGGCCAGAAGAAACGACCCTGCTGGCAGGGTCCAACAGCCAGGACCAGGGGAGGTTTGCTAACATCGCCAATACCGTCTGCATTTGCCGGAGGGATAGGCGAAAAAGCAGGCCCACCCCTTACGAGGCCGGTCCAGGTCTACAGCGATGATTGGGGCAAAGAGCTCAAGCTCGACCCCTAATCATCCGAAACCGTCTACTTAAGTCAAGAATATTGGCGCGAATATCAAGGAAATTTCGGGCCGTTTTCGAATCCATATCCGAGCAATGTCGAATACCAAAAATATTATTAAGAAATCAACGGCCTTGACTTATATACACCAAATCCCAAGTTTCTGTACTCTTACCTGCTTGCTTTACTTATTTTCCCCTATTTACCCCTGTTTCACCTCGAACTCGAAAGGAATCGTCTCAAAATTTAATCGAGTTCCAGATGTCGTTATAATAGATACGTGTACCAAATTTCAAGTAAATGTCTCAATTTTATTTAATTAAGGCTTTTAATAATAGAGTGGGGGTGGGGTGGTGAGGGGGTTAAAAATATTATAAAAAAATCTGAGGCTTATAACTTCTAGTCACAAAATCCCAAGTTTCTGTGCTCTTACCAGTTGCTTTATTTATTTTCCCCTATTTATGCCCATTTAACCCCCAATCCTTCACCGGAAGTAGCGCAAAATATAATCTAGTTCCAGATCTCGTCATGGAACATACGCGTAACAAATTTCAAGTCAATACCTTAAACCGCTGCTGAGAAAACAGGCGTACAGAAAAGTTACAGACAAACAGATCATCCGACCGACAAACAGAAATTTTTTTCTCTCAAATTTAAAATCCCGACATTTTATGACATTCTAAGCCTATTTCAACAAATAAAGTTTTTTAAATTCCACTACGTGGGTGTGGAAGTAAAAAAATTAATGGAAAAACCAATTAGGAAATGAACAAACTAAATTGCGTTGAAGTCAAAGGCCTTAAATCAGTGGTTTACCTTGGAATTAGGGGTACAATCTCCAGAAAAAAATTTGAATCCCGGGATTTCGGGATTGAAAATAGACAGTTTGTAATCCCAGAATTGACCGTGATGCAAATCTACCTTTAACAAAAATAGGTGGGTAGTAATCGGGGCTACTAACGTGAGGTATCCGTGAAAACTTACGACTAAGTCACCCCCTCCCTAGCGTCGTACGGTGGCGTGCGAAATTTCGGCTGGTTTACTTATCGCTTTCAAAAGTGTCTAGGTACACGAAATTGCTGAGCTTCGACCGTGCGCAAAACGTGATATCTTTTATCTGACTACTTATTCCTTGCCCTATAGTGTTCATTGCCAGCCGGATGGTTGGCGTATAGGTAATGCTCTTGTTTATGGTGCGAAAGGTCCCGGGATCAAATTCCTACGACCGCTCAATTTTTTTCTTTAATTTTGTAATGATTAATATATTTTTTCACAAGTTCTTTTCTATGATTTCTTTAGGTTAGGTTAGTAGGTTTTTATTCTGCTTAAAATATTGTCATTTTTCCGTGTGACTTCTTTGCGTTAGGTTAGTAGGTTTTTATTCTGATATCTAATTACTAATAATTATTAGCGCCGCAGGCAGTATTAGCGTCGCAGATTTTTTGCAAAATAACACAAAATATTTCAATTTCTCGACTGTTTAATACGCTTTCAACCTTCCTCTGTCGAACTCTGTCCTCTCCGTTGTCACAGTAGAGAAGTATACAGTAGACTCACTCCCTAACTACTCTATGTAGAAAAAATGGGACTTGATTTCGTTTTTTATGCTCTAGACCAGACCGAGTTTCGGGCGCTGCCGAAATCAAGCACATGCCAGCGAAGAAAGAAGACCAAGACAGAAGAGCGCCAGAAGAAACGACCCAGCTGGCAGGGTCCAACAGCCAGGACCAGGGGAGGTTTGCTAACATCGCCAATACCGTTCGCATTTGCCGGGGGGGGGGTAGGCAAAAAAGCAGGCCCACCCCTTACGAGGCCGGTCCAGGTCTACAGCGATGATTGGGGCAAAGAGCTCAAGCTCGACCCCCTAATCATCCGAGACCGTCATCTTTAGTCAAGAATATTGGCGCGAATATCAAGGGAATTTCGGGCCGTTTTTGAATCCATATCCGGGCGATGTCGAATACCAAAAATATTATTAAGAAATCAACGGCCTTGACTTATATACACCAAATCCCAAGTTTCTGTACTCTTACCAGCTTGCTTTACTTTTTTTCCCCTATTTACCCCTGTTTCACCTCGAACTCGAACGGAATTGTCTCAAAATTTAATCTAGTTCCAGATGTTATAATACTGTTACGTATTTCCACCTCTTAGGAAACACCCTGTATGAATCCGTGGTTCTAAAATAATTTCAACAAGAGATAATACTTTATTTAATAATTTACTGACTATACAATACTTCAAAATAACGTTTACACTTTGTTTACTTGATATTTAACCTCACTTTTTACCGAACGTCACTTTAATAAACTTCTCTTTAGTAAACTTCCTCCTCTGTGCCGGTAATCGCGCCTTATATACTCTGAAATTGCCTTCTAGATCCATCGAGAACCAATCAAGAGTCTTCTTCTACCACAGTCTAGAAAACTCTACAAGTTTCCAGTCACTATTAGGCATAGGCGTGTCAATCTCCAGTTTCAAGGGGGTGTAATACATAGCACTGCCCCCCTCCTTAAGCCTGATCGTCCCGATCGGCCAATTCAGAATCATCAGTGTATTTCGCCAGTCTATCCAAATGCACGATCTTCATCCTGGACTTTCTGCTTTGCTGAATCCGATAGACATCATTAATTCGGGTAATAACAGTGTACGGTCCATCCCAAGGTGATTTCGGTGACTTTCCTTTCCTTCTCTGCGGGTTGTACAGCCAAACCAGCTCTCCTACCTTGATGAACCCTTTTAAACTACCCTTCCGGTCATATCGAGCCTTCATTCGGTTACTGGATGGTGATGGCTCTGCTATATTGTTAGCCAACCTTTTGAAAGGAGCTCCGGCGTTGAACCCTTCACCTGTGGTCCCTTACTGGCTGCACACATCTTGCATTTGCGACACCAAGCCCCCACATCCTGACGACTTTTATCCAATAAAATCGTTCTCGTATTTTCTTCAGGGTCTTGTTAACACCGAAGTGTCCATCGGATGTTCCATTGTGCACTTCCTGAAGCACCTTCCCTACTCGGCACCTGGGAATCACTAGACACATAACCACCTGTTTTAAAATCCGGGCTTTCCCATGCTCTCCGCAACAGCCCGTTTATGACATTCAGTGAGTCCCACTGCACCCATAGTGCCTTCAGTTCCACTCTTTTACCTGAAACATCCTTCCATTTTGGACGAGTTCCCCTTTCTTTTGCTCTCAATATAGGCCCAGTCTCATCGTTCAGTTGCTCTTGTCTGAGCGCTTCATCTATCCTGTCATCCGGCACCTCCACCTTGACAGTGTTGACTGCTCCCGTGACCTGCAGTTTCTCCTGGTGGTAGTACTTGCAATCTTCCTTGCACCTTTCTCCGGATGAAATATCAGCATCTTTCTGGGGTTTCGATTTATTTTCACATCCTGGTAGCAGTGGACTTCTCGGAATGCTTCGAAGCTGGGAAATCTTTACTACTCTCGGGGTACCACGTTCCCTATCTGTCACAGTCTCTCTGGTACCAGCTTCCTCTGATTTTCCCCTCAGCTTCACAGCGTCGGCCTCTACTCTCTCCAAGCTCTTCTGTGGACACTCTAGCTGGATATGTCCCAGTTCTCCGCACCTATAACATTTCATGCGCCGTCCACTTGGCCTTCCACTACATCTATTCTGAGTCTCTTCAACCTTTCCAGCATTCACATTCCTCGACTTTCGATGTCGACAGTCTCGTTTGATATGTCCTGCTCTGCCGAAGTTGTAGCATTTAATACCCCCGCTTGGCTTTCTTTGTCTTCCTACAGTATCTAATTTAGCCAGTAACTGCTTGCACATTTTATACATCTTGATTAACCTGGGGTCCTGGTTCTTCTTGTCTGGTTGCGATTCTTCGATACTCACAGCTTGTACTCTTGGATTCGGGGTATCCTGAAAGACAGCTTCCACCTCCAGTGGACGTACCAAAGCTTCACTACTAGTGTTATATCGGGATAGTCTGAGGACTAGCCTGATCTCCTCGTCCCCTATCCCATCTAGGAATGCCCCGCTGTCGATTGCTCTTTAAATTCTCTTGGCGCATATGCTAAATGTACCAGTCTTTCCACCGCAGCTTCAAATTCTTGCAGACTCTCTCCAGCTTTCTGAACGCGCAATTTCAGCTGGGTCTGGTATACTTGAGCAAGGTGTTGTTCGCCATATCGTAGATCTAAGGCAGCTTCTAAAACTCTAAAGTTCCGTTGTTGGTTTATCGGAATTGTTTGGAGCAATTCAAATTCTTTGCCTCTTAAAGCTACGATTAATGCCTTAGCCTTCTCTTCGTTATTCCAGTTGTTTGCACTCGCTGCTGCCTCAAACTGTGTCTTGTAAGTCATCCAAGAACTTTGACCATCAAAGGAGGGAAGTTTTAATCGCTGGCCTGATGATACCAAGTGCTGGTTTCCTCTTTCCCTCAACTGCCTCTTAAGCTGGTCTATTTCTCCTATTACCTGGTGCATTTTGTCTTTAACCTTGTCTACTTTTTCTTTCATTTCGCTTACTTCCTCTTCAACCTTATTTACTTTTACCTCAGCCTTGTCCATTTTTCCTTCAACCCTATCTACTTTTTCTTTGACTTCACTTACTTCTTACTCGACTTTATTTTTAAGTTCTTCGGCGACTGAAAATATGGCACTCTGTTGCGTCTCTATAGCTTTCCTTAATTCATCATTTTCCTTTTGCCGCTGTTGTTTTTCCTCTTGACGCCGTTTCTCTTCTTCTTGTTTTTCCTCTTGGCGTCGTTTCTCCTCTTCTTGACGTCTTCGTTCTTGATCCTCAAAAATTTTTCTTAATTCTTGACGTTTCTGTTCTTGTTCTTCTTTTTCCTGTTGACGTTTTTGTTATTTTCCTTGTCGTTTTTTTCCCGTTCTTCTTTCTCTTCCTGGCGCTTTCTTTCCTGTTCTTCTTTCTCTTCCTGGCGTTTCTTTTCTTGATCGATCATCATCTTTTGCATTTGGGCCATAAAGTCCTGCATTTGTTTTTCGGATGCCATGCTTCTGGTTGTTACCGGCATATAATTATGATAAAATCAACAAAATTTATTAATCACGTCAATATCGGTAATGGAATTATCCAGAGAAATCGCAAAATAGCACGAGAAAGTCCTTTATCTAAACTACTGTCCAAATAGAAAAGTTCTAGAAAGTTCACGAAAATACACTTAATTAACTACACGAAAAAGTCGTTCAGAGTCTTTATCTCTTCTTAGTTCAAAGGATTTAATCATTATCACTAATGTCCTAATAAAATGTTCCAAAAATGTCTAAAAAATGCACTTAACACTGTTTTTCCTCTTCGAAAATAATCTTCGAACAATGTCCAGTAAATTAGTCCTTCCTGTGTTAGCACTAACTCCGAGAATACTGTCCCAGTCTTCTCAACACTTCCGAAAAATCCTCTTGTTAAAATTCCGCCTCTGACACCAATGTTACGTATTTCCATCTCTTAGGAAACACCCTGTATGAACCCGTGGGTTCTAAAATAATTTCAACAAGAGATAAACACTTTATTTAATAATTTACTGACTATACAATACTTCAAAATAACCTTTACACTTTGTTTACTTGATATTTAACCTCACTTTTTACCGAACGTCACTTTAATAACTTCTCTTTAGTAAACTTCCTCCTCTGTGCCGGTAATCGCGTCTTATATATTCTGAAATTGCCTTCTAGATCCATCGAGAACCAATCAAGAATCTTCTTCTACCACAGTCTAGAAAACTCTACAAGTTTCCAGTCACTATTAGGCATAGGCGTATCAATCTCCAGTTTCAAGGGGGTGTAATACATAACAATACATACGTGTACCAAATTTCAAGTAAATGTCTCAATTTTATCTAATTAAGGCTTTTAATAATGGGGTGGTGAGGAGGTTAAAAAATATTATAAAAAAATCTGAAGCTTAGCTTCTAGTCACAAAATCCCAAGTTTCTGTGCTCTTACCAGGTTGCTTTATTTATTTTACCTTATTTATCCCCATTGAAGCCCCAATCCTTCACCGGAAATAGTGCAAAATATAATCTAGTTCCAGATCTGATCATGGAACAGACGCGTAACAAATTTCAAGTCAATACCTTAAACCGCTGCTGAGAGAACAGGCGTACAGAAAAGTTACAGACAAACAGATCGACCGACCGACAGACAGAAATTTTTTTGCTCAAATTTAAAATCTCGACATTTTATGACATTCTAAGCCTATTTCAACAAATAAAGTTTTTTAAATTCCACTACGTGGATGTGGAGGTAAAAAAATTAATGGAATAACCAATTAGGAAATGAACAAACTAAATTGAGTTAAAGTCAAAGGTCTTAAATCAGTGGTTACCTTGGAATTAGGGATACAATCTCCAGAAAAAATTTGAATCCCGGGATTTCGGGATTGAAAATAGTTTGTAATCCCAGGATTGACCGTGATGCAAATCTACTTTTAAAAAAATAGGTGGGTAGTGATCGGGGCTACTAACGTGAGATATCCGTGAAAACTTACGACTAAGTCACCCCCTCCCTAGCGTCGTACGGTGGCGGGCGAAATTTCTGCTGGTTTACTTATCGCTTTCAATAGTGTTCATTGTCAGCCGGATGGTTAGCGTATAGGTAATGCCCTTGCTTATGGTGCGAAAGGTCCCGGGATCAAATTCCTACGACCGCTGAATTTTTTTCTTTAATTTTGTAATGATTAATATATTTTTTCACAAATTCTTTTCTATGATTTCTTTAGGTTAGGTTAGTAGGTTTTTATTCTGCTTAAAATATTGTCATTCTTCCGTGTGACTTCTTTACGTTAGGTTAGTAGGTTTTTATTCTGATATCTAATTGTTAATAATTATTAGCGCCGCAGGCAGTATTAGCGTCGCAGATTTTTCGCAAAATAACACAAAATATTTCAATTTCTCGACTTGCGGAATTTATTATGCATGTTTAATACGCTTTCAACCTTCCTCTGTCGAACGCTGTCCTCTCCGTTGTCACAGTAGATAAATATACAGTAGACTCACTCCCTATCTACTCTATGTAGAAAAAATGGGACTTGATTTCTTTTTTTATGCTCTAGACCAGACCGAGTGCGCAAAGACCACGCGCGCAGAGAGGAATGGCGCCAGTTTTAAATTCGAGTAGCGAACACCGGCGCGTGGCGTACCGAACTAAATATCATTTTTTTTTTGGTTATGTCCTATGTTGTAATATAATCATAGCACAAAATTAACATAATTAGGAAACAGTTTCAAACATTAAAGAATACTGTCGTGGTGTTACATGCATAATAATAATGTAATGAATCAAATACAGTTCATTGAGATTTGTAGGATTTCTAAAAAAATCACACTAAAAGCAGTTGGAAGTGTTATTAAATTCCTTAATAATTTAAATAACTTGCAGTACTCATTTTTCCAATCGTTTTGAACTTTTGAATACAAAAACAAATAACACACAACCAGGTAATCTTATTTTGCAACTTTGCAACAATTGACCTTCTATTCGCGCGCTATATCGAGAACTGCCTTGTTTCGTAATGAGTGTAGCCCACAGGTCGATGGCAAGAGTGGGGGTCATGGACAAAAATAAGGGGAAGTGACCCAACTGTATATTATTAACCTGTGCCGTTGTTCTCCGTCAGTAGTCTTCGAGTATTAGGTTCAGTTTAAAATGACCGATGTATGAATTAATGTTGCGCATACGTTTTCATTATCTCTTGCACACAAACTTAAAGCAATCGCCTAAAGACATTGTCAATGTATGTCTACCAAATTCTTACCCACTTCTTTTGAGACGGAAATATGAAACGTACACTGAGGAGTGAGAAGCATAGTCATAAGCTCAGCAATTCTCAAATTGTGTGTTTGACGACGAATATTATTTATTCCCGTGAACTAAACCACTCTAAATATGAAAAACGTCTTTATACGAAAGTTATTTCTAGTAATAAATAGAGGATATTCATCCGTCAAACGAACAATGTCAAACCACTAAGTCTTACAATTTTCTAATATGTACATATTACACGTTTTAGAATATAATGAACACAAGATCGCGTAGCTCAATCGGTAAGATACTCGAGCAGCAATACATGTAACTGGGGTGGCAGCGAGTTCGATCTCGATACTCACTTCTACTATTTTTATTTAAGCTCTATTAAAAGTTAATAATTTTCTTTTTAATTTTTTTATTTTATTAAGCCGCGCCGCGAGTTTTGTTAAAACTTTATTTTCCCCAAAAATGTGTCTTTTATTACTAATAGCGCGTGTTTATCTATAATACAATCGACTTTCTTGCGTTACATTTTAAAACACAAATGGTGAAACGTGCGTTGAGTAGATAAATTGTTCAAGTGTAGTCTCGTATTGTTTATGAAAACGTGTCGTAAAAGTGTAGTGTTCAAATGTAGTGTCCAAGTGTTTTAGTGTGTATGAAAACGTGCCAATGCGTTGTTCTTTCAGAATTGCTTTAATTTATTTGTTTAAAAATTATTGTTAATTTTTTTAATATATATTATGTCAACCAGAATATTTATTTATTACCGCTAAAAGAAAAATAATTTATTTTCGATATTTTCATAGATTTCAGATTTTTTTATTCAACTAAAATACATAAAGTTTTGGTCGAAACTAATCAAATATTTGTGAAATAGACAAAAGAATTTATGATTTTTCATATAGTAATTAATGGTAGGGGTAAAATTTGCACTTTTTTATTTTCCTCATATCTGCTTCAATTGATATATGGGGTCCTTGTTGTATTCTATGCACTTTTTCTTAATAAAATTTTTCGATATCTTAACAATTTGACCCATTTTTCGGTACCACCATCAACTATTTTTTAAACGAACCCCCAATACTTTATGACATCTTTCCTATTTTTTAGTATTATTTACCGACAGCATTGCTGTTACAGGAAAGAACTGTTTGAGAACTACTGGCATTTCTTATGCATCAAATAAAACCTTACTTCAGATGTTTCAGCGGCCATGACACGAGTCAGCTTAAAGTGTACCCGACTTTAGTCATTTCAAACTCGACCGTTTTTATGTCGCTCATAATTATGGGTTGAAACTTAGTATTCGTACCGAACTTGAAGACGTTTTCGCGTCCAAATATTATATTGTGCTTTAATAAATAATAAACATATATTTCTTGTAGTACGGGAGCCCACCGACAAAAGTAACTTAGTTACCGCCGCTTGGTGGAGATGTTGTAGACATTTGTAGCTACCATATTCCCCAATGGCAGGTCACGTGACCTCGCACTCTTCTAGAGAGCGGCAAAATATAAGGGCCGCTTAACTGTTGCCAAAAATTCTGAAAAGTTCCAAGCACATTTTTTGGGTAGTTCAGATGCCTACAACATCTCCATCAAACGGCGGTAACTGCGGTGGGCCAAGCCACTTTTGTCGATGGACTCCCGTACTATTAGGCACGTAGGTACATATATCTTCAGTGTATCATATTGGGTCTGCATGTATTGATATCGCCGTTGTTATAAAAATTATAAAATCGCAAAAGTTCTAGAGGATTTTTTGAGCATTTTAGTAGTAGTTTTACATTTGACCTAACTTTTTCAGTTTTTGAAATAATTGGGAGAAACCATAATCGTATATTTTGGTAAATCCCTCATATTCCCTTAAATTAAATTATTACCTCATTTTAACTTGCACATTGTTCGGCATTATTTTAATATCTCTACAGTAAGGGTAGGTAAGAGAAATAACATTGTTTTTTGTTTGACTACAACTTTTGTATTTATATGGAACCTTTATTGAATTTCTTGTATATTCGATACTAATTTTAATTCTCTTGATTTAAAAAAAAATGTACCTATCATAATATGGGGTTATACAAAAAACGAAATTTGTTTATGGGTATTAGTACAATAAATCGTATAGGCTACTAACGAAAAAATGTTCCTTTTTCTATTAAAAATCCAATATGATGTCCACATAAAAACAAATTTTCGCTCTTACCCTCACTGTAAAAATCTCAAAAAAATGTCTGTACATGCTTATTCATTATATTTTGAGCTCCCCCCTCCCCTCCCTTAACTCTTTTATTTTTTACGTTATAAAGAGAAGTTGAATACATAAGTTGTAGGGTTGTATCTATATTTTTTTAAATACAACTAAGAAAACGATAGCCTGCCTAGAAACTGTAGGCGAGTATTTAAATGGAACGCCCTATTTATTTTTACATTTTAACAATTTAAATTTAAAAATATGGGGGCTTTTGAAATGCACGATTGTAATTTTTTAATTATTTCAAAAACTAAAAACGTTAAATCAAATCTCAAAGCAAATCCCCACAGATCAATAAAATACGTATATAAAGAACAAGGAGGGATTATGTTTACATTCGCTCGCCTACAGAGGGGTATCGTTTGAAGAGGGTTAATCACCGCGGCCATATTAACAAATCTTTATTGTTAAAGACTAGAACAGAGAAAAAATATTCCACTCCTAGGCAAAGTGAATATATAACAAAATTTCATTTCATAAGGATATTTTTTTAATGGTAGATTTAGATTTTAGCTGGAGGAGCTGGTGATTGGCCGTGCCTACTGCGACCAGTGTAGGTCTATTGTAGTACTCCTTTTTTTAATACCTTATAGTGGAGTCTATAGAGGCTAAAAATATGCCTAATTTCGGAATAATCACGGGAAGCTTCGATTTTCCTAAAAACTTTTGATATCATTTTTACATAGCTTAAAGTAAAAAGTTATAAACATAATTGTGAGGAAATTGTATATTAATTATTTAAACAAGAAAAAAATATTTAAACAAAATTATTATAACTTGAGAAATTTTAAGGCAATTTAACTCAAATTAACATATTAGGGGTTTTCGAGGTCGCTGAAATAGATTATGATGTCAAAAAAAGGTTATACAAAATTGCTGATCCAATATGGCCGACTTTTCGCTAAACATTTAATTAAAAATGACGTAACTCGACAAATAAACAAATTTCGCTCGGATTGATACTGTGGGTGTTTTTTAGGTCGCTGAAATAGATTATGATGCCAAAAAGTAATCATACAAAATTTTAGCTAAAGATCAATGAGCGGTTTTTCAAAAACTTTTTTTTTTATTTTAAAAGTGGTGGAAAATACTCCGAACCACAAGAACGTCCAATAAAATTTATCTCAAAATTTATAGTGAAGGAAGCTATTCCGACGAATCCAAAGTACTTTATGAAAAGACCTAGGCGGGCATCGCCATAGGGGTCGCTCGAATGCGACTCAACGCCAATAAGGTATCAATTGCCATTAGTACGTTTTTTTCACGCTGCAAAACCTCAAATATATAGCTTCTCGAGGCATTCTGACAAAGATATCAAGCAAATTGATATCAGTATATGAAGATATATTTTGAATTCAACTCTTTATTGATCCACTAGGACTAGATCTAAGATTGTCGAGCTGCGTGCGATTCTGTGGCGTGAATCAGATAACTTCTTACCACGAGTTGACTCCAATCAACATCGAGTCGATTTACCGAATAACTTGATTTTCTCAATATTTCGTGATAAGCATAGGTTTATATATATTCCAAAAATTCTTTTTACATCAGATTTACTTATTTTGAGGTCTTACTATAAATATATGCAGGATAAGTATGCTAAATAAATTTTTATAAATGTTACTAAGGTTTATTTTACCCCTAATTTCACGAATTTTGAAGCAAAACATTTTTTTTTTTAATTTTGGTAAAATAGAAAGGGTTAATTTAATTTTTAAGGTAAATCCCCTTTAAGCATCTTCAAGCTTTAGAAATCGCACTTACAGAAATCTAATAATGTGATTTAAACCAAAGTAAAAGGTGGTTAAAGTTAGTCATACATATCAAATTTTAACACTTTCTCAAAATTTAGAAATTTTGGAAGTATATATCTTCAAAAATAAATTTTTTAGATTTTGCTCACTCATCGGATCCTTTTATACAATACCTCAAAATATCTGAGAGAGTTCCAGGTTTCTATCTTAAAATAGAAATGGTAGAGCTCTTACTGATTGCATCGGAAATCTCTTTATATTCCGACTTCATATATGTACTATTCCTACATACATTAATTATTATATTTGAGAATATAATAATCCAATAGTCACGTTTCTTCTTTCACTTACGCTTTGTTGAACTCAATTTCATTAATTACTTCAAAAGCTACAAGTTTTAGTGTAGCGCGTCCGAGGCCGTGCACACGTGCACACTTTGCGCGTGTGTTAAACAAGAAAATCTGGAGCCTACATTTTTGATTGTACAATAAAACTTCGTATACATTTTTTATGTGAAATTTCCCGTACTTTCGAATGGCTCTATTAGTTGTTTTAAGAAAACCTTATTTTAAGGGATACTTGACAAAAACTGGTATCTTGCAACTAACTTGTTTAATAACAAATGACGCTCAAGGACTATTGTTGGTAATTTTTGGTATATTGCTCCTTATCCAAACATGGTCCTTACTAGACTTTGAGTTTGTTGATAATGAGCTCCTTGGTAAAGTTATCAGCTCTTCGACCACTTAACTCGGCCTTTTTATTGGTAAACACTTAAACAACAAACACTAATATTAAACACATTTTTTGATATTAAAATAATATGTTTTTTGTTAACTTATGTCTTAATCTATGTACATTATTTTGTTTTTTATTACACTCGTAATGTTATATTATAAAGTACTTTTTAAGAATCAACTTAACAAAACCGAGGGAATAATTTCCTAATGGCTCTTCATCGAAAATATGATCACTGAAAAGATCATAAATTGTAGTGGGTATATTTTGAATAATCACATTAATTAATACAAGAATAACATTACTTATTTTTTTATTTAAAACATTTTTTGATTTATTCGTGTATCTAAAATACCTTTCTGCATATTTACAAATCTCTGTTACAAACCAAGAAACATTAATTAAGAGTCCATATTTTAACCCGCCCTCTACGCCTCTGTGTATATTAACTTTCTTGAAAATATGGCATATTATCTTTTATTTGATACGCATAACACTTTTTAGGCATTCTCAAAATAGTATACACATCATTAAACAATGGTTAAATACTTTTTAACACACATCGTATAAAAACACAAACTTAAAAACAAACCACAGAATAGATTGCTTTTGTTAATATTTCAACTGTCATCAAATACGTTGACCGGGTGGTTTAAATTGCTCAATCACAAGCCGAGGAATTATAAACAAAATAATGAACACAACAAATAAGGTTTCGGCTTCAAACATTATTTGTTGTTTTCAATATCTATATTTATTTCTTGATCTGTGGAAATGCCCAAGAAGTTCTCTGACATTTTCTAAATTTAATCGACTTTCTGTTTTACAATAATGGAGATAGCGGTTAACGCAGCCTCAATTTGGGATACGCCGTATACTTATACATATAGAACTTAGAGTAGGATATAGAAGAATATAACATTTGAACATAAACAAATAAAAATAAACTCTTTGGCAAAAAATATAACTATTCATATAGGTAAATATATTTTAATATGTGAAAAAATCAAGACAATTACGTTATAATACTACTTTAAAAATTCCTCGATATTTTTTACATTTCCCATTGCTATTTCCAGCATCTTTAGACAAAAAAGTACTTAATGCCATACTGAACATTTTTCTAATCCTCCATTTTTCAATAATAAATAAAGAAAGAGCTTAGGTAAAAGCGCCAGTCTGAAAGAAAGAGCGTACGATAACAATCGTGCTCATTTGACATCATGAAGACCAATTCCGAAAATCCCGGGATATAGGCTACCACAATCCCGAGGTCGCTGGAGTAAAAAATTGGTAGACATCCAGGAAATCGGGAACCCGGGATTGTATCCTACTTGGAATACTCCCTGGCAAACACTAAAGACTCATTCAATACCCATAGTGTGTGTATCTCAAACAAGTAATTTTAAAAAAATTACTTTTTTAGTTGGAGACAGATGTATCTTAAAAAGTACTGGTGACGAGGGACTCTGTAAAATTTCCTCGGATTGTTCAGTTGTTGAAGCGCAAGCCAAGAAAGGCATTGATATAACACTTTGTGGATTTTATGAATTGGTGACACCGATTGTTTGTTGCCCAAGTAAGACAAAGACAAAAATTAATAATTATTCAAACTACTTAATTATATTTTAATTATTTTGTAGCTGATAATTTTGGATCAGAACCAGATCCCCTCACATTTCCTGATGACAATGGAGGACCATCTCTGGCATCTAACAATAATTTAAGGATAAGTGAACAAAGTACGTAAAATACTACTCATATTTAACTAATATCTGTTGTTTCTGCTTTCAAAATTATTAAAAATGTTAATTTGGGTATTTAGCAGTCTTACATACATTCAGTATCTAATTTTGTATTCACAGGCACACACAAAAAATAATTGTCGATTCCACGGACCAGACCAATCATTTCCGGTGTATTTTGGCTTGCTGAATCCGAATCCGGTGTCAGTTTTGTCCCACCACGTCACAATTTTTTTCTGACCTCAAAAAACAGTTAGAAAAATGCAAACATCGCACTATTTGGAGCTCAAGGTGTTCTAAAATCTGGTACAAAAAATATAACTGGATGTTAAAGACAGATTGTAAAACCCAGAGAGGCAAACGTAAAGGAAAAAAACCACTCCATAGATCATTTGAAAGTAAGAAAGTACGCTATCATAGAAAAACATGAACCACCTAATTTTTAATTTTTTTTTTGTACGAAAAAATTAAACAATTTACCATTAAATTTTATTCAAAACCGTTGCTTCCTAGTACAGAAATCCTTAAGAACATAATACAAAAAATCGAAAGATAAAACGATAACTTAGGTATGTCTACAATTGAATTCGTTCGTTACTAGGAGTTGACACTATAAAGTTGTAACTTTTGCAATTTTTTATCGGCTTTGACGTTGTGGGGCAAAATTGACATCGGATTCGGGGGCAACGAGCAAAAATACATTTTTTATACCCGATTTCATATAAGTCCGTGGAATTTAGAACACTTTGAGCTCCAAATAGTCTGATTTTAGAATTTTTCTAACGATTTTTTGAGGTTAAAAAAAATTGTGACGTGATGGAGCCAAACTCACACCGGATTCGAATTCAGCAAGCCAAAATACACCGGAAATGATTGGTCTGGTCTGTGGAATAGACAACCATTTTCGTTGGGTTGGGATATTATTAAAGCAGGCGATATGGACGTATGAGTTTCGAATACATTTCAGATGCAGTTGTTTTGCTGGATTCAGTTTAGGAGACACTTCTGATTGTGAGAATCCATGTTACCAGATAGTGATGTTATTACAATTCCAATACTGTATAGTCTATGGAAATAAACACATTATTATTATTATTATTATTATTAGTTTTAAAAAATTAAAAAATCGCCAATTTCTCGGTTTTTAACGCTCTAAAAGTATAATAAAAAATGTATTCTTTACAATCAATAATTTTTTATAATATCTGTAGAGCTTCCATATGAACTTCAAAAAAATAGAATTGACAATTTTTAATTTTATAGCTCTTAGCGACCACTTTTCTTCGACGGTTTTAAAAAAATTCATGTCGAAGAAAAGCTGTCATAAATTTCATCATAATTGATTGCTGAAACATTTTAAGTCAAAACATGGGGGGGTACAAAATTGAACTTAGTTCTGCAGGGTGTCTTCCATGATTATTCAAATTATTATATTTGTAAACTGTCATAACTCATTTTTTTCAAATGGACCACCCTGTATATTTTGACTTACAATGCTTTAGGAATCAATTACCTACACGCTGAAATTTATATGACAACTTTTTTCAAAACCCGTCGAACAAAAGTGGCAGCTATGATTCATCGATTGATTGATTAGCCAACGTATGGTAGGCATTGCTGCCATTTCCAATCTGGATATTTTTATATACCGCCGGATTGGTTATGGGACATGCTTGTTGCCGGCAGCGAGAGCCACATGACGCATGCGGTAGGATAATGGCAGGGAAAGTGTAGATGTTAGTGAGATGCTCCTTTTAAGTTTCCATGCTTCTTTTAAGTTTCCATCTATCATCATCGAATGGAAAGTGTAGGTGTTTGTGAGATGCTTCTTATAAGTTTCCATGCCTGTTTTTTAAGTTTACATCATCATCTTTGTTTATTCTTCTTCTGAGTCTTCTGTTTCTCCTGTTTCTAAATCTTGCAGTATGCAGCTCCCCCTGCCCGCTTACATCCAGTGTCCAGATATCGTTTCATGTTTCCCAGAAATTCCATTTTGTTTGTTTGCCAAGACATACATTAGCTCGCTGCAAGAAGCTTTCACTTATTAACAAGGCTCGGGAATTTTATCTCGGCGTCAGAGACGGCTCTCATATAATGATAATATTATATTGCAAACATCTACTGAAACAATCAGAAGAACAACAACGAAGTAGTGAAATATTCATTGTTAAAAGTAACAATGTATTTTTGGTAATAAATTTAACCTAAAACAGTTAGCTAAAGCAACAAAAGGGACCCACTTCATTCCGGAACCTGCTAGCCTCTTGGAATCCCCAAGTTATTGGTTACTAACCACCCTGTTCGTGATGTTACACCTTGTAATCTGTACAATGACTTACTTTCGATGCTGCAGACGATGCCCCAAACTATGGTCACGATGTTATTCCAACAAAGATAAGAAGCAAAGCCCAAAAGTTATCCACACCACCCTAGGGAGTTCGTCGCCAGGAGACGATGCTACCACTTCGCTGGGAGGAGTTATATTGGTATCCCGGTAGCGACACTGCCTTTCTTATCGTAATTCCTGTAATATTTCACATAACATACATATGTTACGAGATCACGTATAGGTATCATATTAAAGATAATATATTATATAAAACGCGAATCTTCTTGTAAAAACATCAGATTCGAGTAAATAATAAAAGTGAACACTTGTGTTTAATTTTACATGCCCATATTGCTTGTCTGTATTGCTTTATAAACACATGTTACTCACTTGGCCCTAAACAACAATTAGCATTCAGCCTTATTTATCAATAACTAACCACTTGAAAGGACCCCAGGTATAAATCGGTCCATTAACTTTACCAGTAATTTTCAATGATTAATTCGGAATGTACTTTGTTCTTCTATTATGACACTTCGTTTTACGCAGAATTCTTTGACCTACCGATGACTTAAGTTTTATAGAGTTTAATGGAGTTTTCACCGATTCTTTTGACGTTTTACTCGGGACCGTCCCACGACACGTCCACTCAAAAAATGTAAGGTTTTCTTTTGTTATAAACAATATCAGACCAGGTTACCATCTGGTAACATGGATTCTCATAATCGATAGTATCTCCTGAACTGATTCCAGCAGAAAACTGTGTCCGAAGTGAATTCGATACTCATGCGCCCATACTGCCTATATAGTCAGTGAGCTAGGTGGATTTTTTGTAAATTAAATTATTTTTAAATTCAGTATTGAAAATTGGCAAAATCCATATACAGGCTGATAGTTTTAGGCAAATGCCAAAAGAAAATGATTGAGTCTGTTCCTGATATTCTTTTCGTTTGCGATACTGAATTGTGAAGACCTCTATTAGTGAAACATGCCTACTATAGTAGAACCAATAAGTCTAATCAGTAGAGCCAGGGGTGTGCGGATTTATGAATTTCGTAAATTGGCACGTTCGTAATTCGAAGAAGTGAAAGCATTCGGATTGTGTTAATTATGCATGAGCTACCATATGTCTTTAATTTAAAATATTAAGCTTAAATATGGCAACATTATCTCCACGTATTATAGCAGCGCAGCCGCAAATATTTGTCCGTTGCATTACCGTTACTATTGTAAATATATGTGTCGCCACTGAATGCGATAGGATGGGCTCGTCAAGTTCGTTATGAGAATTATTCCGCCAATTTCACAGTAGTTGAACAAATTATTAGATATAAAGGCACCACATTCAAACATGTATTCTATTTGATTGATTGTACCAATTACACATAATGACCTAGTCGTGGTTTTATCTCTGGTAGGCGGATAAAACTTAATATATTTCTCCCGATTATGTGGGATTATATAGAAGAACGAGGTGCCGCTTAAGTGCAGCTATTTTTGCTCTACTGCCTACATTTATTAGCCTTACTATAAATTTGGTTCGATTTGGTAAAGCCAATCAAAATATATGATCGAAAGGAGGAGAGTTCCTAAGGCCAGTTTTCGGCCCTCTTCAATTTTTGACGAAAATAAGTGAATTCAATTTTTTTAGATTTGTGAATAAAAATAGGTTATTTCCAGGTGAAGTGAAGAGTTTTTACCCCACCCCAACCCTTTTTTCATCAATATAATATTACATATAAAGTAGTGTCCTGAATATAATACTTTCTCAATTATTTGATAAAGTTCACTTATATATGCGTAGATGAAGCTTTCAGATTTCAAGAAAGAGTGAGAAGGGCAAAATAGAAAAAGCAATAGTGGAGGAAATAGGGAACAAAAAGGAAGACAGATTGGACAAGCGGTAAATGAAGAAAATAAAATATTTCGAGGTATACAACCTAAAGCTTGACTCTGCCAATATAGAGTAACGCCTAAAATTGAAGAAAAAGATATAAAAGAATATCTAAAAAATATACCTGGGAGGACAGAAGAAGATAATATTATAGTAAGGGAATTAAAAAATGAGCAAAATCAACGACAATCTTTTATGGTGGCAGTAGAATTTGATTTCAAAGAAAAACTATATGATCCAGACTTCTGACCGAAAGGAGTAGGGTTCAGGGGATTTGATTTCAAAAAGCAGTGGGAATGCAAAGATCAGCAGAAAGGAAACAACCAAAATTCTTTTTTAGCCCAACGACCAAAATAAAGACACAAAAGAGTATAACAAAGGATCCCTTTAATCTCTATTACCAAAATTTACAATGTATCACGAATAAAATAGATGACAATATTGACAATTATGAGTACACGATTAATGTGATAGCTACTACTGAAAGTTAGGTTAGGAACAGTGAAGAACATCGACTTTAATTAAAAAAGTATAAATTATAAACATTTATCGCCCTCCAATTACCTCCAACGTGGATGAATTTATAAACATTCTCGAGGATATGTTAATTTCCATAGCTAATAAATATACAAAACACATTATAGCCGTTTGCGAAGACTTTAATTTAGACCTACAAACTCCATTTGAGAAAGTTGTGAAAACCTTCAAGGATCTGATGATATCATTTAACCTAACACCTACTACTGATAAGCCAACAAGAATATTAGGAAAAACAATTGATAATGTATTTATAAATGTGCCAGAATATAAAAGCAGCGTGGACAAGAATGGATTTAGTGACCCCTTTGGTTTACACACCAGTATTCCTGTGAATTATATACAAAAATATAAAAAGAAAAAAGTAACAAGAAGACTTATAACAGATGACAAAATTCACTTATTTAGAGAGCACATTAAAATTATTGAATGGAACCAAATAATTTTCGAGGAAGACCCAAACACCAGCACAACAATACTTTTAACAATAATTAAAAATAGTCTGGATGAAGTGTATCCCAAAAAAATTTATATCGCTAATACACATGAACATAAAACTTGTATAAACCGTGAAATAAAAATAAAAAACAAAATGAAACGTCAAATGTATGATGAGATGTTATCAGGAGAAATAACAAAAGAAACGTATAAGAAATTCTGTAGGGAACTTAAGATATTGATTAATGACGCCAAGAAAGAAACATACTCAAATTACCTAATCAATTCAAATAATAAAATCAAAGCAACCTGGGATCTGGTAAAGGAAATCACTGGAAAAGAAAAGGATGAAAAACTTGAAATTGAAAACCTAAGACATCAATAGAATAAAAGCAAAAAGAAATTTTAGATGACATAAATAGCTACTTTATAAATATACGTGAAGACATCAATGAAAATACTCGAAAAAAATTTTTGATCATGTTCCGAAGAATGGCCGAACCATGTTTCTGAGTGATACAACTCCCACTGAAATCTTTAATATAATACATGCACTAAAAGACACGGCTGCTGTAAGAGCGGATGAAACACCAACTAAATTGATTAAGCTTTGTGCACTGGAGCTCTCACAACCACTCTCACAAACAATAAATATATGCTTTCAAAAAGGGATTTTCCCCGATGAACTAAATAAATGTTGTTAAGCCGATACATAAAAAGGGTAGTAAGGAAGAAATCGCAAACTATAGACCAATAACTCTCATCTCAGTAATAGCGAAAATCTTTGAAAAGGCATTACTAAATAAAATGCTAGATTTTATAGATAAAAATAAAATAATTACAGAAATGCAGAGTGCTTACATAAAGGGAAGAACAACGATAAGAGCAGCGTATACAGCGATATGTGAGATTTTGAGAGCGATAAGCCATAAGGAAAAAGTTACTTCCTTATTTATGGACCTGTCAAAAGCTTTTGACAGTGTTGACCATATAACATTCTTAGAAAAGCTAGAAATAATGGGGTTTAGAGAAAAGATGTACCATATTCTCAAATCATATCTAACGAACAGAAGGCAGTGTATAATGGCAATGGATGCAGGAATGGAAATTAAATCAGATTGGGAAATACCTAGAAAAGGTGTCCCACAAGGTTCCATTTTGGGCCCAATTTTATTTTTATTATATACAAACGATTTACCCAATATTGTTAGTCATGTAACAAATCTCTTTGCAGATGACAACTCGCTCATTATAAATCTGAGGAAGAATTAAAAACAGCAATAGTTAGTACAATTAAAACAATGGATAATTGGCACAGAAGGAATAACCTGAAGAACAATATTGAAAAAATGCACCTAATGAAATTTACCTTAAGGGCAGAAGATCCTCTTACACTAACTTATGACAACTAAATTCTCACAACCACTCAACACACGAAATTCCTGGATATCCAAATTGACTCACAAACTGGAAAGAATAATCTGGAAAGAACATGTACACTATCTGGCTAGCAAAATAAGTTCATTTGCATATACATTACGACTCATAGCAAATTCCGTGAATCAGGAGCGGCGTATTATTCCTATGTAAACTCCAGAATAAAATATGGAATAATTTTTTGGGGAAACTCGGTTGATTCATCTAGAATTTTCAAGCTCCAAAAATCATGTGTCAGAAGTATTCTCCACCTGAAAATAAAAGAGACCTGTAGTCAAATATTTAAAGAGAAAAATATACTTACCGTACCGTATTTGTATATATATGAATGTGCTTGCCTCGTTAAAGAACATTACCAAGAATTATTTAGCACATACGAAACCAGCCATATGTTTAACACTAGAGGCTGTGCAAGATCGGTGTTACGACAACCCCAAACGAATTTCACCCAAGTACAGCGCAATGTAGTAACGCAGCTGGTAAAAGTTTACAACAAAATACCACAAGATTATCAGAACCTATCAAGAAAAGATTTGAAAGTAAAGCTGAAAACCTATTTATGTGAAAAGTAATTTTACAGTGTTTCAGAATATTTTACCCATCATTTGGATGGAGCTTCCCCCATTTCGTCGTTTTGCAGCGGCGAAATGTTCACTTGGGAACAATGAACTCTCGTGTCAGTCGTCTCGGGAAGCCTTGCGCTGACGAGCGCCACCAGCGCGAAACTGCAGTCTGCAAGTGGCCCGAGATGACTGGTGCGAGAGTTGCCTTTAATTAGGTATAAATCTTTCGGCTGGTATTTGTTTCAATCAAAACCAAGCGTTTTGTGATAAAATGTGATTTTTATCCTTAACGCGGCCAGACTAGCACTTCGTTGCAGTTTGGTTTACTATCCTTATGAAAATAAGGATTCATAGAGGTGATAGACAGAAATATTTTGTTTTAATATATTCTGCCCTCTAGAAGCATGCTCTTGATATATATATATATATATATATATATATATATATATATATATATATATATATATATATGTTGTTTCTTAGGTTTTCACGGGTACTGAATGAATTATTGACGTGCTCTTCCGGGTGTTTTCCCGTGTAGTTGGTAGGCTCCTGTTGGAACCATGGTTGTCTAAACGACGTTTCGGCGGAATCTCATCTGCCATCATCAGGTTCTAGCTGAAAGCTGCCTGCTTGTGCTACCGCTGCTGCTGCTACTGCTGCTCCTAGTTGCTCGAACTGAACTGTTCACTCCTACAAAACGGTTACGACAGAAACCATATAAGACGGACCATAAATGAAGCACAGAACCCATCCCAAACACAACATCCGGACACATCCCTACCTGAACAACACAAAGCCTTCCTACCTTACATCAAAGGTGTCACAGACCGAATCTGCTTTTAGGAAAAAGCAAACAACATAAAAACAATATTCACAACACAACAGACTATTTCCAACCTTATCAAGTCCCAAAAAGACCAAGTCCCTAATGACTCCCATGGCGTTTACGAAATACCTTGCTCCGACTGTCCCCAAACTTACATTACACAAACAAACAGACGCATTAACAACAGGGTATGCGAACATAGCTTTGCGGTCAGAAAAACTGATCCTACCTCATCCTTAGCCCAACACCGCCTCCAGACTGGACATAACATAGACTTTGACAACACAAAAACAATAGCACCTATATATTCCCTAAAAACACGAACGATCCGCGAAGCAATTGAAATCGAGAAGCGTCCTAATTGTTTAAACAAAATGGACGACAGTCTTCGACTTCCAACTGCTTGGAAATCACTAATAACTCCACTAACTATACAACCCTTACCAAGACCACACAGCGATCCTCCTACCATGCGCAACCGTTCTGTACCAGTGCTCGCCACGCCCACCAATCCTACTATAAATACCTCACCCAAACCCACAACTCGTCGGTTCTCTCTAAGAACTGAGATTGAGATCTTAGAGACGAACCACGGTCTGGGGAGTAGGCAGATTGAGGTCCCGGACTCCGACCATTCCTTACACTTCCTAGACTAGACCTCCCATATCCCATACATTTTCGATTCTTCTTCCCTTTTCTCTTGAAAATTGCTCCAAAGTGGGAGCCGAAACGTCGAGACTCCAATAATCTCAGACGCGGTTCCATGGTTGTCTGAACGACGTTTCGGCGGAATCTCATCTGCCATCATCAGGTTCTAGCTGAAAGCTGCCTGCTGCTGCTACTGCTGCTCCTAGTTGCTCGAATTGAACTGACGTTCTGTGTGTTGTGCGGCTCCTTATATACGTAGTGGGGTGGGGCGCACCTGCGCACTTGGCTGCGTGTTACTGGCCCTCTACTCTCTGTTGGAGGCGTAGCGGGCGCCTGAGCTAACCCGACAAGAGGCCTCACTGAAACGTCACGTTTCACGTGACTTCTCGTTGATGGTCGTGTATCCTCGTGTCCAGTCGTCGCTAGCGCTTGTCGTGTTTCACTTAGGTTAGTCAGTGCTTGGCTACGGCTCCTCGTGATAGGTCCCCTTATGGCCGGCTGTGCTGTCTCCTCGTGTATTGTCGATATTCAACGGTGCCTCGTTGCGATCGGTTCGTTTACCATGGGACGTCGTGTGTTTTCCGTTATATATCTTCCTGACAGTGCGGGCTTCCATGCATTGGGTAATCTCTGAGTATCGTCTCGCTTGTTAAGGTTTTGCGGTCTCTTTTCAATTTCAATTGCCTCCCTGGTAATTCTTGATCTCCAATGCTCGATGTTTGGCTACTGTCCTGGTGTTGTCGAAGTCTATTTTGTGTCCTGTAGTTTTTGCGTGCTGTGCTAGGGACGATGGGAGTTTGAACTTTGGGAGCGTGTCACTAAGGTCTTCACTACTGAGTCCAGAGTGTCCAACCAGAACATCTTCTAGTGAGCTTCGATGTAGTGTCACTGTTCACAAATGTACCAGTAAATGAGTCACTCGAATTGATCAAGCGAAAGTACAATCCAGAGGAGCATATTCTTAGTCTAACTACACACTGTCTAAATAACACTTACTTCACATACAATGACCAGCGCTACAAATAGACGGAAGGAGCACCGATGGGTTCGCCTTTGTCTCCAGTCATCGCTAATCTTTTCATGGAGGACTTAGAAACGCGGGCCATACATACTGCACCACTCAAACCAAAACTTTGGTTAAGATACGTCGACGACACATTCATAATATGGACTCATGGAAGAGAACATCTAAATAGTTTCCTAGTCCACCTGAACAACATTCACGACAAAATCAAATTTACGATGGAGGTAGAAGCAGAAGGCCAGCTCCCATTCCTAGACGTATTAGTGAAGAAGAAACAAGACGGAACACTAGGTCACACAGTATACAGAAAACCCACTCACACAGACAGATATCTAAATGCAGCATCACATCACCATCCAGCGCAACTGAATTCAGTAGTGAAGACCTTAGTGACACGCTCCCAAAGGCTAGCAGACGGCGACCATATCAACGAAGAGATGTCATCACTACAGAAAGCACTTATGAGAAATGGATTTTCAAGGTATACAATACAGAAGTCGCAAGAACCATCCAAACCACGAACCCAGGAAGAATCCGAGAAATTAGTGGCAAAAGCATATCTACCTTACGTAAAAGGGACAACGGATAAAATCAACAAACTTCTACGTAGACACAACATAGGGACAATATTCAAAACAGACCGAAAGATCAGTGCAGTTCTCCGTAACCCGAAATCAAAAATTGCCCTAGAAAACCAAGGAGTGTACGAAATTCCGTGCCACGATTGCAATAAATCATACATAGGATAGACCAACAGACGTATAAGTGTAAGAAGAGAAGAACATACGAATGCAGTGCAAAAAGAGGAGAAAACATCGTCCCTAGCACAGCACGCAAAAACTACAGGACACAAAATAGACTTCGACAACACCAGGACAGTAGCCAACATCGAGCATTGGAGATCAAGAATTACCAGGGAGGCAATTGAAATTGAAAAGAGACCGCAAACCCTTAACAAGCGAGACGATACTCAGAGATTACTCAATGCATGGAAGCCCGCACTGTGAGGAAGATATATAACGGAAAACACACGACGTCCCATGGTAAACGAACCGATCGCAACGAGGCACCGTCGAATATCGACAATACACGAGGAGACAGCACAGCCGGCTACAAGGGGACCTATCACGAGGAGCCGTAGCCAAGCACTGACGCCACTGACTAACCTAAGTGAAACACGACAAGCGCTAGCGACGACTGGACACGAGTATATACGACCATCAATGAGAAGTCACGTGAAACGTGACGTTTCAGTGAGGCCTCTTGTCGGGTTAGCTCAGGCGCCCGCTATGCCTCCAACAGAGAGTAGAGGGCCAGTAACACGCAGCCAAGTGCGCAGGTGCGCCCCACCCCACTACATATAAGGAGCGGCACACCACACAGAACGTCAGTTCAGTTCGAGCAACTAGGAGCAGCAGCAGCAGGCAGCTTTCAGCTAGAATCTGATGATGGCAGATGAGATTCCGCCGAAACATCGTTCAGACAACCATGGTTCCAACAGGAGCCTACCAACTACACGGGAATATATACATATATATTGCTATGTATTTGCAATGTTGCATATTTGTGTTGTGGAGTTATTTATGTCTTCCAGATTTGGTAAAGATCTGATGAGGCAATTGAATATTTTGAATTGTTATTTAGTTGTTGTAGTTTGGTATAACTGTTTTTAAGTTAGGGAATTTGTTTTATAGTTTTTATATGTCATATGTTGAGGTTATTATAATTTAATGACACTGACAATGAAAATTCTAATTTTGGGCTGAAGGGGTCAGGTTTGTAATAATAATCTAAATTTAGTTGTTTTAAAAAAACTTTGACTTCTTGATTGAAAAGAAAAAAGATGAATAAAAAATAAAAAAAAAAAGAGGGGAGAAAATCAATAGATACGGGAAGGGGATTGAAGATTGGAAGAGAATTAAAATTTTGAGAATTTTGGAGAGAAAAATAAGTAGAAGAAAGAAGATCAATAGATACGGCAGATACGTGAGAAAAGTTTTGAAATTTGAAAAAGAAAATAGGTAGAAGGAAGGAGATAAAATAATTTGAAGAGAAGAAAAGAATATTAAGGCTAGTCGGAGAAGTGAAAAAAAGTAAAGGAAGAAATAATTAAGAGGAGTTGAAGGATAGGAATTGTAAGGTGGAGAAAATAAGTAAAAGGAAGGAGTTAAGTAGTTTGAAGAGAAGAAAAGAATATAAAGATTAGTCGGAGAAGTGAGAACAGTGAAGAAAGAAATAATTAAGAGGATTTGAAGGATAGGAATTGTAGCTACGAAGAAAGAAATGAGTGAAAGGTATTAAATCAAAATTATTTATAAATTATCACATTCACATAATTATATCAAGAAATTAAAGGGTTGTAATAAATAAAAATTTAGTCAATTGAAATTTTAATTTTATAAAAAAAAAAAAAGGAATTTCCAACATAGAAACCTGAACCTGCAATCTGAGGTGGAATCGCATAGCCGGAGCTACAGAGATAATTAAGAATTGAATATTGTTGTTTTAGTTAGTGGTATTGATTTGGAAGATATAAATGGTTTCACATCAAATTTTTAATCAATCATATTAATAAAACATAACAATATATTGCTGTGTATCCACACTGTGGAACACTACCCAAGTATCGTGTTTGAAATCATAAATAAAATTCACAAAATTGTATGTATTTTAGAAAATAAACATAACAGTTTTACTTTAACAGATCATACAGAAGCAGGAATATCTTCGGTTTATTTAATTGATTCAAGTTCACTTATTCTCAGCGAGTGGAATGCAAAGAATGAAACTTGATATTGAATTAGAACAAAATTATAAATAAACATAAAATGAAGTAAATTTAGTTTAACAAGGTTATTCTAAATAGTATATGATAAAACATGAACTTATAGAGAATCACAATCTCATTTAAAATGATTTAGAATGAAATTGGAAAACAAAAAAGTAAATTTTATAAAATCTGACATTCATGTCAAAACTTAGGGCTGAAAATCATATTTTGTGTAGAAACACTGTAAATCTACACAAAATGAATATTGAATGAAAGACTATTATCAGTATTTGCATTGCAGGGTGATTATTTTACAAATAGTAAGTCCATATATTACAAAACACTGAATGACATTTTAAGTTTTCAGATATTTTCAAATATCATTGCAGAAAGGTGTTTTGTAAATGATATTTCACATCATGCAGAAAGAAAGGACTAATAGTATGATGTTAAATGTTTGTTGGCGTATCAATTTTTGTTTTAGTTTATAATATCAGTATTATGTCAGTATGAAAACTGCAGTACGTTTTTAACTACTAGCATTTTGTGTTTATCATTGCTATTCATCTAAATGTATGAATTAGTATTTATTTGAGATTGGAATTGTTAATTGTAGTTATAAGTAGATTTTAAGAAAGTGTATGTAATATGTCAATATATTTCGAGTAATTACAATTATTCACTTAATCCTGAAAAGTAGAATAAGAAACTTATCAGGAAAATTAAAGAATTAAAAACAGTATTCAATTAAGGTAAAGAACAAACAAAACTAAATAGTTTAAATTTTAAATTAAAATTAAATTTTGAAATATTAGATCAAAATAGAAAAAAACAATTGAAATATTGGAAATTAACCCATTGAAACGACTAAAAATAACAAATCAGTTGATCAGACACCGCTGAACAGCGAGCTGCGAAAAATATTCATCCTGAAATAATTAATAAATTGAAAATAGAAGAAAAGTGGTGAATAATTTGAAGGTTAGAAAATTACAATCCAGATAGGTATATTGATATCAAGAATAAATTGTAAAAGTTGATTAAATATAAGAAGTGAGTATACTATGAAAGTATTACGAAGTAGATTATCCGGAAAGCAGATTTAGAAGAGGGAAGTATTTGTTAATCCAGTTAGCAAATTTATATGGTGAAGAAATTTCAAACGTCAAGCAAGTGATAGAAATACTTCAAGGAAATCTAGAAAATAAATTGGAGGTTAGAAACAAACGTCAATCCAGTAAAGAAGAAGAAGAAGAAGCTTTGAGAAGTTAAAAAGTCAGTCAAGTGACATAATATTTCAAGGATCATAATAACCAGTTAGAAGTTATAATATAACATTACTCGAGTCGAAAGAAAGACAAGGTAAAGCTTTACAATATCAGAAATCCATGGTACATATTTATTTTAAATAAAGGCCATATTTATCATTTTAGTTAAGTTAGATTTTGTTATTTAAATTTGTTAATTACATTCCAAGTTCAAATTTGTTAATAAATTAATACTTTGTTCGTTCAATATTGAGTTTGATTTATTTAGATTGTTATCTTGATCGATGAGCATTTATTGAACCGACTTCGTTGGACCTTGAGTAAGAGTCATTCTATAGATTGTAGATAGTCATGCTGATGGTGTTCTATAGTCTATAATATTAACAGCTTTTAAGAAACTGTTTGGCGCCCAGTAAACTCATTTCAATTTACTTTTAAGAAGTAAAATTCGAACGTATAAAAATATAAAATAGATATCAGAATATAGAACAATATATACTAATAATTACTACCTAATCGCAATTATAACATAGGGTTAAGGAAAATAGGAAATAGGAAAAATAAGGTGAAAAAAGGGGTGGGGGTGGTGGTAAAAACTTTTCGTTTCACCTGGAAATGACCTATTTCTATTCAAAAAGTCTTAAAAAATTTCACTTATTTTTGTGAAAAATTGAAAAGGGCCGAAAACCGGCCTTAGGGAAGAATCACGCTGAATATCAGAAACGAAGGGCATTAGGATTATAATAAAGGCCATTTGAAATCGTCTCAGAGTACTGTACTCCTCACTAGTGTATGGCCAATCACTCACGAAACACCCTGTATACAATTAAAAATCTGAACTTTCACTAAATTTGGAAACATTATTCTTTCTGACTAATTAACTGACAGGAGTTTCTTTCTGGGAATATTTCTCTATGTCCAAAATGTGTATACAAATATTCTCAATTTAAAAATTATCTTCTGTTATAACGAGTTTACGCTCCCTAGGGGTTGTGGCGGATAGCTCATGAGTAGTGAGGTAGCAATGGTGATAGGCAACTGTAACTGCATTCACCAAAGCCTGTAGTGTTCACCATCTCTGAGACACTGGTGGTACATTTTCTAGAAACTAATAGAAGTGGATTGAGATTTCTACATTATTCTAGATTGCCGCGGAAGGTTCAGGTCTCTGCTGGATGCTTCTAGAGGCAATTGGTAGAGTATAAAGCTGATATGTAAACAGGCGGTAAGGAAGTCTTTAATGAATTGAAGATTAGGAAATAAGAAGTGATACAAGGTGAACAGTAAAGTGAAAATATTAAGTAATAAACATTGTGAAATGTTATTTTAGTCAGTAAATGTGTATTTTAGTTAAATAGTTTCAGTAAGTTATTCAATAGTGTGTTAGTGGAAATTGGAACCCACGGATTTTTGAGGGTGGTTTCTTAAAGGGGTGGAAATACGAGACAACTTTTTTAAGCTACATTGACAACTCGTGATATGATATAAGGTGTCCAGGCAGAAGTCAATTTTGTGAATCGTTACACAGCTACACACAAAAAAAGTTCTGATCCAGAAACCAGACCTACCAAACTTTATGTATTTTCACCTCCTGAATTCGATGCCGCCATCAGAATTTCATTTTATCGTTGGTTTTTTTTATCTTAGATTTTATCTGAACTAGCATGCACATAAAAAACCCAACGTTAAAATGACATTCTGATGGCGGGATTGAATTCAGGAGGTCAAAATACATAAAAATTGGTAGGTCTAGTTTCTGGTCTGAACTTCTTTTTGAGTGGCTGTGTTATCATTCATAAAACAATAACATATCTGATAGAGCATAAAACGATGACGTGCCAACAAAGTCAGCCAGCTTCTGTACTATTAGATATCGAGTATGTGAAAGTTATCTGCTAAATATCCAAAACGACATTTTTCAATACTAAGTACTCATATTTAAAAGTGAATTATTATATGTTTCAATACAAGTACTCATAGTTACGGAATAAATTTCTATGCAATAAAACTGTCTTTTAGAATGTGAAGAATATAGTAAAGCAATTACTGGGACTGTCGTAGTTCTTCCATTAGTTACACACACAGAACCAATCAGTATTAATGTAGAAAAATGTGATTACAACAGTGTTCCACTTATTGTTGGAGGAGAACCTGCCTCAGCCGCAGAATTTCCATTCATGGTAATATTTCCTTTTATAAACTAATTATCGTCAAAGGTATATACTTACCTATAGAGATACTAGGTACCATAAAAAAATACTTCAAGTAAAGTAAGCAGTACTTTCCATAAGTACTTATGATATTTTCTTATTCTTTATTGGGTATTGTGCCACTGAAAAATATTAAAAAATAACTTGGACAGTTAACGTTTCGAAAAAATCGTTCCATTCTCAAAACTAGGTCGTCAACCATGACAGTTTGTTGTTTATGTATTTCCACAGTAGCGTGAGACAATAAGTTATATTTATCTTATTTGTACTTATAGTACGGGAACACATCGACAAAAGTAGCTTCGTGCACCGCAGTTGCCGCAGCTTGGTGGAGATGTGGGCATATGTAGCTACCATTTTCCCCTCAACGGCAGGTCACGTGACCTTGCTCTCTTCGGAAGAGAGGCAAAAAATGAACTATAATAAATTCATAAATTTAGGCACATTTTTTGGGCAAAAATACGCATCTTTTGTCTTTTGGTGATGTTGTCCAAAGCTTCATTCTTCCGAAAAAATGGCCAAAAAAATAGAATTCATAAATCTTTATTAATTAGTTTAGGGTAAAGACAAACACTTCAAGAGCCAAAAGTTGCAAAAAATACGCTTGTCGGTTTTCAGAATTTTTTAGACAAAAATAATTTTGGCCAAGAATTTCATAGATTTTTTTTCTTCAGAAAAATCCCAAAAAATTCAGACGTGTTCCTCGGCAACTTTAGCCTCTTGGACTTTTTCTCCAAAGTGCCTCATTCGCTCGAAAAAAAAAATGCCACAAAAATTGGAATTCCACTCTTTAACTTTTTTCCGGGAGAAGGAAGCACTTTGGAAAAAGCAGCAAACGACAATGTATGCTTATTTTTGACCAAAAGATGTGTCTGAATTTTTTCAGATTTTTTTTTGGCAACATTTAAGCGGCCCTTTGTTTTTTGCCTAGCTCTCGAACAGAGCGAGGCCACGTGCCTGCCGTTGGGGAGAAATGGTACGTAGCTGAAGATGTCGACAACATCTCCACCAGGCGGTGGCAACTGCGGTACACGAAGACACTTTTGTCGATGGGCTCCCTTACTATTACTTCGTCTATAAAGACAACTAGTACAAACATGTGTTGAGTAATTTGAGATACATCTATCTTCGTTTAATAACATTGTTGAGTCCCATTAATTGGATCCTGTGATTGTTATCTGTTTTTTTTTCTCTTCATTGGCTTTGCATGCCTCCATTCGGCCACGACGCACAGGCCCAACTGCCCAAATTGAGGCAAATTGGCTAAAAACCTTAACTTTTTGTTTTTTGATTCATTTTTTGAGAAATAGAATATTTACAGTGAAACGGCGAGAATGGACCTTCTTACATTTAAGATCTCTGGTTTTTTAATAATCGTACATTATGTTTTTGAATGCGAATATGATATTCGTTTTACCCAAAAGTGGTCCAATTTTGAGAAATTGGCCACTTTTGGGGGGTTTTTGAAAATTTTTCGAGGTTTTCATTACTTAATTTATTAAACTATAATATGATCATAGTATTCTAAGCTTTTTGGATTGATAAATAAAGAAGTATTGATTTTTTGAATATCAATTTAAAAAATTCATTATCTTACTAATCTTCTTCTTCTTCTTCTTCTTTCAGCGGGGCGCCTAGAGGTCGCCGCACTCAGGCCTTGTGGCCCATTGTGCTACCGCTAACAAGTTAAGGAGCTCCCCCGTACAGACCGGATTCCAGTTCAAAGGCTGAAATCCTTCCCACGGGAGAACTCCTTATTTCCTCCAGCACTGGAAAGCCAGTACCGAAGTGTTTGTGCCTCAGGTTAATCAGTCCTGGGCAAGAAGTGAGGACGTGGATGGAAGTTTCCTCCTCGTCCTCGCAGAACCTGCAATATGTGTGGTCAACCACCCCCATTGTGTGCAGGTGTTTCCTAAAAGAGCCATGCTAATTTGCTTTCTGCTTAGACGCAGAATTTGCTTTGTTCTCTTACTAATCTTACTAATATAGAAAATTCAATATATGTTTGTTTGTTTGATTGATTATAACTCAAAAACTGCTCGACCGATTCAGATCAAATTTTCAGAGAACATTGCGACATAATGCCATTAAAGTAATTTTTGTGAAAATTGCATTAATTTTTGTGCTTAGAGACCGGCAAATCAATTTTCAAAAAATTAGTAATGAGTATTTTATCTCTTATATACTAAATCAAATTTTAAAAATTTAAAAATATGATTTTAGCTCTAAATCATGCCCGTCGCTTGCTTCAATTTGGGCAGTTAGGCGTTGTAAAGTATTGTTCTGAGAATACTTTTTTAAAAAATTAGTCATTTCAAGCAAAACTCAGATGTAGATCGAATTTTGTTCACAAAAATTCATTTTTAAATCACTGTGCGATGTTTCTTGTTAAATATTTTAAAAATACAATTTTTAGAATTTTGAATAATATTTAGAGGTTTGCCTTTCGGTAAAATCCATCTTAGTGTGGTGCCCGTTTGAAAAACCATTCGTACAGAAAACCTATCCCGATATCCATCAACTAATTACTAATAGTCTAAGAGCTGCTGACATTTTTCAGTGGTTTAGTTAAGGCCTATATTCTGAGAGAATGTTGAGGAAGGCGTGTATAACTGTATAAGTGCCATCTATAAGGATTAACCCTGATAGCGGCATCGGAGGGAGGCAGAACATCCTTAATTTGCAAGAAATCGTGAACAAAATTATCATTTAAATAAGGCTGTAACTTTTTATATTGTTAGCCTGTTACCTTATAAATATTGCTAAGTATAACATTGGCAGATCGATTGGCCGGTATTAACAGGGTGGCAGATCTCCTCAAAGGTGTGCACGAAATTTTTATTATTTAGTTAAGCTTCAATTTTTAATATGTTATTCTGTCAACTGTTTTAAGTATATATTTCAATTTGCAGAACAAAATATCGGTTTTAACCCTCTTGCAGAACGATTTGAACATGCCGCGTGCGCGCCTTGATTTCGTGTCGTTTCCCGTATTATTATTATTATGTCTTGAATGCTTGAAACCTGCACAATGATTTTGTTTATTTTTGGAACCGTTTTAATGATAAGAAGTCACATTATTATATTGCATTCGATCGGCACATTTCTAAAACCGGTAAGCTCGTAGAGAAATAAATTTCATATCACTGTGTTGGTAACCGAATTCTGAACATTTTTCAAAATGTCCATCGTCTGTCTGTGTGTCCGTCCATCACGTTTCTTGTAAGCATGATATTTTAAGAACGAAAAGTCCGATTGTATTGCAATTTGGACAGTAAGCTAGTCTTAACTAGAGAAAGAACAATAAGGTTATTGATCGGTATTGTTCTTTCTCTGTTTTATTTATTGAAATAAAACAGTTATTAATTTTTTAAGTTTGAAAAAACGTTTTTTTAATGTTTTGTAATTAAACAAAAATGTCTAAAACTAATATTATTTACAAAAAAACCTGCGAAGAGTAACCTATAGAATGTGCAACAATTACATAAAAAGTGCAGTAAGTTGGCGAAAAGTATAATGTTTGCTCTAGTTTATCTCTTCGAGATAAGCGGAATCATCATTATCGTTCGCTGAGTCTAAATCACTCGATGCTCAGGGGTTCATGTTTGTTAAATGTTAACAAAATGATTAGAAACATTTTTTTTTGTTTTTATATTTACTGTTAAGTCTACATACCTAATTCATTGTCACTCTCGTGATCTTTGTTGTTTTCATTGGAATCGCCAACGAGAACTTCACCAACCAATTCAGTCAATTGATCTCCTTCAAACCAGACGAACGCGTACTTGCCATCATTAATACACCAGCCACGATTTTCTGGTGATTTTTGTGTTGGCTCATGCAAATTTGCATTTGGGCAGATGCTGGTAAAGTCGCAGTAGCTGCTATTCAGTATAGCATGGTGGCAGGTTTGATACACCACAATTGCGGATGCGTTTTGAAAATGAATCTTCAGTATGTACTGTGTGCTGTGCTGTTGAAGCGCTCCGAGTCAGCTTCATTGACATCTGCATTTGTAACGCCATACATCCGGCAAATAAATTTCTCCAAAACTGGAAACACTGCTGAAGCATTAACATCTTCTTTGCCAAGGTCATCAAATGCTTTTTGGTACTCATCTAACGCCTTCAATAACTTCATGGCTTGTTTACGAATGTAATCACATCCTGTAAGATCGTGAAGGCCAGGCAAAATTCTTGATAATTGTGTTCCCAACTTTTACACAATTTCGTCACTTTGATGTGACATTGTGAACTGCCAACATCTACCTTCTCCATCCATATTTGATATCATATTGCCTGATAATATTACCAAGACGACACGAAATCAAGGCGGGCGCACGGCATGTTCAAATCGTTCTGCAAGAGGGTGAAAACCAATATTTTGTTCTGTAAATTGAAATGTACACTTAAAACAGCTGACATACCATTAACAATTGAAGCTTAACTAAATATCAAAAATTTCGTCGTGCACACGACACGTTTGAGGGGATCTGATACTCTTTTAATACCGGTCAATCGATCTGCCAATATTCTGCCAAGATTTATAAGGTAACAACAGGCTAACATTATAAAAAGTTACAGCCTTAACTAAATGATAACTTTGTTGACTACTTTCTCCAAGTTGAGGGTGTTCTGCCTCCCTCCGATTAGACGAGTAAAATTGGGAAGCAAAGACGCTTAGTTTCCGAGAAAAAAATACTGTCGTAGAACCAAACCAGACTTGGTGCGATTCTTTAATTAGGTGATCGTGTACATGAAACCACTTTTCACGACATTTTCTGGTGGTCAGGAACTTTTTTATTTTGAAAAAACTGTAAAAAATGATTTATCCATGAAACATGTTTTTTAACGTCCCCACCGTTATATCTTTAAAAACAATTGTGCTGTGGAACTGATTTTTTTTAAATTGAAGTAGACGCAATAACGCTTCTAACTATGTACAATGTGATTATAAAATATATATTTTTTAATTGTTAGAATAATAGCAAACTTAAAGTTCTTATTTTCGTGAATGTATTTTTCAGCAATCGAGAAAGATTTTTATTTATGAAAATATGTATATACATGCTGTGAACAAATTGAAGCCAATATACGAAAAAAGATTTTAGAATCATAATTCTTGATGTGCAGGTTATAGTATGTAGTCAGCGATTTCTTTAAAACGGGCTAAAACATATTCTTGCGCGCCCGGCTCTCATTATAGTGCTTACCGCCTGCGGACTACGGGTGTTGTGTACTAATCGGGCTTTTATTAACAGCTCCAAAATAGGTACGAACCTGAGGTATAAACCTACCTTTTGTTGTTTTAAGGTAAAAAATATTTAAAAGCAGGTAAATATAAATCATTGTTATAAAGTACCTACCTAATAAGTAGATTATTACACATTTTTTATTGAATTAAACCACGACGCAGGAATAAAACAACTTCATTTTTTTGCAACTATTTTTCTATTGACAAATGAGTATTTAGTTACGTAGGCCCTGCGTTAAAAGCATTCTAGTTCGTCTGTACATTCATCGAAACCTTTAAATAACAGCATTTCAAGTACGACATTTACACTCATTACAACATTTTAGGCCTTCTTTAACACAATCATATTTTCGATTTTCACAATTTTTATCTGAACAATAAATACTTAATGAAAGTATTGTCCAAACACCGTCACTTAAATTCCGTCCTGAACCATGTGCATTTATAAGTGTAGTTGGCGTATTGCTTCTGTACGATATTCTAAGTTGATACATAAACCTGCAATAGATAACTAAATGTATTAGATAGGAAATCTATTATTTAAATATATATGTTTACCATAAGAAGGGGTGGTAAAAGGTGCCTTCAGTTGAAGGAAGCTCCGTTTGTTGTTGTTGCTAATTTGATCCTTAGGTCGTTTAATATCTGAATTTGTTAATTTTTGTTTTTGTACATACAGTACTAGAATCAATTTTGTAAAGATTTTTAAAGCTCCGTCTTTAGACAGCAATGGCAGTTCCGATAGTTTTTGAAAAACAACAATATTCTTTAAGAACATCAAACGCAGATTTTTTAATTTAGTTTCGTACATTGCATGCAAAACCGGCCTGTTTGCTAAATAGATTTTTGGTCATTTCTGAATGACGTTTATGGAGTGAAACTACTTTTTCTGTTAATTTAAATCCTCCATCTATTATTAATATTTCGTATTCGATTAAGTACTGTGCAGCATCTGTTGCAAATCGGCGCGGCGCGGCGGCACTGTATGATTGCAAAAAACGTTAATGTTTTCAAAACTTGTCTACCTATACGACAGTCTATATAATATTTTAAATAAATTTCGTCATTTAAAATATTATCTTTTCTGAAACAATATTTCCGCGATGTCGTCTTTTTTCAGCACTAGATATTAGTGACAACAAACCTTGTATCCTAGGTCTTGGTACCACAGATTTGTCATCATCCCGCGCAATTTTCTTACAAATAATGCACTCCATTATTTCAGAAAACTAAATTGTGAATATTCTACAGCATCGCATTTATTTAAAAGTATTTATACTTATACTCTAAATCCCGCAAACTACTAATAAGTATATGATTCAAATGTATTGACCCCTCATTTTAACCGCGAATATCTCAAAAATGGCGGACCAGAGAAAATTTAAAAAATATGTGTTCATTACGTGTCTATTGTAAATTAGTCACTGAAGTTTGAATAATGTACATTGGACGGTTTTGAGGTTCTGTTAAGTTATATTGAAAAATGTCCTACTTTTTAAGGAAATTTTGACCATACCAGTTTTAAATTCATTATATCTTGAAAAATATGCCTACTGTATGAATAATATTTTTTTATTCTAAAATTTGGCAGTTATTGTCAAAAACGTGACCTCATGTTTATTCGGATATTTATCAAGGTATTTAAAAGATTTTTAATAAAACAGTTAATTATATAAAATGTAAGCATTTTCAGAAAAAATAATTGGTATATATCAAATATTTATTTAGTTATCAAGTGCAATAGATAATATTGCAGAACGCGGGCAATAATATTATCTATTGCACTTGATAACTAAATAAATATTTGATATATACCAATTCTTTTTTCTGAAAATGCTTACACTTTATATAATTAACTGTTTTATTAAAAATCTTTTTTTAAATACCTTGATAAATAGCCGAATAAACATGAGATCACGTTTTTGACAATAACTGCCAAATTTTAGAATAAAAAATTATGAAAGAATTTCTTCGTACAAAAAATGCCGTGCTTTATCGGTATCTAAAATATTATTCATACAGTAGGCATATTTTTCAAGATATAATGAATTTAAAACTGGTATGGTCAAAATTTCCTTAAAAAGTAGGACATTTTTCAATATAACTTAACAGAACCTCAAAACCGTCCAATGTACATTATTCAAACTTCAATGAATAATTTACAATAGACACATAATGAACACATATTTTTTTAAATTTTCTCTGGTCAGCCATTTTTGAGATATTCGCGGTTAAAATGAGGGGTCAATACATTTGAATCGTATATTAGTAGTTTGCGGGATTTAGAGTATAAGTATAAATACTTTTAAATAAATGCGATGCTGTAGAATATTCGCAATTTAGTTTTCTGAAATAATGGAGTGCATTATTTGTAAGAAAATTGCGCGGGATGATGACAAATCTGTGGTACCAAGACCTAGGATACAAGGTTTGTTGTCACTAATATCTAGTGCTGAAAAAAGACGACATTGCGGAAATATTGTTTCAGAAAAGATAATACCTTAAATGACGAAATTTATTTAAAATATCATATAGACTGTCGTATAGGTAGACAAGTTTCGAAAACATTAACGTTTTTTGCAATCATACAATGCCGCCGTGCCGCGCCGATTTGCAACAGATGCTGCACAGTACTTAATCGAATACGAAATATTAATAATAGATGGAGGATTTAAATTAACAGAAAAAGTAGTTTCACTACATAAACGTCATTCAGAAATGACCAAAAATCTATTTAGCAAACAGGCCGGTTTTGCATGCAATGTACGAAACTAAATTAAAAAGTCTGCGTTTGATGTTCTTAAAGAATATTGTTGTTTTTCAAAAACTATCGGAACTGCCATTGTTGTCTAAAGACGGAGCTTTAAAAATCTTTACAAAATTGATTCTAGTACTGTATGTACAAAAACAAAAATTAACAAATTCAGATATTAAACGACCAACCAAATTAGCAACAACAACAAACGGAGCTTCCTTCAACTGAAGGCACCTTTTACCACCCCTTCTTATGGTAAACATATATATTTAAATAATAGATTTCCTATCTAATACATTTAGTTATCTATTGCAGGTTTATGTATCAACTTAGAATATCGTACAGAAGCAATATGCCAACTACACTTATAAATGCACATGGTTCAGGACGGAATTTAAGTGACGATGTTTGGACAATACTTTCATTAAGTATTTATTGTTCAGATAAAAATTGTGAAAATCGAAAATATGATTGTGTTAAAGAAGGCCTTAAATGTTGTAATGAGTGTAAATGTCGTACTTGAAATGCTGATATTTAAAGGTTTCGATGAATGTACAGACGAACTAGAATGCTTTTAACGCAGGGCCTACGTAACTAAATACTCATTTGTCAATAGAAAAATAGTTGCAAAAAAATAAAGTTGTTTTATTCCTGCGTCGTGGTTTAATTCAATCAAAAATGTGTAATAATCTACTTATTAGGTAGGTACTTACTTTATAACAATGATTTATATTTACCTGCTTTTAAATATTTTTTACCTTAAAACAATAAAAGGTAGGTTTATACCTTAGGTTCGTAGGTACCTATTTTGGAGCTGTTAATAAAAGCCCGATTAGTACACAACACCCGTAGTCCGCAGGCGGTAAGCAGTATAATGAGAGCCGGGCGCGCAAGAATATGTTTTAGCCCGTTTTAAAAAAATCGCTGACTACGTAATATAACCTGTACATCAAGAATTATGATTCTAAAAACTTTTTTCGTATATTGGCTTCAATTTGTTCACAGCATGTATACACATATTTTCATAAATAAAAATCTTTCTCGATTGCTGAAAAATACATTCACGAAAATAAGAACTTTAAGTTTGCTATTATTCTAACAATTAAAAAATATATATTTTATAATCACATTGTACATAGTTAGAAGCGTTATTGCGTCTACTTCAATTTAAAAAAAAAATCAGTTCCATAGCACAATTATTTTTAAAGATATAACGGTGGGGACGTTAAAAAACATGTTTCATGGAAAAATCATTTTTTACAGTTTTTTCAAAATAAAAAAGTTCCTGACCACCAGAAAATGTCGTGAAAAGTGGTTTCATGTACACGATCACCTAATTAAAGAATCGCACCAAGTCTGGTTTGGTTCTACGCCAGTTTTTTTTTTCTCGAAAACTAAGCGACTTTGCTTCCCAATTTTACTCGTCTAATCGGAGGGAGGCAGAACACCCTCAACTTGGAGAAAGTAGTGAACAAAGTTATCATTTAGTTAAGGCTGTAACTTTTTATAATGTTAGCCTGTTGTTACCTTGTAAATCTTGGCAAAATATTGGCAGATCGATTGACCGGTATTAAAAGAGTATCAGATCCCCTCAAACGTGTCGTGTGCACGACGAAATTTTTGATATTTAGTTAAGCTTCAATTGTTAATGGTATGTCAGCTGTTTTAAGTGTACATTTCAATTTGCAGAACAAAATATTGGTTTTCACCCTCTTGCAGAACGATTTGAACATACCGTGCGCCCGCCTTGATTTCGTGTCGTCTTGGTAATATTATCAGGCAATATGATATCAAATATGGATGGAGGAGGTAGATGTTGGCAATTCACAATGTCACATCAAAGTGACGAAATTGTGTAAAAGTTGGGAACACAATTATCAAGAATTTTGCCTGGCCTTCACGATCTTACAGGATGTGATTACATTCGTAAACAAGCCATGAAGTTATTGAAGGCGTTAGATGAGTACCAAAAAGCATTTGATGACCTTGGCAAAGAAGATGTTAATGCTTCAGCAGTGTTTCCAGTTTTGGAAAAAATTTATTTGCCGGATGTATGGCGTTACAAATGCAGATGTCAATGAAGCTGACTCGGAGCGCTTCAACAGCACAGCACACAGTACATACTGAACATTCATTTTCAAAACGCATCCGCAATTGTGGTGTATCAAACCTGCCACCATGCTATACTGAATAGCAGCTACTGCGACATTACCAGCATCTGGCCAAATGCAAATTTGCATGAGCCAACACAAAAATCACCAGAAAATCGTGGCTGGTGTATTAATGATGGCAAGTACGCGTTCGTCTGGTTTGAAGGAGATCAATTGACTGAATTGGTTGGTGATGTTCTCGTTGGCGATTCCAATGAAAACAACAAAGATCACGAGAGTGACAATGAATTAGGTATGTAGACTTAACAGTAAATATAAAAACAAAAAAAAATGTTTCTAATCATTTTGTTAACATTTAACAAACATGAACCCCTGAGCATCGAGTGATTTAGACTCAGCGAACGATAATGATAATTCCGCTTACCTCGAAGAGATAAACTAGAGCAAACATTATACTCTTCGCCAACTTACTGCACTTTTTATGTGATTGTTGCACATTCTATAGGTTACTCTTCGCAGGTTTTTTTGTAAATAATATTAGTTTTAGACATTTTTGTTTAATTACAAAACATTAAAAAAACGTTTATTCAAATTTAAAAAATTAATAACTGTTTTATTTCAATAAATAAAACAGAGAAAGAACCATAACGATCGATATCGCTATTGTTCTTTCTCTAGTTAAGACTAGCTTACTGTCCAAATTGCAATACAATCGGACTTTTCGTTCTTAAAATATCATGCTTACAAGAAACGTGACGGACGGACACACAGACAGACGATGGACATTTTGAAAATTGTTCAGAATTCGATTACCAACACAGTGATATGAAATTTATTTCTCTACGAGCTTCTTTTTTCTGAAAATGCCTTACATTTTATACATTTTATATAATTAACTATTTTATCAAAATTTTTGTAAATACCTTGATAAATAACCGAATAAACATGATGTCACGTTTTTTAGAATAACTGCAAAATTTTAGAATAAAAATTATGAAAAAATTTCCTCGTACAAAAAATACCATGCCTTATCGGCATATAAAATATTAAGTATTTATATAGTAGGCATATTTTCTAATATATAATGGATTTAAAACTGGTATTGTCAAAATTTCCTTAAAAAGTAGGACATTTTTCAATATAACTTAGCAGCACTTCAAAACTGTCCAATGTACATTATTCAAATTTCAGTGAATGATTTACAATATTCATCATTTTTAAATTTTTTCCGTTCCTCCGTTTTTGAGATATTCGCGGTTAAGGTGAGGGGTCAATACATGTTAACAGTATATTAGTTAGACGCATCTTATCCTATCTTCCATACGCGGTGTACGTACCTAGATTGTGAGCCGCAATAATACATGTCTAATTTAGCGCGCTTTAAAAAAAATCGCTGTTGCCAAACGATACACATTGGGGAAAAAATAATTATATCAAAAACTTTTCTAATGTTTGGGCTACATTTGCTTCACTGTATGTGTATAAAAAATTTCAAAAATAAAAAAGTTTATCGATTGGTGAAAATTGTAATACGTAAAATTCAAATATCTAGTTTTCCTAATTTTTTAAGGAAATGAAAATGCGAACTGTGTAAAAACCATTAGGACAGTTAAAAGCGCTATTGTGTGTACTTTAATTGAAAAAAAAAAACAACGTCGATAGCAACATTAGTTTTGAAGATATGACGGTGGAAACAAAAAAAAAAACACATTTTATTTAAAATACAGTATTTTCCCTTTTTGTTAATTTACAAAGGTCCAGACCACAAAAAAATGACGTGAAATACGATTTCATATGCCCAGTGACATGCTTAACAAAACCTACCATGTTTGACCTGGTTCTACGCCAGAAAAAAAAAAACGACACGATAGAGTCTCGAATTCGCTCCTCTAGATACCGCTATCAGGATTAATCCAACATTCTCTCAAAATATAGGTCTTAACTAAACAATCACTGAAAAATTTCACCAGCTCTCCTACTATAACTGGCAACAAAATTCTCGGGATACTGATACAGTTTTTATAATTTGTTTCTCGTTCGTCAAGATTGTATGAAGAAATTATGTTGGCTCTGTCATTTAACAATAAATACCTTTCTTAACACTAATATGTTGATTTGAATTAAAATTTAAGTATCTGTTTGTGCGTTTGATTTCTGTACTGGTATAGTATGTGCTATCTAATTTTTTAATTAAAATACCTAAGAAAGTTAATTCATTATTATTTTCTATTTCTATTGTAAACTTAATTGAAGGTTCTTTTTCGTTAATTTGATGTAGAAAATTACTTAAACATTCTTTGCTAAAAGGCCATATTGTGAAAATGTCATCTACATATCTCGACCATACAATGAGTTTATTATCTAAATTTTCAAAATTACTTTCCTTAAGATTTTCCATGAAAATGTTACTTAATATTGGAGATAATGATAAACAAACACACACAAGCAGATAATTAAATTTCAATGATTTATCGGATGAATTACGAAGAATCGGGAATTTTGCATTAAATTTTTTAATATTTTTCAGTGGTAAAATACCCAATAAACAGTAAAAGAAATCGAACATATCACAAATAAAGAACTCCTCCATTACTATTACTTAGTACTGGGAGTAAAAAAAAAAATACTTTTGCAAGGTCTGGGAGTTATTTTTTGGTAGGTACCTACTTGTCTTAACTTTGCTTAATTTTTTTTTATGACTTAGAGTAAAACCTGCTTGGTTGAATTTTAGGCTGCTCTTGGTTTTAACACTGAGGAACAAAAATGGAGATGTGGCGCAACTCTTATTAGTGACAGATATGTTCTCACTGCTGCTCACTGCACGTTCACGAGAGATGCGTAAGTATATTTAATTAAAATATAATATTAATAATAATAATAAAGAAAAAATTAATAAAATAAGAAAAGTTCTAGAACTTTGACCATCTCGTTGGTACATGAATGACAGTGCTTATGGCTCAATGAGCCCAGGACTGTTATTAAGAAGCTAAATTTAAAGAAATAATAATAATAATAATAATAATAATAATAAACATTAATCATCGACATCTCGATTCCGAGCACAAGAAATATGATGGAGAAATATGAAGAAAAAATAACGCACTACACTGACTTGAAGAATGAAATCCTAGATATGTGGAACACGAGGAAAGTTACCATAATCCCTGTAATTTTATCTGTCCTCGGAGTAATACCCAAAAACCTGAAAACATCGCTACAAAAGATTGGTATTAACCATACAGCCAGCATAAGAATGCAGAAAGCAGTAATTCTCCACACTGCTGGTATAGTGAGATCATTCCTTGGGAGTGAATAGTCAATGTTGTGATCCTAGTACTACGTACTCGATCACAATAGACAAACCAGGAACACCTGTGAATTAAAAAAAAAATAATAATAATAATAATAATAATAATAATAAGAGCCACAGCGTGTTGTCGACAATCCGCCAGCTGTAGCCGATGTCGATATCTTCTGGAAAGGAATCTACGAAACGACACGTCCATTCGATAGCAACACTCCAGCAATCGCACACTTCGAGGCTCTCTGCCGCAGAACCTTTGAAGAGCCAGAAGAAGTGTTCCCGGAAATCAGTTCGGAGGAAGTTCAACAAGCTCTTGTTGGTACTAAGAACTTCGCTGCTCCAGGTCCAGACGGCATAAACAACTGCTGGTGGAAAAAATTCCCTTCCACCCACCCTTCCGGACTGGTTTGTTGAGGGACGTACCGTGCTAATCTCCAAGAAGGGAGATTTGTTCGATCCAAGGAATTATAGGCCAATCACCTATCTGAACTCCTGCTACAAGATATTTACACGTATCTTGTATGCTAGGACACTAAGGCAGGTTGATCCGGTCTTCCAGAAGATTTACGAGCAGCGTGGCGCCAAGAAGGGCATGGCAGGTTGCAAAGACAGCCTGCTGATAGACCGCTGTATTACGCAGGATTCTGTGCAGTACAAGCGGAACCTATCTATGGCCTGGATTGACTATCGTAAGGCATTTGACACTACATCGCACGAACTACTGGTGTATTTGCTCAAATGTCTTACAGTAGCAGAGCCACTAGTGAGATGAATAGAACAACTACTGCCGCTCTGGAGGACTCGCTTCACCATAACATCTGGTGCACAGCGGGTTACAACAGAGCAGGTGGTATTCAGAAGAGGAGTTTTCCAGGGAGACTCTCTGAGTCTCCTCCTCTTTTGCATCTCACTGCTGCCGTTATCTGTTGAACTCCGCAAAACTCGCGGGTACCAGTGTGGACCACCCAGCAACCGGAGGCTTAAGGTCACTCATCTATTCTATATGGATGACCTGAAACTATATGCCGCCGGAGAGCGTGAATTTCAGAATGCTCTTAGGGTTGTCGAGGAGTACACGCGGGCCATAGGCATGGAGTTTGCGTTGGACAAGTGCGCGGTCGTTCATCTCAAGAGAGGTCGATGTGGGGACTTTGCTGAAGACGCGCAGCTCGCAGACGGAAGCATCCTAAGACATCTGGATGCCGGAGAGACCTACACATACCTGGGTGCGCAACAACATCACATCCAGGATGTGCAGCAAGTTAAAGAATCTCTCCGCGGCAAGTACAGATGCCTACTCCGAAAGATATGGCCATCCGAACTTTCGGGGAAAAACAAGGTGTCTGTCACTAATATGCTTGCCGTTCTTGTTCTGCTCTACTCCTTCCGAGAAGTCAAATGGACTGTAGATGAGCTGCGCCAATTGGCAGAGGCACCCGCAAGATGATGAATATCCATAGAAGAATTCATCCTAGATCGTGTGTACCTCGTGTGTGCCTCCCACGAAATCGAGGGGGGGGGCGAGGGCTCTTGGGTCTGGAGTGTATGCATGCAGCACTGGCCATGGCATGTAATGTTCTTAGGAGCTCAGACCCGTTCCTGCAATTAGTGAGAGATCACGAAGATGCAGAGGTGGGGGCAGGATTATTTAAGGCGGCAAAAAGGGCCGCAGATGAACTTGGTCTCGTATTCGACGACAGGCGGGGAGGCCGGCGCCTGACCCAGAGTCAGTCACTGAAATTCAGCCACCTCGCCTGAAGGCCCAGATAAAAGCTGCCGAACAGAAACGTTTGTTTAGGCAGCACGTCAATAAACCCATGCACGGGGTGTTCTACAAGAACCTAGACACAGTGAGTTTATCGACAAGGCTGACATTCGCCTTTTTAAGGTCAGCTGGGCTAAAGTCGGAGGCCGAGGGATTCATTGTAGCCTGCCAAGATGGTGTAATTAACACTTTGGTTTACCGAAGCCGCGTAATGGGTGTAGAGGTTCCTGATATTAACTGCAGGACCTGCCATCAGGCGCCGGAATCGCTCATGCACATACTTTCTGCATGCCCGGTGTATGCGATTGCGGCCTGCATCTATCGCCATAACGCGGCGTTGCAGGTGCTGACAGTCCCGACAGTCAGGCTGATTCAAGCCAACAAGCCTGATATAATCCTCCTCGACCATCAAAACAAGGTGATATTTGTGATCGAGTTTTCGGCACCTGCTGAGCCAAACATCACTCTGAAAGAGGAGGAAAAACGGACCAAATACCGTGATCTCCGGTACGAGCTCCAAGTGCTGTACCCAGGCTACTCGGTCAAGATTGTCGTCCTAATAATCGGTGTACTCGGAGGTATGAAGCCTACAATGCTCTCAGAACTGAAGACAATACCAGCCTGCCAGAAATCAGCCGGATGGCTGGCAGGCCAAATGCAGAAGGCGGTTGTCTTGGGGTCCCCTCCCCACAGGTCGTGGGGAGTGGCTGTAATTATGACCGGCGCGGTTACCGTGTGGTATCGGTCGGAAAGCATGGAAGCCCTGTCCGGCAACGGGTAAACCGGAAAAAAATAATAATAATGGGGGATTGGAAAACGGAGCGGCAGCCTCCACGAGGTGTATCTGGACAGCCAGAGGTAACTCTCAATGGTGACCAATTAGGCAACGAACGCGAACGCTTTAACTAGACGAGGGAACTCCGGGATGACTTGCTGTCCTTTTTTTTTTTTTTTGCGGGGGAGGGGAAATCTTCAAAAGACACCCGCCTGTTGTTGGTCGGCGGGGAGTGTTGGATTCTTTCCGTTCCTGGGGAAAGCCTACCAACTAAAACCCCTCCTCCTCTTCCTGGGCCTCCACCCTGGTATCATCCCGTAAGGATATTCATCGCAGGTGGCAGACCGATGGTTTCTAGCGTCCGTTCTGGGCTCTTTGTCCAGCTCTTTCCTCCGCCTCCTTGCGGGTCATTATGTCAGAGAGCATTTTTTCTATAATCTTCCACGACTCCTTGCTGCTTACCATGTGTTGTAGGGAGTAGGCTCGTTCCTAGGGTCCGCCAGGTCTCCTGTCTCGTGGCCTCCCATCTTCCACAGACGAAGAGAGTATGCTCGACGGTATCAGGCTGTCCGCAGTAAATGCAGGCATCATCTTCGATTTTTTTCGTATATGCCCTAAAGGAGCCATGTCCTGTCAGGGCCTGGGTCAGGAAGTAATCCAACCTGCGGTGCTTGCAGGCCACCCACTCTCCCACTCTGGGAATTAGACGCTTTGTCCATTGTGCCGTCTCTGTGTGGTCCCTCCAGGCCGCTTCCCATTTCCTCATCATGGCGGTTCTTACTTCTTCTCTAACTTGGGCTACCCGATTTTGGGCCACATCGTGGAGTCTACCTCTCTCTTCCACCATTAAATCAATGGGGAGGGATCCTGTGATGACCTGTAAGGCTGTCGCGGACACCGTGCGATACGCTCTGGCAACTCTTAGCAAAATTTTTCTTTGTGTACTTATCATTTTTTGTTTGTACCGACCGATCCGTAGGGCCTTCTGCCACACCGGGGCTCCGTATAGTAGGGTGGAATGTACCACCCCCGCCAAAACTAGCCTCTTCTCTATACTGGGGCCCCCTATGTTGGGAAGAATTTTTGTCAAGGCGGCGATCCTAGCTTCCGCCTTTTCTGTCGCATTCAGATACTTTATTTGTCTCCGCAGGGCGATGTCAGTATCCATGACCCTGATCTTGATTCCCTCTCTTTTTCGGGGGCCCTTCAAGATTATCGCCTCTGTTTTTTGCGGGGCCAGGGACAAAACATTTTCTTCCATCCACTCACATACTCCCCCTATCGCTCTAGACGTATTCCTGTTGAGCTCTGGGATACTGTTGGCTGTCACGATCAGGGCCAGGTCATCGGCGTATCCGACGAGGTGGGCCCCTCTGGGCAGTTGGATTCGTAGCACCTCGTCGTACATGATGTTCCACAGAGTTGGGCCCAAGACTGAGCCCTGTGGAACTCCCGCAGTGATGTCGTGCGTTCTCCCGCCGATTCTAATTTTCCGCTGTTTGAAGTAATCTGATATAATATTTACCAGGTACCTGGGGATGTGTTTCCTTCTGAGCGCTGCAATAATGAGGCCCCAACTGGCCGAGTTGAAGGCGTTTTTAACGTCGAAAGTGATAAGGAGGCACCAGGTCTTTTCTGGGGCCTTTGATAGCTCCGCTACCCTCAGTGCTGCCTGTACCGTAGACTTTCCCTTTCTAAAGCCGTATTGATTTTCCGCTATACCTTGGTTACTATCCAGTATGCGGACTATCCTGTCCCTTATGAGGATTTCATATAATTTACTCATGACGTCCAGTATGCAAATGGGCCTATGGGAGCCCATGTCATTTTGTGTTTTTCCGGGTTTTAGGATCAAGATTAGTCTCGCGGTTTTCCAGTTTTCCGGGAAAGCTTGTGTGCGGAGCAGGCCGTTTAAGATCTCCAGCGTCACGTCAGTTGCCATTTCCAGGCACTCCTTTATAGTCTCCGGTGTAATGGAGTCGGGGCCCGGTGCCGTCCCGTTTCTTAGCTTCCTCCCTGCTTCCATGAGTTCGTCTGCTGAAAACTCTGGGACCTCCAGGTCCATTTTCCTCCCAGGTATCATTTCGGGTCGGGAAAAGTTCCATAATCACCTCCTCCCGTCTCTCCGGCGTCATAGTATAATTCGGGGTTAACCCTTTGAGATGTTTCATGGCTATTTTGTAGCCATCGCCCCAGATGTCTTGCTCCAAACGGTCGCACAGTGCCCTCCAGTGTTCTTTTTTGGAGGTTCTAATCTGCTTCCTTAGCTCACCTTTTTTGTTCTTTAGATCCTCGCTGAGATCTTGGATGATGTGTTGGTTTGTTCTGCCACTCCGTCGTGCATGTTGTAATCTTCTTCTCGCGGCCGTGCAACTGGACCACGCGTCGTGGATACCGTCGTTCCACCAATATGGCACTTTCCTCGGCCTGTTCGCTGTTTTCTGAGTGCATAATCTTTGTGCCGCCCTGATTTCACCCACCCAAGCTTCTGCAGTGAGTGGTGTGTTCGCGTTTCTCGCCCTGTGGTGGCATTCTCTTAGAGCGCGCCTGAGCTGGGTTTTGTCTACAAATTCCCTGTAGTTCGTCTCCCGTTTATGTTTTGGGGGGAGAGCGTTTCTGATATTGAATACAATGTGTCTGTGGTCACTTAGTGTGACTTCCTCTAATACCCTCCACCCCTCGAGCTTGCCCGCGAGGTGTTGGGTAGAGAAGGTGACGTCTACAATGGAGGAGCCGTTGTGCCTAATGCACGTGGGAGATACACCGTCGTTGTGCACCGTCATGTTATGTGCGTGGATCAGGTTGCAAAGCCGGTTTCCTCGGGCGTTCGTAATTTGAGAGCCCCATTCTCGTGCTTTGGCGTTGAAGTCGCCTAGGAGTACGACCTCGGTCTGTCGTCGCCGTATTTCATTATTTATGTCTTCCAAGAATTCTTCAAATCTCTCAATTGTCGAGTTCGGGGAGCAGTATCCGCATATCATGGTGAAGGACTTCAATTGGATTATTATCAATCCCGGTCTGGTTGCTATTTCTACGACTTCTATGTCTTTTTGGTAGAAATAGGCTGCTACATCCTTTTTTATGTCAGTGATCCAGCCGTGTCTGGAAGCGATGTTTTTGTTGGGTTCGCTCACAATTAAGAGTTTAACATCCTCCCTGAGGGCGACTGTGTGGGCGATATCGTGTGCGGCCCACGCTCGGTTTAGGTTTGTTTGTAGAACTTTAAACATTTTGCGTGTTGGCTGGGCCGGATTCCCCGGCGTCACCTCGTGCATTTGAGCCTCCTTGAGGTTGTGTTTTTAGCTTTCCGGTTTGTTTTTCGTATTGGGGGCATGTCTTGTCATCGGCCCTGTGGCCTCCAGTATTGCATATGGGGCAATACTCCGGCTCTCTGCATCCCTTGGCCTGGTGGCCCTCTTTCCCGCATCTCAGGCAGGTGTTTGACCTGTCCGTTCCCTGGCAGCCATACTTAGTATGTCCGAAGGACCAGCATTTGTAGCACATCCTGGTTGTCGTGCTCTTTCTCGTTGACTCTCTGTTTCTGACTCTGCATCTGAGCCAGCCGATTTTTAGGCTCTTTCTGGAGACTAGGTCCTCTGCTTCCTTTGTTGGTAGCCTGACTACGGCCACTTGGGTTTCCCCGAAGGTTTCTGCCATTTTTTCGACAGCTACATCTTTGTCTGTGATCTGTAGCTCATGGGCGATTGCTTGTCGTATATCCTCCGACGTGACAGTTGCGTCCAGGTCCTTGATGAGTACGGCCTTCCCATTTCCTTTCTCTCGGGTTATAATTCCGTTGATTTTTCCTAAAGCTTCCTTTAGGGGGGCGGCAGCCTCTTGTCCTCCGGCGAATTCAATGAGCATCTCCCCATTTTTTGTCTTCCTGATTCCGGTGACGTCTATGCCGAGGGCATTTACGTCCACCTTTTTTACCTTCTGAAGGAGGTCCCTGTATTGAACCCCAGTTTGGCTGAGGAATAGGACCTCTTTGCCCTTATTTCTCCCATTTCTGCGTCCCTTTCTTCCATTGTGTGCTTCTTCTGCCGCCTCGGTTTGGGCGTTTCCTGGGTCTCCACCTTTTTTCTTAGGGGGAGAGTACGCGGCCACCACGATGTCTGTATCCGACATGACAAACTCCAGCATTTTTCTAATCCTGCTCCAGTTTATTTCCGTGCGTGGAACCGCCACTCTACTGCGTTGGTTTTCCATCATCCATGTCTTCAATTTCAACATGTTTTCGAAAGTCTCTTCCTCAGATTCGCACATCCTGATATTAGTCGTACGGTAGGGTGGCATTTCTTGGAGGCCGTCGTCACGCTTGTTTCGTACTTCAGATGGGTAAAGCCTTCTTCTTTTCCTGGCGAATCCTCGTCCGGTTCACTTAGCTCCGGGAATCTCAGCTTGAATTGTTTCCCAATCCCCCTATCTAGATCCTCCCTGCCTTGAATGCAGATGGCCAGATCTTTTTCGGCGGGATCCCATAGTGGGTTTCCTGTCGTTTCCCTTACCTTTTCGAATACCTGAGGGGGCCACGGTTGTGCCGCGAGCTCTTTGTATTCATTGTATTTTCTTCCGGTATTGATGGCTGTTCTTATTATCCCTATCTGCTCTTGGTTCTTTCTGGCCTGGGCTGTCTCCGTCTGTGTGGATTGGTCACATGTTTCTCGTCGGTTTATCTGGGGTACCCTTTTTGTCGTTTCGAACTCCGTCTGGTTCGTGGTGTCCCTCGTGTCGCTCGCTCTTGAGGGCGCCTCTTCTTTCGGTAGAGCCTGCCATTCCCGGCATTTTCTTTCCAGCCCCTCGATAATGCGGCTGATGATTGCTACCTCCTTTTTAATTTCGACTTTGGTGTTGGTGTTTTTATCTACCAAATTCTTTAATGTGATGCTACTCGTAGTGAGCCTGTTCATGATCCTTTTCATCTCGTCAAGTTCCGGATTGGGGGTCCTGTCGGTCTGTATGTTCTCGTCTGTGCGTTTCCTCTTAGCATCTTGCGTGAACATGTATAACCTTTCCGGTAGCCTTTGCAGGTCAGGTAGGGAGCCCGTACTGTCTCTCCTCCCCTGCGGGGGGCTTCGCGCGACCACTGACCTACCCTTGAAGGGGTTGATCCTCCCACTGTGCACTGCGGTTTTTCCGTACTCTTCTACAGAGGTCCCCTTTTGGAGACTGTCCTTTTCTCGAAGATCGACCGTAGCCTTCGACCGTTGTGCAATGTCAGTCTCGAAATCCATTTTTGTATCCATATCCCTGGATCCAGTCATTTTATTTTCGTCGTTGTTTGAGTTATTCATATCATTCCCACGAGAAGGGTCCAATGGTGGTCGCTCTCCGGCAGTGGGCCCATACCGGAGAGAAGGCTTCGTACTGCGAGGTGCGCCCGGTGCCCCGTAGGTTTTAGCGACTTCGCTGTCGGTTCTTTTATAGAGGTTTTCTCCTCGCGGACCGGCCGGTTAAGGCAAGTCCCCCGGTCCCGGCTACCACACGACGTTCCCCTGCGGTGCCATTTTTTTCTTTTCCGCCGAGGTCGTTGAAGTGTGGGCCGTGATTACGGTATTGAGCGAGTGAGTGGCACAACTCACCCGTGGCTCGGATAAACCCCGGGTTCGCCATTACCCGTAGCCACGCCGTTACGGTGTGGATCATGGGGCTGAGCTGTCCTTAGTTTTCACCGCTCACCTTCGACCTTACCGGCATGGGTGTCCCTGCTGGGAGCTTTTTTTTTTTGAGCGCTCCCACCGGTATTGCTCTCAGGATCATCGCAGCTACTTAAGCCTCTCCACCATCGACAAGGTCTCACAGCTCCTTGCCTGTCCTGCTATGAGAGAAGCGAACCTGCGCGCAGAGGATACATGGCGCGATTGCGCGAGATCTGGTGTGATTTACACCCACAGCATCGCGCCTTCTCTGAACACATCAGAAATCAGGTATCCTTCCTGCGTAGGACAGGTTATGTAAGGGCACCCCGTCAGCAGGAAGAGGTGCAAGCCGCACCTCCACCGCGACAAATAGCTGCTGTCGGGGAACAACCCAAACAGTACACTGATGTTAACTTAAGGACGAGGGTTAGCCTTAACAGCAGGGCTGCCCTAAAGCCACAAGACCTGGCACGGATGGGCGCTGTCATCGATGAGGAGCTACCGACAGTTGGCAGATCAACACTGCCATGTACAACGCTGCTAGCCAGCTTGTTTCCCGTGAAAGGGCAACCAGAGCCTCAAGCGGTATCGATAAGACTAAGCGGCGGGTACAAAAGATCGAAGGCAACATACAGCTGGCCAGACAACACGCTTCTCGAATCCAGAGTGTGGTGGAATAGGTCACAGCTGGCAAGGCATTCACGCCTAAAGTCCGGCGCACAGCAGCCGGCCTAAGACGCCAGCACCACACAATACACCTAACAGTGATCTAACCATTAAGCAACACTGTTTAGATAGAATTCGAGCGCTTATGGCGATCGAGAAGAAGCTAATAAGGCGGGTACGGAGTATGGAGCAAAATTCATTGTTCCGTACGAATCCTTCCCGCCTGTTTCAAGAGCCACAGCGTGCTGTCGACAAGCCACCAGCTGTAGCCGATGTCGAACACTTCTGGAAAGGAATCTAGGAAACGACACGTCCGTTCGATAGCAACACTCCAGCAATCGCTTTGAGGCTCTCTGTCACAGAACCTGTGAAGCGCCAGAAGAGGTGCGCCCGGCAATTAGTTCGGAGGAAGTTCAACAAGCTCTTGTTGGCACTAAAAACTTCGCTGCTTCGGGTCTAGACGGAATAAATAACTGGTGCTGGAAAAAATTTACTTCCACCCACCATCGTCTGGTTCCAGTTTTCAACTCTTGGTTGAACGAGGGGCAGCAGATACCGGACTGGTTTGTCGAGGGACGTACCGTGCTTATCCCAAAGGGAGATTTGTCCGATCCAAGGAATTGTAGGCCATTCACCTGTCTGAACTCCTGCTACAAGATATTTACACGTATCTTGTATTCTAGGACACTACGGCAGGTTGATCCGGTCCTTCAACAGATTTACGAGCAGCGTGGCGCCAAGAAGGGCATGGCAGGTTGCAAAGACAGCCTGCTGATAGACCGCTGTATTACGCAGGATTCTGTGCAGCACAAGCGGACTCTATCTATAGCCTGGATTGACTATCGTAAGGGATCTGACACAACGTCGCACGAACTATTGTTGCATTTGTTTAAATGTCTTGCGGTAGCAGAACCACCAGTGAGATGCATAGAAGAGTTGTTGCCACTCTGGAGGACTCGCTTCAGCATAACGTCCGGTGCACAGGCGAGTTACGACAGAGCAGGTGGTATTCAGGAGAGGAGTTTTCCAGGGAGACTCTCTGAGTTCTCTCCTCTTTTGCATCTCACTGCTGCTGTTATCTGTTGAACTCCGTCAAACTCGCGGGTACTATTGTGGACCACCCAGTAACCGGAGGCATAAGGTTACCCATCTATTTTATATGGATGACCTCAAACTGTGTGCCTCCGGAGAGCGTGAACTTCACAATGCTATAAGGGTGGTCGAGGAGTACACGCAGACCATTGGCATGGTGTTCGGGTTGGACAAGTGCGCGGTCGTCCATCTCAAGAGAGGACGATGCGGGGACTTTGCTGAAGACGCGCAGCTCGCAAACGGAAGCATCTTAAGACATCTGGATACCAGAGAGACCTACACATACCTGGGTGTTCAACAACATCACATCCAGGATGCGCAACAAGTGAAAGAATCTCTCCGCGGCAAGTATAGATGCCTCTCCGAAAGATTTGGTCATCCGAACTTTCGAGGAAAAACAAGGTGTCTGTGACTAATATGCTTGCCGTTCCTGTTCTGCCCTACTCCTTTGGAGTAGCCAAATGGACTGTGGGTGAGCTGCGCCAGTTAGACAGAGGTACCCGTAAGATGATGAATATCCATAAGAGTATTCATCCTAGATCGTCCGTTCCTCGTGTGTACCTCCCACGTCAAGGGGGGGCGAGGACTCTTGAAGTTGGGGTGTATGCATGGCAGAGTAGCACTGAGTATGGCATGCAATGTCCTAAGGAGCTCAGACCCGCTTCTGCAATTAGTAAGAGATCACGAAAATGCAGGGGTGGGTTCAGGATTGTTTAAGGCGGCAAAAAGAGCCGCAGATGAACTTGGTTTCGTATTCGACGACAGGCGAAGAAAACGGCGCGGTGCTGACCCAGAGTCAGTCACTGAACTTCTGCCACCTCGCCCAAATAAAAGCTGTCGAACAGGAACATCTGTTCATTCTGCATCTCGATAATTCTATGCACGGTGTATTCTATAAGAACCTAGAAACACTGAGTTTATCGACAAGGCTGACATTTGCGTTTTTAAGGTCAACTGGGCTAAAATCGGAGACCGAGGGATTCATTGTGGCCTGCCAAGATGGTGTAATTAACACGTTGATCTACCGAAGCCGTGTAATGGCTGTAGCGGTTCCTGATATTAACTGTAGGACCTGCCGTCAGGCACCGGAATCGCTCATGCATTTACTGTCTGCATACCCAGTATATGCGATTTCGGCCTACATCCATCGCCATAACTGGTGTACTATCATCTACGACACTCGTACGGAGTAGACCAAACACCAGTGCTGACAGAAATCGGCAGAATGGCTGGCAGGCCAAATGCAGAAGGCGGTTATCTTGGGGTCCCTTCGTCTACTTAGGCCACACGATTCGGAAATTTACCGTCACTAACTCCACAAGTCGTGGGGAGTGGCTGTAATTATTGCCGGCTACCGTGTGGTATCGATCGGAAAACACGGAAGCCCTGTCCGGCAACGGGTTAACTGAAATAATAATAATAATAACAATAATAATAATAATAATAATAATAATAATATAATATTTATTTCAATTAAAAATTTAAATACATTTTAAGGCATTCTTGCAATCTATACTTTATATGCTTACATACATTTATTATATCAAATAGACACCGGCTCAGTGGCGCAATGCTAAGACGTTTGGTTTGTGACCACGGAGTCCCGGGTTTAAATCTTGGCCAGGGTATGTTTAGTGACGTTTTCAATGTGTTACCGAGATGGTAGCAGTGAGCTAGACCGCTGTTCAGTGGCACAACATGTATAGTCGCTGTTATCTATCCTGAGTTCGAGTCTCAGCTGCGGTAGATGGCAATTTCGCAGGGAATGGTTGTTGTGTTGATGTCTATGTATACGTGTCCTGGTTGAGTGGTGGAATAGCATTCCATAGCAAAGAAGTTCATATCATGAGACTAGAAATAACTATCAGTTATACAGCGTGTTGCTTGGAACCACCCCCCACAATAGATTTAAATCGACTTTTTTATAATAGGTATAGATCCTTGAGTAGTATATTCTACAAGTTCTGAAATGGCCCATATTCCACGAGGAAATGTTTGTAGTCCTAGCCGAAGGCGAGGACTACGGTTCGCGAGTGTGGGTATTGCCATTCCAAACGTGTTGTAGACTATACTTTCTCTAACAAGGTGTCAGAAATTATAAAAAAAAACTTCAAAGTGGTTTAAAACGTCAAGTGCAAAGCTAGAAGTGAATACCCTTTTTTCGATGTAACCATAGCAACCGAACCGCAAAGTGTGGCTTAACGGCTCCTGATTTGTTGAAAGCCGTGTTGTATTATACCATAACAGTGGGTTGGAATGATACTTGTTCCGACACATTTTTTAGTTGTGGAATTTGTAGTTTCCGAAATAGTGTTAGACAAAAGCGCATTCTAGTGGTGTATTAAATTTTATACTTAATATATAAAAGCTCGACCTACCATGTTTTTCTTCGGGACAGAAAATGATGAAATCCCATTAACGAATTTTTTATACCAAATCTGAGGACACCAGTGGATTCGGCAACTCCTCAAATGAGTTTGTACTATATTTCGTGAAGAAATTCGCATTTCTGGATTTTCCTGAGAAATAAACATTCTTGTCTATTCTAATTTTGTCACATAATTGCTGTATATTTTCAGGTTCACCTCACTCTTAAGAGCGCTCCACAAATTAAAATCAAGGGGTGTCATATCCGGCGATCTTGGCGGCCAAGCTATCAATGGACTCTTTGGTCCAATCCACATACCAAGAAAGTTCTGGTTGATAACTACTCCCTGAAGATTATAGCATGTGGAGTGTATCCATCTAACTGAGAATATAACTCCAATTTTCAGGCTGGTTTTGAATTTTGTTTTAAAAGTCACTTCTCAGATAATCTAGAAAAATTAGCCTGCTTAAGTTTCCATCTAAAGAAAAGCTCAATTAATCTCGTTTAAAATATCACACCAGACATTTTTTTTCTGGGAATACTAGCTTCTAAAATTAATTACTCGATTGTGATTTTCCGCAACCCAAAATCTGCAATTCTGTGCTGACACTTTTTCATATGAATTTCCATCATTCAGATATTCCTCTTATGCCCACAAACAATACACAAAACTTTTTTCTTTGCCACCTACTCCAAAGGTATACAGAAATTTCGGTTTATATGATTTTCTGTAGAAATGTTACTTTGGAATTATTTAAATTTAAAGCAGCATTCCTTAAGCTTAGGCGATGGTTTTACTAAGATTTCTTCATTTATCGGCCCGAAAAAAATCACACTAGGCCAAGTTTTTATGTTTAATGTGCCACAGAAAGGCACTTTTCAAATTTCTGTATTATAAAAAAGAATGTAATCTAAATGGAAACCAAAATATAAACTTTTTTATGGAGGTGGTTGTTGGAATTCGTGGGAGGGCAGTCACAAAGGGTGACCGCAGTACGCCAGTTCCGTTTGTGATATACTGGCTTGTTTGTCCATAGCCCATTTAATTTGAATTTGCAGATTCCTGGAGTATACCCCACAACCTTTTCCTTCTTTCTTTTTGGATCCGCCTGTGAAGATGTTAACTGTTCCTTCACTGACAGTCTGATTGCTACTGTTGGTGTGTATTGCATAGGGTCTATCAAAAATGAACTGTGGAGAAACACCATCTGCGCGTACCTGCAGAAGTGGCATCTGTTTTATAGTCTCATTCCACAGCCGGCATCTGGTCGCTCCACATCCTATGTTTGGCTGTATACCAACGGATTTGAGGCGTGCCATAATAGTTAGCTCCAATTGCGTTTAAACAGGCTACTCGTTGTACCTGGCTGAGCTTACATTTCGCTACAGTCTGCTAACTTTTAGGCTACGAGACAAGACTCCATAGGCTATCATCGGTCTTATAATCCCAGTGTAAATACACATAGCCACTCTGGGTTTCATTCCCCAGGTTTTCCCTATGGTTCTGCGGCACTGCTGAAAAGAGATGTAAGCCTTCTTTATTCTTCTGTCTAAATGAAGATTCCAAGTTAGTTTGGCATCAAAAGTTACTCCAATGTATTTTACTTCTGATGCGAAACTCAGTGTTGTGTTTAGGAAAACGGGTGCCGTCATTGGCCCCAATTTCCTTTTTCTTGTGAAGAGGAGAGCTCTGTCTTCCTGGGATTGACTGACAGAGAGTGTTCTCTACACCATCTTTCGATTATTCTCAGGGCCATCTGCATTCGATCACAGAGGACTCCTTCGAATTTACCACTAAGCAGTATCGTTAGATCGTCTGCATATGCAATTGTGTGGAATCCCTCGAAGTTCAGGCGGTGCAGGAGGCTGTCAAGAACAAGTTCCACAGAAGAGGTGATAAAACATCCCCCTGAGGACAGCCTCTTGCAGCCATTTCTCTAACAGCGATGTTTCCCATATTGATCTGTACAGCTCTTTTTGAAAGCATGTTGGATATCCAGCCACTTACGAGAGAAACATTTCTGCTCGTGAGGGCTGCTGTAATTTTTGGAAAGGTGGTTTTATCAAAAGCACCTTCTATGTCTATGAAGACACCCAGGGTTTACTCTTTATTGTCCAAAGACCTTTCAATCCGACTACTGACCGCATGAAGATCGGTGTCGGTGGATCTGCCCGGGATGTGTGCATGCTGACTGGGATGTGTAGGATTAGCAGTGATTGCAACATCCCTCAAGTGTCGCTCACATAGCTTTTCCATCGCCTTGAGAAGGAACCAGGTCAAGCTAATGGGTCGGTATACTTTGGGGGTAGTGTAGTCCATCCTTCCCGCCTTTGGTGTGAACACTACTTTGACTTCTCTCCACACCTTCGGAATATAAAGGTGTGTTAGGCACGTCCTGAATATTACTGTCAGGTGCGGCACTATTTCATCCAGACCCCACTGTAAAAGTGCTGGATGAATGCCGTCAGTACCTGGAGATTTGAAGGGGGAGAAGCCCAGTATTGCCCATTTAATTCTGTCTTCACTCACTATTTGTTTGGCAGTTTGCCAACCCAGTTCGGTAGATTGAGTGTCGGTTTCATTTGGCCATTCCTTCGGATCTGTCACTACAGATTCTGGGAAGTGAGTTTCCATAAATAACTCTAGGCTTTCATGTAGGTCCTTGGTGCTGGTAACATCATCCTTTTTCAGTAGACCTAGATGATTGCCTTTGTTCTTGGCAAGTATTTTATGTAGCCTAGCAGCCTGCGAGCAATCCTCGATCTCTTCACAGTAGGCTCTCCACGCTTCTCTTTGTCTCTGCCTGACTCGTTTTTCAAACTCTCTTTGATTGGTTCTGTATAGCTCCGAATCTGATTCAAGTTTTGTCATTTTCGCTTCGTTAAACGATATCCTAGCTTGTTTCTTGAGGTCGGTCAACGTCTGGCACCACCATTTAGTGGCTTCCCCAGGCTGGTTGTTGTGCGGCCTTCAAGGGACACGATGCTTTGTAAGCTTTTTTCATAGCAGTTTGAACAGTTTTAACGTACTTCTTAATCTCTCCGTTGTTTTGTGGTACCCCGTTGTGTACATACATCAGGTTCTCCCTGAGTTGACGTCGATATTCATCTGTCAGTATCTCGGGGGCTCCTGAGGAGTTTTCTTAGTGCTTTGGTTAATAGGGTCGTTTCCTCCAACAAAATTTATAGGATCTTATTATACCATCAAAAAATATACTAAATATACATTTCATATATCATATTAAAGAAAATCCTAATAATCACATGCAAGAACAAATTGGTTTTCAAAATAACAAGGCGGTAAATGATGACGTATGTAATGAGAATTCAATTTTAGAGAATTTTCAGGTTTTCATGTTGTTTACATTGTGTTTATCTTCCTTTGTAAATTATAACCTAAAAATTTTAAATTTTATTTTCTATTTTAAAACATCTGCAACAGTATATAATTAATAGAAAATCATTTACTTATTTACTTACTTAGCTTACAGTGTACTTCATATTTTAATCCAAGTTAAATAATGACAATAACAATAGTTTGAAGACAAGTGATAACACAATGACTCACGTCGATCCTATAACAGTAAACGAACGACGCCCGTTGATTATTCCTCTATTTATTAACTGCGCATGCAATCACATCTGACGTCACCATAGGCGCCAATTCAAAATTTCGTAACTTAAATAATTAATTTCACCATTAAAATGAATTTGGAATATAAAATAAAAAAATACGGGGCAAATAAAATTTTATAAATCACTTGAATACAAAAATTATTAAAAATGGTCAACGACCCTATTTAACGTCGAATTCAATCCAGCGGTGGTCCGACATTGAAGCGGCGTCAGCCACATGCCAGTTTTGGACCGAATTGGATATACAGTTTGTAGTTAAGATGATATCTACTATGGTTTGACTTCTAGAGTTAATAAATGTCGGTGTACAACCTTGGTTAATTATATTATGGTTATTACCGGTTATATCGTCATAAAGTGACTTACCCCTAGCATTGTTGTCCTTGTTGCCCCAGGTTACGTGGTGAACGTTGGCGTCACATCCCATGATTAGTTCCCATTTCTGGGCGACGCAATGAGTTACCAGGTTCTCCATTTCCCTTGTCGGCGATGGTGTTGTCTGATCCTGGAGGAGATACACTGATGCTATAACGACTGTTGCTGGTTTGCCTGCTACTGCACATTCCACCCTCACGGCCGTGAGATCAGAGGTTGAAAGGTGTTGTAATGGCTGAGATTGCTGTCCTCGGCGTCACTGTTGGTGAGCTGAAAATAACTCCCGGAGGTGGTTCCAAACATACGACACGATTTTTAACAGTTTCCTTCCTCAATCAGAGCACTGCTACTACCCATTAGTAGAGTAACGCGAGACAAAAATAGGGAGTTATCTCGGAGCCGGTCGCAACTACTTAGGTATTGAAATAATTACACAGCCCCACAAAAAATTTAAAAAATTCTGTACCAGAGACATGAGTACCTAGATTTGTTGTATTTTTTTTATGCTGAATCCGAACCAACAGCCCAAAAACCGATTTACTAGGTAATTTTTTAGTAAAACTCAAAAGACATCCCCTAAAATAGAGCGAAGTAGTGAGGATAAAGCTTTATAATGAAATGCAACAATTTGTAAATACTTTGAGAAAACATTTTAAAATAAAATTTTGAGCATTACAAAGAAATATGTACAAATTAAATCCACACCCACTCCTACGAGGGGCTTAAGAAAAAAGTTCTCTAGCAAAGACATGAGTACATAGATTTTGTGTATTTCTTGATGCTCAATCCGAATCCGCAGCCCAAAAACCGATTTACCTAGGTAATTAGGCAACAGTCCATACAGCAATAAATTTGTCACAAATGCGATAAGATTATGGACCAAGCTTTGGCGGCTTTCATTTATTTCGCAGTTAGACAAGGCCGTCACTCGCTAATACAAACTAAGATTACTTTTCATTTACAATAAAAATGTATTCTATAGATTATATAAAAAGTGCAGTAAGTCGGCGAAGAGTATAATGGTTAGATTGTTTTCATATAGGTAGGTATATCTGATTGGTTTAAAAATTTATAAACTGTCCTAAACAAAAGAAAACGAGAATTAATTGCACTGGTATCAAACACGTCAAAGGGATATGAGTCAAGGTTTAATCGACAGAATCAGCAAAATCTATAAATCTAATCTTTATATGCCTGATATTCAAAGTTTCCTAATCTAAACCCTAAACATTGCACAAGGATGGTCACACAAGGGCATAAAGAGATGAGCGATTTTTATATCATAAATTGTTACAGAACAACTTTAGGAACAGTCGTTATCAGTGGAATTTTTTAACATCTGTGACAAACTTCTTAAATGCGGAACCTTTGCGTGATACGCCATAAAATTGAGGGACAATTCCGCAAAATTCGGGTCGAATTAACCCAGAGGCAAAGAGACACTGCCTCGGGGCCCCCACCAAAGGGGCTCTTAAATTTTCAGAGAATCAAGTGTGTGATTTTTTAATTCTTGATTGAGAAAGTTCTATTCTGTTGAAACAATATAATAAGGTTTTAAGTCATTTGTATCTGTTATATACAAATAAAAAAGATTCTAAATAGTATATAATAAATACATTTATAAATAAAAAACAGCCCATCATTGATTGAAACCCCTTAATGTGCCTTAAATTTCAGAAACCATTGGCCTTAAGTAGTATAAGTAGGACTCCATAACTGTGCATATATTGTAGAAGCAAATTTTTTGAAGAGATTTTCAAAAATACTTTATGCCCAAAAAAGCGCAATTACGAACTCTTTCGATCACCAAAATCGAAAGTTAAATAAAAACACAAGTATTTTTTCGGACATCATATGCTAAGATACAGCCTCCCTGTACAAATTAAAATTATTTTTCGTGCCTGTCTTAGCGCGTCAATTTATTATTAATTACCCCTCGAAACCGCCGTCGCGCGTGCAGACAAAGAACAATCAGATCTAATACGTTATTCATAATAATACTGCACCACTTCGTACAAGAACAAGCCCGCAGAATCGCCAGCACCTGTGACCATGAATGTCTCGATTTTACAAGAAGTAACTATTCATATCTTGACAACCCTTTGTGCAACAAAGAAACACTCACCGCCGCTCTCAATAAATTCTTATTAATTAATTACTGACATTTTCGGAAAAACATATTTTTCAGAGCCATGTGTCGACTACCCTTTGTCGCATTTAATACTTTTATTAAATGCGACAAAGGGTAGTCGACAATCGACATCAATAAATCGACCACTGACGTGGAAAAAATAGATTTTTCAAAAGACTATTCACCGTCAAAGAAACAAAGAAGCTCAATGCACCCTGTTAAAATTTTATATAAAAACTCGGCGCGCCGTTCCCCAGACAGTCTAAAATCAGTCTCTAAGAAGTTAAGTCAACAGTGCGCGGCGACCGACCCCCGAAGTAAGGCAGAACTCCGCGTTAATAAAAACTATCTCGGTAATAAACCCCATCAAAAGTGCATATTTGCGACCAGTATTAAACAATCGGTGACAACAACGACTTACTGAGATTTCTCGTGTTGTGTGTTTAACTCAAAACTTGTCACTAGTTTAAAAACAAATTGTGTTCTACAAAAAGGCTGTGCAAAACCGAATTTGTAATAAACTATAAATAAATCTATTTGTAAACCGACTTCGTTAAATCAAATAAGTGTTTTTTATTTCGAATACTCTACAAAACCAACATCTTTTATTCGCTGCGAACGAAAAGCCGACTCGACTAGCTGAGCATTTAAGGGTGGTTCACCCCCATCTAAATTCATCCCTCAGGACGACCCAGGTCCTTCTGAGACATATCAACCCTATCCGAGCCTAAACTAGGGAGGCAGAGGCGAATTTCAGAAAAAAGGTAGCAGGAGAGCAGAAGTGAAGTGTCCAGAATTACCCCCGGAGGGGCTGATCATCCCTCCAGTCGACAACCACCGCCCCTAGAGAACTTCAGAGAGCTCGCCGATACAAGGTAGGGTAAATTTTACCAATTATCTAACCTGACAGTGCCAAACTACGTAACCAAGAAGCCAACCATCACCAGTCACCCCCCACGTCAAACAATCATAACCAAAATTATATCTTTTTTATTTATATTTTTTCGTTCGTACGTGAATATCGCGCCCAACTAGGTGGCATTGCTGAAGGCTCCAGAATCGTTATACCACGCATGCAAGGAAGAAATCCTGTAGGGCTGTAGGAACGAGTAGAGCAATCCCCCTGAAACGCCAACAGGGTACGATACAGACTTTACGCCGGATATTCGTGCTAGAATTCCCGTCTCCGAAAGAAAGTATACACCGAGCACCCCATGGACACGTCTGGAACTTTCGGATCTTCTCATGATAGAGAAGGCTGCCCCACCGACCCGCACGATGCAATCAGACCGAAAAATACAACAGCAGGCCACCTCCTGCGACGACGAAAAAGACAGACTACGTATCGACCTTATCAGGCCCCAGCGCCTCATCGTTTACCTCAGGCCACAGCGCGCCTTCGCCAGGCCAAGCCCTGTCTCGGCTTTCGACTAGTCCACCCTGCACTAGCCAAAGTCTCTTTAATTCGAGGATCCAGACACCTACGCTGCGTCGTCATGGACTCGCTTTTCCAGACAGCCCAGACTGCGCTAATGGAAACAACGGACTCAACATCCATGGTACCTACACTGCGCCAACAAGGATCATTTATCTAGTTTACACGGTACTAGGAGAAATATAACAGACGAGGGTAACGAGTTGTTGTACCTGGTGATGCAAGTTGACTTTCGTAGTTTTCTTCTACGAAAGTCAAATTGCATCACCAGGTACAACAACTCGTTACCCTCAAACTTAAGAAGCTAAAAGAATCTATTTCAACAAATAACACAGCGATACTCGCCTCTCTCCAGTGATCTTTTGGAAGCTATTCCACTGAACATCCCTTCCACTGAACATCATATGTCCGCTACAAATTGTAAATTTAAAACGCGCCAGTTCTGCCCCTTCGGGATCGTCGTTGTCGCCACCGCCGCAAATGTTCATTCCACGCACATCTACGAAACCGTTTCAACCTCATTCGGACTCATCAGTCTCAACAACTATCTCGCCAGCTCCAGCAACGACCCAACATACATCCACGGAACCGTTTCAACCTCATTCGGACTCATCAGTCCACACTCGTTCGCCAGAAAACGTCGACGACGTACTTGATCTAGCTTGTTTATTCATCGAATCACCACCTCAACCCTCTACCCCTTCGCTCGGATCAGCAAGTCACGCCTTGCTGCATTCCTCGACAGGTCACGCCCTGTCTCGAACCTCGGCAGGGCACGCCCTGTCTCAAAGGTTAGCAAGTCACGCCCTGTTAACCTCAGCTGAGGACCCAGGTCCCCAACAGCCAACCGCGACGTCACCTTTGCATCATCATGCAACTGGTCCACACTGCACCATTGAAGAAAAATCGACGGCCCTAGCGCCTAAACAAGGGATCAATATATCGCCGAAATCATCCACAGAAAGATTAGCAAGTCACGCCCTGTTAATCTTGACTGAATGTCCAGCTCCAAATCAGCCAACCAAGACGTTCTCATTGTATCGTCTTGTACCAGTTCCAAGAATGCAACCAAACCAGCCAACCACGGCAGTAGAAGGTTGGGCGGCAGCGTTAATGAGTTTTTAATTAATCACCGGAAGATAATTATCTTATCTATGAATAATGTCATGATGCATGTCTTTGTGTCTTATCACCTTATTATTAAGTTCATTTCCTACATATTTTAACAAAAAATAATACTACAAAAGTGGGAAGTAAAAGTTTCTATGGCCTTAAGAAATTTAGTATAAAATCAGTGCAGTTTTAGAGTCATGTACAGTATTCTATAAATAAATCTTTTAAAATACAGATACATAAGTATATTTTAACCAAAAGCAATATTACGTAGTGTCTGATTTTATTAGATTGATTTTCTACATATTTAACCTAGTTAATAATACGTAATCTATACATCGTACGAGGGTCCGACAGATTTAAAAATTTCGTGATGTAGCATTGGATGCTGACATGAGAGTGTCAAGGTACCTTTCTTTAATATATGAAATCCGGTAATTTATATTTTCAAAATTAAGAATTAACGTCCCTCTGTCGCTCTATATAGCCCGCGAGCTAGAAAAAACACTTTTTACATTTTTAGAATAATTTGAAAAGCAAGACTTCGGCTGCTGGAGAATATGCACAAGCCACTCTCCCCTACCGATCGAATTTTCGGGAACGGCGAACAATCTGGAACGTCTAGAACGACTAGAACGCCTGGAGTCTTCGATTTTCGAACACTTCCAGAAGCTTTGACTTATCTTATATAAACCGAGACGCGCTCAACGCATTCAGTCGAGTCGAGCCAGTAAGTCAGTCGGTTCGGGATCCAGCCACGCGACAAAACAACAACAACAACAAAAGGCAAATTTCTACTCTAAACTGTTAATATTCAACATAATTAATTACATCAAACCTATTTAGTGATAAACAAATGTATTGTTAGAACGTGAATAGTAATATATCGTTATTTTGACTCCAGAAAATTTGACTTTTAATCATTCGTTTAAAATCGATACAGGGTGTTACTTTTTCGCCGAGCCAAGTAAAATAAATTCATTCAAAATTAAATTGTGCAGTGTTCTTGTGCGCGAATCTGACTAAAGCGAAGGTCACGTTCGTGTTCATGGCGCCCGTACAACATGGGGCTTAGAGAAGTGGCCGAGAAGAAAAGAACAAAGAAAGAAGAGAAGAGTAGTGTGACTTACTCGAGGGGCTCTGAACTGAGTAGGGGTTTCAAAGGTAAGGCAAAAACACTGCGTGAAGACCCATCGAAGAGCCAGAACTTCTCAAGTCCAATTTTCACAATAAAAAGAACATGGAATCTTACGAAAACGTTATGAAAACGCTAGGAGAGGCAGCGGTACGACAGAGAATAGAACTGCCACACCTAGAAGGACAACCATCTTCCTCAGGGAGGGAAGAGGACCCCGTACAACATATATACCCGAATACTGCACAACCAGGTGAGTCGATTTTACACACATCAACCCCACAACGAGGGTAGCAAACAAATGTAAATATCGAATTAAATCAAATCTTCGTGGGCATGGCGGAGGCAATTAAGCAGGCTATTCAAAACGCTACTGCAAGTCATGAAGGGGTCAAAATGGCAAGGGTTATGCAAACTATAAGAAACTCCCCCATGCACACTTTCCAAGGGCTGGATCACGAAAGTGCACATATGTTTATATTTAATATGGAAGAACATTTTCGAAAACATAATATTACTGACCGAACAGAAAAATTAATAATGATTACGTCACAATTAAAAGGCCATGCAAAGGAATGGCATGAGCCACATAAAAATTTAATATACGATTACGAAACATTCAAATTAAGACTGAGGCAGACCTTCAATACCATCGTAAAAAGGGCTCACGCAGAGCACATTTTACATACCAAAATGCAAGGATATAACGAATCAGGTACACTATCCATTTCCGAGAAAATAGGCTTATTCAACAGAGTAAACCCAACCAGGCCGCCTAAAGAGAAGGCGCACTGCATCTATAGACAACTACGGCCCAAAATAAGGGCACAAATTCGATTCAGTGATTTCGATACCCCCGAGGGTTACTAACTGTAGCAGCAGAGGTAGAAGAATATCATCTTCAGAGAAATACCAATAACGACAATTGGAGAAATCATCCAAGCAACAGTAATAATAATAATAGTAACCGTGAAGAGGCACCAAGACAGGCAACCAATACGACAACCAGAAATACGAACCAAAGGACAGCATCAACAGGGGAAAATACGCAAGAAAGCCGACCACCGGCGACATGCCGATTTTGCGGAGGATGGCACTGGCAAAGAAATTGCCCACAAAATTCGTACACCACAGGGCAAAACCAACAAGTCAATAGACGTCAGGAAAACTCCCAAGGGGCCGGCGCCCGTCCCAGATCCAACAACTAAATAACGATTCCTCGGCGTCCGGCCCAAACAATATAACCAACCCGGCGACTCCACCAAATTTCGACAATATCTTAAATATCCGCAATTTTTCAAGAAAAATCGATAAATAACATGGCTACTCAGACTGATTCTGAGAACATTATGAACATTTCCACTATCCTAGAAAAAACAACGCTAAAACACGTGGCAACGCAGACCGAAACATTTTTTTTTTTTGGTAGGGGGGAAATCCTCATGGACACTCGCCGCTTTGTTCTATTGCGGGCGAGTAGTGCCGGACTCCTACCGGCTAAAACCCCCCCTGTGTACACTACCCATCACTCCGGAACCGTCGGTTAGACATTCTTCGGAGCGCTGGGCTGCTCTGTTTTTCTCGCACTGGAATCTTTCCATCCTTCTCTATTCTCTTGCAGCTCTCTGGCTGTTACGTTCGTCTATTTCCTTTGTGGTCATAATTTCCTTCACCGTTTTACTGGCCACCGTCCAAGATTTACAACTTTCCATCATGACGGAGATTATGTTGTCTACCGTTAGGTCTGTACCAATCTCCCGATATGTACTCCGCCTCTGGGCTTCCCATCTCCTACATACGAATATTGTGTGTTCTGCCGTGTCCTCCTCGTTGCAGTACATACATGTCGCGTCAGGAGATTTACATATTCTTCTGGTATAGTGTTTGAATGACCCGTGTCCGGTTAGGAATTAGGTCACGAAGTAGTCCAACTTTCTGAATTTGCAGTCTTGCCAGGCTTTGAGATTTGGTATTAGCCTTTTGGTCCAGCTGGCTACCCTCCGCGTTCCACTTCTCTTGCCACTCTTCCATAGTGGTCGCCCTTTCTTGTTTGCGTCTGGCTGGCAGGTGTCCCTCTCCCGAGTCGTGCAGTCTCTTCCTCTCATAGACCAGGAGTTCGCTAGGGGGAGCACCGGTGATTACCTGAAGGGCTTTGGTGGAGACAGTCTTATAGGCGGAGGCCACTCACAGTAACATACGCCTTTGTGTCCTCTCCATCATGTCTCTATACTTGCCTATCTTCATCGCCCTAAACCACACAGGTGCGGCATATAACAGGGTCGACTGTACCACGTTGTAAAGTATGCTCCTTTTTGTACTGCTGGGTCCACCTATGTTGGGCAGTACTCTTGTTAGCGCTCCCACTCTCCTCTCCGCTTTGCTACACGTCATACGGATATGTTCTCCGAAGGTTCCTTGCACATCCAGCGTAGTTCCCAGGTATTTTAGCATCTTACCCGGGTGGATTTGTGCGCCTTGGACATTGAAGCTGATGGTTCTCTTTCTTCTATGTCCCTTGAGCATGATTGCCTCCGTCTTTTCTGCTGCCAGGGACAATTTGTGATCTGTGAGCCATTCGTCGACTATTCTGAGTGACTCGTGTGTCCAGTGGATTAATGAATCTTCGTCATCTGCATGCACCATAACTGCCAGGTCGTCCGCGAACGCCAGCGTCAGCGCTCCCGGTGGCATCTCAAGTCTCAGGACACCGTCATACATAATGTTCCACAGTGTCGGCGCCAGGACCGATCCCTGTGGTACTCCCGTCGTCATAGATATGTATTCCCTTCCTATCTTAATCTTACGGTTCGCAAGGTAGTCTTCCGTTAGCCTGATTAAATAATCCGGTACTCCTCTTCGCCTCAGTTCTCCTATGATGGTGCTCCAGGCTGCCGAGTTAAAGGCGTTTCTCACGTCTAATGCCACCAGGGCGCATAGCTTCCTTCAGGTTGATTTCAGCTTTTTCTGAATGTACTCCACGGCCTGTATTGTTGACCTACCCTTCCGAAATCCGTACTGCCTATCTGCTAGGCCTTCCCCTTCTTCTATGGCCTCAGCTAGTCTGTCTCTGATTATACTCTCATATGAGTCGCTGCGAGCTGGGGCTGTCCATGGGCATTTTGCTCTTCCATATGAGGACCAATTTAGCCACCTTCCAGTCATCTGGGAACGTTCCTTGTTGGGCTAATTTATTCATTAGTCCTAATAGAACTTCTGGGGCCGTTTTGTGGACCTCTACCAATACCTCTGTCGGTATACCGTCAGGGACGGGGCTCTTTCCCTTTTTCATTCTGGCAATTGTTTTGCCGAGTTCCTCTTCGGTGAAGGGAGGTACCTCTGGGTTTCCATAGTGTCGTTTAGGCCAGTGGTCCTCTGTCTGCGGAAAGAGCTGGGCCGCTATTTCCATCTTCTCGTCCATAGTGATGTTGTACAGTGCGTCCGACGACTTTAGCGTTTTCGCTACTATTTGGTACCCGTCTCCCCAAATATCGCCTCCAGTTCTTCGCAGAGTCGCATCCAGTGGCTTCTCTTAGATGACTTGATCAATTTCCCAAGTGCCGCCTTCTTTTCCTTATATGCCCGGTGCAAGAGGATTTTCTCCTCGTCTTCGTTCCGTCCAGTCCTATGTCTGGTCAGTTTTCTTCTGGCCTCTATCGCCGCTACTCTGGCCCTTTCTATGTCTTCTGACCACCAGTATGGAAGACTCACGGTGTTACCGTTCCTTTTTATCAGGCTTTTTTGGTGCGCTCTTTTTATTATCGAGGTCAGTTCTCCCTGTTGTAGCACCCTATTTCCGCTACGTTCTAAGGATAAACTAAGCTCATTCCTGAATTTTAGACAGTTCATGAGGGTTCCTTTTTTGGTGGGCCCTCTAAACTTCGTGCCAGATGCTTCTATGATAAATTCTATAAATCTATGGTCACTTAGGGATTCTTCATTGAGGATCTGCCAGTCTCGTATTCTTCTTGCTATTCCCTGAGACGAGCAGGTTACGTCAATGTAGCTCGACAGGTCTCCCCTCGTCCATGTTGGTTCAGTCCCCGTGTTCAGTACAACCATGTTCTGACCTGCTAGCCATTCATACAGATATTGACCTCTCACGTCCCAGGCTGTGGATCCCCAGTGCGGCGTTTTTCAATTTACATCCCCAAGCAGGATTTTCTCACCTGGGCATTTTTGTGCTCCTCTCATGATCTCATCGATGGATTCCTTAAAGGTATCGAACTGTATGTTCGGGGATATGTAGCAACACACGAGTTGGCAGACGCCTATGTCTACCACTACATGCCCCGCCGCCCTGTGTACCTTCCTCACTTCGATGTTCCTATTGATAAGATATACCCCTACATCATTCTTAGTGTCCTTTATCCATCTTGGACCGTCGATGATTTTTTTATTAGGTTCCGAAGCCACTATTATGTCCACCCCCCTTTTTTTGCCGCAGCGAAGGACATATCATGGGCCCTCGGCTTGCGTTGCAGGTTCGCCTGCAAGACCCTTATGTGTTGTTTTGTCGTCTTTATTTTTTCCTCTTACGCTTGGAGCTCCGCCATGAGCTTCCTGTGTTCAGGGCACCCTTCTGAACCTGTGAGGTGCCCTTCAGACTTGCAGATGATGCAGTAGGGGTGCCTTTCACATTCCTTTGCTCTGTGTCCTTCGTTTCCGCATTTTGCGCATGCGGTTGTTCTGTCGGTCCCCTCGCATTTGGCTGCTACATGTCCGAAACGCCAGCACTTATAGCATCTTTGCAGCTTGGCATATTCCACTATTCGACAGTATATCCATCCGATTTTTACCCTTTTCTTCTCAAGGAGGGAGTTAGCGGTTTCGTGAGGGACCAAAATCCTAGCGACCTGGTTACCTCCGTAGGCGGGCCTGAGTAGATCCACCTTGACCGCCCCCGGTTTGGTGGCGTTTTCTAACGCTGCGAGGATTTCTTCACTTGTGGCTGCTCCATCGATGTCTTTAACTAAGAGTTTTGCTTCGTCTCTGGTCCTTCGGACCTCCACTCCTTCGACGTTTTGCTGTATGACAGTCATTAGTTTTTCACCTCCCTCTTTCACGGTGATCACTAACTCCCCAGCTAGTGTTTTTCTCATTTCCAGGACGCTTATCTCCTCGTTCTCGATGTCAACTTTACTGCGTACCGATTTGAGGAGGTCCGCGTACTATTTGTCTGCTGTTTTTACAAAGACCGCCTCCTTGGTAGCTTTCTTTTTGTGCTGCCTTGGTTGTCCGCTACCGTTTTTTTTGTTTCGCGTAGGCCTGCGGACTACTTCCCACTTCTCTTCTTGTCTTTCGGTTTTATCGTGCTCTACCCTGTCCGCCGGGTCTATGGCTTCGGGTTTCCCTGCTTGCTTTTGTTCCCCCTTTTCCTTTGGCCCGTCTACTCTTGGTGAGTAGTACGTTACTTCGACTGCTGTGTCCAGAAAGATAAACTCCTGTGCTTTTTTGATCATCGTTGGTTTGTTCCTTGAAGGGCCGAACACGGCTATTTTCCCCCGGTTTTGCTTGAGCATTATGTCCTTGAGGTACTGGATGCTCGTGAACATTTCTTGTTCATCCTCCGGCTCTCTGGTATTAGTAAGGTAGTATGTGTACCTTGTGTTGGAGCTCATGGTTCCCTCGGCATTTGGATGCTCGGTTGTTTGTTTTATGAAGGCAACTCCGCCTCTCCTTACCCCTTGGTTTCGCAGGGCTTCCTCGCTAGAGAGGGCACCTTTCAATGACCTTGACGTTTTTGTCAACCACGAGGTTTTCGTCGACCCACCAGACCAGATCCTGGTTCCTGGGCTTGTCCTTGGCAAAGGACTTTTCTACTACTTTCCTGAACACTGCTTCGGGCCAGTGTTTTTTAGCAGCTTGTTGGAAGCCTTCATACGACTTCTCGGTGTTATCTATTTCCCTCTGGGTTTCATTTGCTTCAATGCTTTCGGTCACTGTCTGCGTGCCCTGATCCTTCGTGAGAACGGTCTTTTTAGGCTCCTCTGTGGAAACCTGGTCGCTAGTACTCCTTTTTTCCATCTTGGGTGTGTCTTCTATCTTCGACAAGGCCTGCCATTTCTGGCTCCTTCTTTCTAGGGACCAGACGTTCCGTTCAATCTCCTTGATCGTTGACTTTATTTCGGTTTTGGTGTTAGGGTTTGCTTTTGCCAGCGCTGCCAGTGTCCTTGCGTTCCCTTGTACCATTTTTATCAATTTCAGCGAGTCTGCCATTGCTTTCATCGTTTCGGCGTCCCAGGGTTGAGCTTTTTTTGGGGATTCCATCCTCATCCTTTTGTGGTCTCTCTCTACCTCGCTTTCGCGGTTGGATCCTATCGAGAAAGCCCTCTCTCTTACTGGGCTGCGTGCTAGTGAGCTCCTCCCTTTAAATATGAGGCTTACATCCATCATTTCATCGGAAATCGTCGGTGGGCCTCCTTCTCGCATGGTCATCTTATCCGGTGTATTGTTTGTCTCCTTTGCTTCCTTTGTTTTTTCCATCTCCATTAGTGTTCCCACGAGTAGGGTCGATTGATGGTCGGCCCCCAGGTAACGCCCATTCCGGGGGCAAGGCGTTCATACTGTGGGGTGCGCCTGGTGCCCCACAGGTTTTAGCGACTTCGCTGTTGGTTCTTTTATAGAGGTTGCCTCCTCGTGGACCGGCCAGTTAAGGCAAGTCCCCCGGTCCCGACTGCCACACGACATTTCCCTGCGGTGCCATTTTTTTCTTTTCCGCCGAGGTCGTTGAAGTGTGGGCCGTGATTACGGTATTAAGCGAGTGAGTGGCACAACTCACCCGTGGCTCGGATAAACCCCGGATTCGCCATTTCCCGTAGCCACACCTTTACGGCATGGATCCTGGGGCTGAGCTGTCCTTAGTTTTCACCGCTCACCTTCGACCTTACCGGCATGGGTGTCCCTGCTGGGAGCTTTTTTTTTTGAGCGCTCCCACCGGCATTGCTCTCAGGATCATCGCAGCTACTTAAGCCTCTCCACCATCGACAAGGTCTCAGCTCCTTGGAGAGGACGCAGGCCGAAACTGCCCCGTTATTATCAACGCAAGACTTACGAAAATCAAGGCAATTACCACATATTAAGATCCTCGCAAATGGACAGGAAATAAACGCTGTCATTTACACAGGTGCCGAAAGCAACATAGTCATGGCAGGACTCGTCGACACCGAGCCTCAAACCAAAGAGAGAAAATTGTTTGCAATGGCATGCGGAGGCCAAACAACAGAATCCTTGGGAAATATCGTCCTAGATCTAGACATACAAGGTAACAAAACTCAACGTGAATTTGAGGTAATTAACAAATTAAATAAAGAACTTATGCTTGGTACACCATTCCTGGAGGACGAGGGTGTCCATCTAGATTATGAAAGGAAGTGCATGTATATGGGAAAGACGTTAAGGAAAACTGCATACTGGAACCAAGAAACAAGGTATACCCCCGAATTTCGACAACTCCACGAAAAAATTCGTATTCCACCGGAGGCTGAACAATTACGATACGAATTACCCCAGCAGGGCGAACTAAATATACCAACATATCAAGAGGAACGGGACGAGCAAGAAGAACATACCCCGGAAGAAAGAACAAAAGAAATAAGGGCAAACCAAACAGAATATCAAGAGAGGTATTCTTCGCCAAACGATAGACCTGAGGTTGCCTTCGAAGAAGGACAAGAAGTAATGGTAAAGGCCCTTCGAAAGAAACCGAATGTATTCTTACCATCTTGGACAGGCCCACATCTAATAACCAGAAAAGTCTCCGACGAAGTATACGAGGTCCGACGCGGGAACAACACTCATCTGGTACACGTAGACGACATCAGGCTCCTGAGGAACCTCCCGAGCAGCTACATACCGATGAAGAATCGGACCCCGATGATGCCGACTTAAATGGTGAAAATCCTGAAGATGATTTTCCAGACCGTCACGAAGGCCCTGAAGAACATCCCCCTGATGATGACGATAGAGACGATGAAATCCTACTACTTGCCTCAGCGCATCTACCTGCCTCGGCGCATCTACCTGCCTCCGTGCATCTACCTGCCTCAGCGCATTTACCTGCCTCAGCGCATTTACCTGCCTCAGTGCATCTACCTGCCTCAGCGCACCAAGAAAATTTACCTGATTTAGCGCATCTACCTGCCTCATCGCACCATGAAAATTTGCCTGCCCCAGCGCACGAAGAAAATTTGCCTGTCCCAGCGCATATAGAGAAAGTAACAGTATCAACTCCGGCACTCGATGAGCCAACCACCTCAACAAGGCCAACACCAACACACGGAGAGACGAACGGACCATATAAACCAAAGCGACGACGAGCAAGACTGGTCATCATGGACCCCTAGAAGCCGTATACTTCTTTTAGAATCACGTTTATTTTTCATTATTGTACATATCTTAAGTTTCAGCATTATACAAATTTAGTTTTTATTATTTATAAAACACGGTGTAAATATCTTAAGTTAGATAGAATTGTATACTTTAGGTTTTCAAACACAATCGTAGAAATTTGCCTTAGCAAACGGGAGGAATTTCAAGGTACCTTTCTTTAATATATGAAATCCGGTAATTTATATTTTCAAAATTAAGAATTAACGTCCCTCTGTCGCTCTATATAGCCCGCGAGCTAGAAAAAACACTTTTTACATTTTTAGAATAATTCGAAAAGCAAGACTTCGGCTGCTGGAGAATATGCACAAGCCACTCTCCCCTACCGATCGAATTTTAGGGATCGGCGAACAATCTGGAACGTCTAGAACGACTAGAACGCCTGGAGTCTTCGATTTTCGAACACTTCCAGAAGCTCTGACTTATCTTATATAAACCGAGACGCGCTCAACGCATTCAGTCGAGTCGAGCCAGTAAGTCAGTCAGTTCGGGATCCAGCCACGCGACAAAACAACAACAAAAGGCAAATTTCTACTCTAAAGTATTAATATTCAACATAATTAATTACATCAAACCTATTTAGTGATAAACAAATGTATTGTTAGAACGTGAATAGTAATATATCGTTATTTTGACTCCAGAAAATTTGACTTTTAATCATTCGTGTAAAATCGATACAGGGTGTTATTTTTTCGCCGAGCCAAGTAAAATAAATTCATTCAAAATTAAATTGTGCAGTGTTCTTGTGTGCGAATCTGACTAAAGCGAAGGTCACGTTCGTGTTCAAGAGCATATTTAATTTATATCTACACCAGTTCAAAGAACAATATGACATTACCCTAGATAAACGTTGCGAATATCTCTATCCCTAATCCCCCATCCCTCCTTAATAGCAACCGCATCCCTGGAACAAAGTTCGGGAATTGTTGTTGCTTTTATCTCCTTCGAGACATATATGCATACTCTAGGTATGTTGTGTGCGGAGGAGAAAATGGCTCCGTGCCGCCTGTCTAAACCTCGAATGGAGCCATGGCGAACCCAAGGCTCCTGAATCAGGGCAATGTGTATCTGTCCCGCAGCGGCCTGTCGTCCTACTAATGCGGAGGACGGCTCACTGTGTTGCAGATTGATTTGTAGTATTTCAATTTTTTTTTTTTAACTACTCCTGCTACTCCTACTTTACTTTTCCTCCGAGCCCGACAGCCACTCCATCGCTGTGTCCGTCGTGCTTGGAGGCGCGTTGTTGCCGCCGCTTGGGCCGGCCTCTGCTACTTCCCCCCGGGGATGTTTTGGGTCCCAAAAGGACACCTTAATCACCCCCGCCTGAGCGCGGTAACCCAGGCTCGCAATCTTCGCTGTGGAGGCCTCATCGACGCCCAGAATGAGTCGAAGCCCCTTGGCCTCGACAACCTGAGTGCCGTGGACCTTCCACAGCTCTGTCCGGAGCTCCGGGTTATGCCGCATGAGCCTACTGAAGATAGTGGCCTGGTCCATGGGTTTACCTGGGACCGTGGCCACCATCTTCTTGTATTTGGGGAGCTTGTCCCCTTCCAGGAGCTGGAGTGACACGCCGTCAACGGGAGAGATGCCGCCTATGGCCGATCTAAGCCATGACAGCGACATCTCGTTCCCGCAGAACAGCTGCACCACTCCTTGCTCAGTTAGCCTGAAGCCGTCGAACTCGGGGAGAGGCCCCCTGCGGGGAGCCCATCCATCCGAGTATCTGGAAAACCAGCTGCGGCCACCGCCACCTTGACCCCTTTGCTAGCCACCTGACTGTATGAAAGGTCAGGCCTAGCTCTTTTTGTAGGTTTAGAGGTGCTGGGGGGGGTCTCTTCCTCGGGCCGTTTACCCGAGGTGTACCCTCCCCAGAAGTCCTCTCCACCCGCAATTTCCTGGCTCTCTTTCGAGCCGCGCCGCTGCGATTACGTCACTTGGGTTGCCCATCCGTAGGGTTGAGCCCTCCAGCGACGTCCGAAATAGAGGGAGCCCCCGAAACGGAGATTCCCTCTTGTGTGGGGGGTGTGGGATTGGGGAAGACCCCCCGTGAGGAGCCTTCTCCGGTGCCACGGGATAGGGTTGCCCCATTTCTGGAGCCACCCTTTCTAAGGAGGGGGGAGATCCCTGCAAAGGAATCTTCCCCGGAAGAGGTGGGAGAGGAGGCCCTGTGATCAGAGCACTCCTCGGAAAGGTTTTTATTGTTTTTTGCATTTATTTTTGAACCCACGAGTAAACAGGAAATGTGGTCGACCCCCGCAGAGCCTGTTACGGGGGCAAGGCTAAATACTATGAGAGGTCGCCCGGTTTCCCATAGGCATCGTTTGAGGTACCATCACCCCGGTACCATTCAGCCCTCGGCACGATGGCTTACACCTTGGCTTGGGGGATGTTTATTGACCTCCCGGTCTAGATCCGCCGCCTTTTGTTTAAGCAGTGTCACCTCGTGCAGGGTGTGGTTCTTCACCACATGCTTACCAGCACCTCCGAAGGGGCATTGGTGAAGCTGGCGGACGGTCTTGGACGGTGATAGGCTAGGGCCAAAGCACTATATTCGCGTCAACCGTCCCTGGTGTGTGTCAACTCACCACGGTAAACCCAGTTAAGAGAGGCCGAGTGAGACAACACACTCCTTGACACCTCCATTAGACTAGTAGGAAATGATTTAGAATACGTTGTAAAATTATTGGGATTTACTAAATCGAAACATTGCAAAGAATTTAAATCAGAAAATCTCATTTCAATTTGGACTATAATGGTGTCCAAAATTTCTATAAAAATTTGTTTGTAATGTGTATCTGCCCTGTCAAATTTATATGTTGTCTTTCTCTTTTTACATTGTGGCTCTGGCTCATCGTCATCGTCTACTTTTTCAACATTTTCTAAAAAAATGTTGTATAAAGTATTGAAATGTATTTCGGCATTGCGAAATTCTTTTAATTTAGATATAAGTGAATTAAGTCTAATTTTAGAATATGTTATATCAGTTAGTTTATTCTGTAAAATTTGGAAAACAACATCAGTTTGCTCAAAAATCATTTTAAAAGCCTTTAGAAAAAATATGAAATTTTTTTCCAACAATAACGATTTTAATCCGTAAGCTGCTCGTAAAGTCTGATCGTCACTTTCCGAAATAAAATTAAAAACGTCAATAAGTTCTTTCCTGTATTTGTCAACAGTGAAAACAACTCTAGATGAAAAATTCCAACGAGTGGGAGCGTTTGTCGGAATTCTATGTTTCATATTAATTCTATTTAAAACATCAGTTCTTTTGGTAGATTTTGAAAAAAATTACGAAAAACCAGTATTATTTGAAAAAAATATTCTAACTTCTTTAATTCCGTTACATGCTTTACTCAGAACTAAATTTAATTGGTGTGCGTAACAGTGAATAAAGCAAGCTTGAGGAGCAATATCTTTTATTTTTGTTTGGAGTCCATTAAGATGCCCTGACATAACTGCAGCGCCGTCATAAGTTTGTGCTATTAATTTATTTTTCAAATCAAATTTACCAAATTCATCGATTAATAATTTAAATAAACTCCGCGTTTCTTCCACTACTCACATCAAAAAAACCAACAAACCTTTCAATAACTTCTCCGTGCATTACATATCTAAAAATTACAGAAAGTTGAGATTTACAAGTAATGTCCGTCGTTTCGTCAATTTGCCACGAGAAAAATTCGCAATTATATAGTTCTTCATAAATTTTGCCTTTAATAATCGAGCTAACACTCTCAATTAGATCATTTTGAATTGATTTAGACGTTCCGGAAAAAACAGTGGCGTTATTCAAAAAGTTCTCTAATTTTGGGTCATACGTTTTTAAAAAATCTATCAGCTCTTTGAAATTTCCTTTATTACACGATTCTCGTTTTTCGTCATGTCCTCGGAAAGAATTTTCTTGTGAAGATAAATATATAACGGCATCTATTAACCTCCTTAATATTTCCCTATTTTCACGGACCTTTTTGTTAAAATTTTCTATTTCTCTCTTATGTGCAGAATCCAAGAAATTTACAATATTTTGTTTACCAAACATTTCGAATTTAATGCAAGATGAAATGTGCTCCTGGGATTTTTGCAAATTATTAAACCCGGCCCTGCCCCAAATTGAGGATTGATCATTAGTAAATAATAAACATCTCCAACAATATAATTTGTTTCTAACTGTTGATGCCGTTAACCACTCGGCTTTTTTATAATTGTTATCACAAAACCCTCTGTTTTGTTTACCACTTTTAAAAACTAATGAAGTCATTGCTGGTGTAGGCCTGGCATTTCTTTTAATTCTTACCTTTTCGTCGTAAGTAAGAGTAGTAAATCCATTTAATAACAAATAATCCACCACGTCTGGACAACAAGACATATTTTCACCTAAAGCACTCATTTTTAGCCCGCCTATCAAATGTTTTATGTATTTTTACGTCAACTTAACCGGCTAACCGCAACTAACAGTTCGTTTTCTTTGTGAATCACCTTAACGACCTGTGCACAATGTGCACATGCGCTATAAAGAACTGAGATCGGAGGCTGGCTTCCTTTGGCTATTCGAAGTGCTCTGCTATTTTACACAGCGCAAAGAAATTAAAGGTCATTCATGTTATAAGTAAATGCGTTAAAGTTGGAAGCTATTTCGTATTAGCCTCCAGCGAACCGCAGTGTTCGTTCAGTAAAAGACCGGCCGACCGGGAAATATGCATACAAAGACTATCCGGACTGTAACGTTATAGGTATGTTTGTGGAAAGGAAATGCAAAACTTTTATATATACACTGAACATTAATTAATGAATTATAAACAATAAAAAATATTGAAAATTGAGATAGATATACCTAATTGAAATTTCTTAAGATATTACTTTTGAAGATATGGTGGTTCTTCCAAGGGGAGGCTCAGCCTCCCCTGCCTCCCCTGACGAGCCGCCATTGAGTAATTCGTAATCATGTTTCATGTGTTGTCTCTGTCCCTACCATGCAATTTTGTATCGTATGATTATTGTTCATTGAAATCCTGTTTATTTTGTTCACTGCAAACGAAAGCAGCTAATATAACAGTTTATTGATGTTAATGTACAAAAGTAGGTATCTATTTATGTAAGTCACAATGGGAGATACAAAAAATAAAATTATTACAATATACGTTAATTATTTGTAAAAAAGTAAAAATAAAGATGTTTCATACAAAACCAAGACAATTTTTTTTTGCTGTTTGCAAAATTCTATAAAGAATATGTTTCAATACAATTATAAGCAAACAAATAATAATTCATTTTTAAACATGCATAGAGTATATAGGCTCCAATACTAGTTAGCTAATAGATAGGCGAAGATCTGTTGTTTTTGTCAGTCAATGTCAAATATAATTATTTCACACTTTCACGAAATTGTCTTGGTTTTGCATGAAACATCTTTATGAGTGGCTTTATGTCTTTCTGATGAGCTCCAGAATAAGGGCGAAAAACGTTTCAAAGGCTAAGCGTTTCCAAGAAACAAAATGATAGATTTCATGAAAATGTAATTCATTAGAATGGAAAATTTTTAAGACAAGGTAGATAAATGAATTCATTTTAGGCCTTTGTTATCATTTTTAACTGAATCTTCATGATCGTAGGGGGTTATGTAGATACTAGTTTAATCTACATGGCCGTAGGGGACTGTGTGGATGTTAGTGTTAGAACGAGTATTGTCAAATAAGAAATTAGATAAATTCACTTTAGGATATTCATTTGCTAGCATAACCAGAATTCAGGTTATCGAAAGAATCCAAAGATTTCATTAATATTTTTACACATAGTTTTTCTTTTAGTTATAGATAGTTATTTTTTTCTGCTGTTTGCAAGATCCTATAAAGAATATGTTTCAATACAATTATAAGCAAACAAATAATAATTAATTTTTAAATATTAGGTTTTTTTCATTATTTCTATTATTTAAATAAACAATTTTCGGCAATTTTAAACCTATAGTTAGGGAAATGGCGTGGAAAAGTTTTTCGCCCTTATGAGTGGCTTTGTGCCTTTCTGATGAGTTCAGAATAAGGGCGAAAAACGTTTCAAAGGCTAAGCATTTTCAAGAACAGAATGATAGATTTCATGAAAATGTAATCCATTAGGATGAAAAATGTTTAAGACAAGGTAGGTAAATAAATTTATTTTAGTCCTTTGTTCTCATTTTTAACTGAATCTTCATTGCCGTAGGGAGTTATGAAGATAATACTTTAATCAGCATGGCCCTAGGGGACTGTGTGGATGCTAGTTGTTGAATGAGAATTTTCAAACAAGAAATTATACAAATTCATTTAAGGATTTTTAATTTGCTAGCATAACCAGAAGTAAGGTTATCGAAAGAATGCAAAGATTTTATTAATATTTTTACGTATAGCTTTTCTTTTAGTTCTCATAGATAGTTATGTTGATGTTTGCAAAATCCTATAAAGAATATGTTTCATGTCCATTTATGTTAGGTTCAAAGTGGTTTTTGTCTCAGTCCTTATATTTAGCGCGTTATAAACACATGGTTTGGCATAATAAATTATAATTACTCGGATAGGAAATCAAAAGAAATAAGTACCTACTTACTTTTTTTCATACAAGCAGTAAAGTGATATAATATAAAGAATATGTATCGACAATTAAGTTTTGAACAATGTATTTTGTGCCAGAGAAGCACCTAACTTTGTGGGAGATATGAACGAATTAAGAGCACATTTATTTCCAGCATGTAAAACAGATATAAGGTAAAATAAACGTTAGTTACTGCTAAAAACATACCAACAAAAGTATTTTTCATTTTTTGGACTTGCCTCCAACCAAAGATGCATTCCATTTTCATGTTAAAAGGGCATTTCTACAATGTGCTATTTACAAGACCAAATTAATTCCAGAATTCCAAATGTTTTAGATTTTGGATGATACCTAAAGGAAGAAATCTTATTATATATATTATTATATACATGAATATGTTCGCGATTTTACTGATGAAAAAATGATAGAATACAAAATAAAGCGATGTTTAATTTGTATTTTATCATATATTTTGTAATACAACAGTTTCTTCATTATTCGCAGAAAAAATATGTTTCCAGTAAAACTGCGATTTTTTATTTTATTTCAAGTCATTTTTTCTAAAATGAACGCTATAAAAATACTAAAAAATTAAATAATGTTTGTAACGCTGTATATTAACCAAAAACCACTGCAGACTTTTTAAATTTGCACTCTACGGCTAATAGCAGCCTAAACATTTCTTTATAAAAATGTTTTCAAAACACTCATTGCTCCGCACATCATAACATTATTTAAAAAAATGCACGAATAAAAGAAAAACGTTTTAAAGAGAATTTCACACTGTACCACCCCGTATACAGGTGTCATACACGATGGCTGAACAGAAAATAGCTGAGGTTGCGACTATCCTAACCGTCCGACGGCGCGGCGCGGGTGGATGGAAATTGGAAATAAGGCAGTTTCGAAGCCAGCTTCGTTCGGTGAAGTTAGGGAACTCGAAATTTGTAACAGTTTGTCAAAATTTACCCAAGTGAAGTTTTAATACATATATAATCTTAAACAATTGTCAATTTTTCAACCTTCTCTTGGAAGAACCTATATTTTTGAATGTAGAGTAAAATACGCGAGTTTAATTTTTCTCATTACGTTAATATAAAGTGATCGTTCGTCGAAGGACATGATGATACTAGCCGCCGAATTTTTTGTTGTTTGATATGTCGTATTACATAGGGTAATAATAGCAGTGTTTACTATGGGTGTGTTAAAATGCTCTCCACGATTAAGCGTAGATTTTATTGCCATTACATGGAATCGTTTTTTTATATATATATTTATTATTATTAACGTAAATTATTTAGTTATTTGTAAAATTTCGTCACTATATTTTCCGAAGTGAATTGACTTGCTACAAAGATTCGTTGTTATTTCCTTAAGAAGTCAATTAACTTGTTGGTAACAGCTAGATTGTCCTTAATTTTGTGAACAAATTGCTTGTAATATTTTACCGTTAATATTTCATCAAAAGTAACTAAATTCAGAGAACTAGTATTATTCTCTCTCTAAGGGAGTTCTGTCCACTTACCTTTAATTTACAGGGCTCACGAATTCACAGCCCCGAAGAGCACTACCTAAAGTTGCCTTCATATTTCTAAGTCACATAAAAAATTCCCGTCGAACGAGTCCGCGCGGCGGTATCATTGAATAGGTAAAGATGCCGCCTGCCCGCTTTGTACTTACCGCATTTTTTACATGCCTAAAGGTGCGTATAAGCTTGGCGAACCGAACATGTAGTGCAATGCGCGTTGAAATTTGTCACCCGCGATCACGCCACGAACATCTTACGAACCGTGGGATGTGACGAACACGCCGCGAGCAAGCGAGGTAAACTGTTTAGTCTATCCGATGGTAACAGACCAAAAACATGTCCGACGGTAAAGCTGAAGCTTTGATTTTAGGCAGTAGTGCCTTATTAATTATCGGAAATATTTTTTTAAAAAACGAAAGCCTCTACGATCTACTGGGAGTTTTGAAGTTCCAGCACAGTAACGGCCAATATAAAAATTTGATGATAATCAACTTATATAATAAAACTATAATAATAAACTTTTTTTTACATGCTTCCTCTGGTTGCCACATGGAAGCAGCAATTTCCATCCACGCATCTTTCTTTTTGTTTTTATTAAAATAATTCGGGTCCGTCGGGTCCCAAAGAACACTATGTTGCTTGTAAATTTCTATTAACAGCAAAGCCGTTTCCTCCGACTACTTCATGTTCGTTAAAACATCATTAAAACACCACGAATGCCGCCCCACTACTCACTGCGAATCCCTTTGTGTTCGTCGCAAAAACCGACAAGCGGTGGATCGCAGCGCGCTCCAAAATAGCCATTCGTATCGTGTTCGCAAGACCGTCCCAATTTGACGAATCTGTTGCATTGCATGTTACATTACATGTTCAGTTCGCCAAGTTTATACGCACCTTACATGCAATGCAATGCGCGTTGAAATTTGTCTCCCGCGATCACGCCACGAACAAGCGAGGTGAACTGTGAACACAAGCGTCTAGAGAGACCGAAATGCGAAAGCTTCGACACGCCCAACACGTGATATCATTACTTTGACTATTTCTTCTTTGCTCTACCGTCTACGTTCAGCGAGATGATTAGCGCATGGGTTACGCTTTAGCTTATGGCGCGGGGGGTCCCGGGTTCAAATTCATATGTCCGCAAATTTCTTTTTTAAATTTTGTAACAATTAATATATTTTTTTACAAATTCTTTTCTGATTTCTTTAGGTTTTAATATCAATTTTATCAATTATATCAATTTTGATGAAAACTTGTGTAGCAATGTACAATTTAATTCTTTATGAAATCTAGTAGTTTGTTTTAATTTTTTGTCCACCTTTCCAGAAGGGGTGGGAACCATCTCCATTTATTTTAACAAACAATTCTCTGCAATTCTTAACCTATAAAGATTTTAATGTTTCTTTATTCCTGATATTAAAAAAAACACTCAAATTGGATTAGTTGCGACTGCTTCCCAGATAAAAACGTAAAATGCCTGCATTACATGCATACATTCAGAACTGCCTTTATCAGTAAAGCTTTCTTTGCAGCCGATCATTTTGATGAAATCATATGAAATAGCTGTTTAATGTTTTATATTAAAATTCACATATTTTTACTTTTTTACATATATTGTTATTACAATATATGTAAAAAAGTAAAAATATGTGAATTTTAATATAAAACATTAAACAGCTATTTCATATGATTTCATCAAAATAATAAATTTATTAATTTATTTTTTGTATCTACCATTATTGTGACTTACATAAATAGGTAGGTACCATACCATACCTTTTTGTACAACATCAATAAACTGTTAGGTTGTAGTTTTGCTAAAATATCAATATTTACGGGTGCCTAAACTAAGTTGACCATCAGGGCCGGATTAACTTGAATGGAGGCGTGTATGCAGAGTTATGGTGGAGGCCTACTTAAGGTGGCCATATCAACGCGGCCGGCGCGAGGCCGTGTTGTATGAAAAGGGAGTTGGTATGTACCCCTCTAAAATTGCCGTTTTGATCTACGAACTCCTTTCCGGGGAGGAGGTTTTTCGGCGCGGGTCCGGCGTCTTTCGATTCGCCGCCGAATTTTACGTCGCTTAGGCCGTATCCGGGGCGGGTATTTTTCGTGGTTTTTTAATTATTAACGAGTAAAAGTCCGCTATCTCTCTCGCCTGCTTTTTTTGGGAATGAGGAGTCGAGGGGTAAGAGAGAAAATAGGAGAGGTCGTTTTGGTATTTCGTAAACGTCAAAAATGTTCGATTTCTTTTCGTTCCTGTCTGGCTCGATTTTCGATTTCGACCTCGCAGTTTGCGGCTAGCTATAACTAGAATCTCTCCCCGTTCCGCCGCGACGCCGTACGGCGCTCAAAAATATGTATTTCAAAAAATACGGACGTTTTAAGATTGCACGTTTTTGCACTGTTTCGAATCCGAAGCGAGACTCATTTTTTCGGTTTTTCGCCTATAACTCGAAAACGGCTGGAGCTAGCTCAAAATAAAAAAATCTCAAAGGACAAGAGCGTTTCCTTCCGCTCCCTCCGGTATGTTCAAAAATTACGTACGATTTTTCGTTTCGGAGATATCGCCCGAAATGTGCGGCGGTGCAGAATGGCGGAAAATACGACATTTTTTCCTTTAAACCTCCATAACTTCTAAACGGGGCCTCCTAGAGCAAAATACTTCGCCCTAACGAAAATGTAGAAAAACGAATTATCTAAAAGTCTCTTTTTTTATTTTTCTCCAGCTCCAAAGATTAACGAGCTACGGGCGGTCAAAGTGGAAGAATTTTTCGTAAATACGTGAAATTTTAAATTTAAAATATCCGAGAAAAGGTACTTTTGTCGCGCACGCCGCGGGTCTAATTTTCCATTTTCCCCCTCGAACTTGGTATCGCCGGAAAGCTACGTTCTTCTACTTTCCAGAGAGACTTCGCACGCCGTTTCACTCCCGATGTATTTTATCTATGCTCCCGATATTTATTTACTTATGGATTTTTTAAGTACTTACGGTTTTCGATTTTTACGAAAATATCCATTCTTATTTCGCACAGAACTACACTAAATTTTTAATTAACCCAGGGCACGTACTGCACGAATAAAATGCGAATCTTCGTGTTCAAATAGAGACCAAGATCGAGCCTCTATGTCCAGTATTAACTAAAATATGAGCGTTTTAAGATTTCATGTTCTACAATTTTCTAGGTTACGTTTTAACACACTCAAATTTGTCACATTTGTCTCGCCCCTGCGAGGCCGAATTTTCGATTTTCCCTATACAATTTGGTATCACGGGAAAGGGCAAAGCTCCCCCTTTCCATCGAGACACAGAACGAGCTTCTATTCCAAGTAATTGCTTAATTATGAATTTATATGTACGTAGATGTTTTTCACTTTCTCACAAAAAACCCAACATTCACACGCCCGTGCCGGGCCGAATTTCCGATTTGGCCCGCACACTCCACTATCACAACAAAATATCGTCCTTTCCGATTAATTCGAGACCTAGAAAGCCTCTCCACTACCATTATTTCCTGAAATATCGCCGTTTCAAAAGTCCATGTTTTCGCTTCCGAGATAAATTTCGGCCGGCAATGCAGTTCGCTGAAATAAATGATACAAATTAAATAAAAATCAATAGAATGTCAACGGCATGGGTGAGCAAAATAAATCTATATAGGGTGAGCCAAATTCATAGAAAAATCACAATTAAATCTATTTGTCGTCCGATTGGCCTGAAATTTGGTACTCGGGGATTATCGACCGCGGTGATTACGAATATGACATTGAAATTCAAAAATTCAAAATGGCGGCGCCAAAATGGCCGGCGACTTAGGTCATTTTTGGTCTCACACCGCTCAAAATCGGTGTGTGGGGGTTTTCGAGGTCGCCGATTACGAATCCGGAATCAAAATTGAAGAATTCAAGATGGCGGCCGAGTTGCGGGACATATTTTGCCATTTACGCTGCCATTCGTCTGAAAATAAGTTCGTATGTGTTATCGAGGTCAGTGATCACGAATATCAAATCGTAACTCAAAAATTCAAAATGGCGGCGTCTCCATAGCCTAATATCCATCTTTTACTGTAACTCTCTTATTTACCCTCCGATTCCAATTAAACTCGGTATGATGAAGTTACTGAAGTAGCTGATTGTGAATATGACATCGAAATTGAAAAATTCAAAATGGCGGCCGAGTTGCGGGACATATTTCGTCATTTACGGTGCCATTCGTCTGAAAATAAGTACCTATGTGTTATCGAGATCGCAGATCCCGAATATCTAATCGTAACTCAAAAATTCAAAATGGCGGCGTCTCCACAGCCTAATATCCATCTTTTACTGTAACTCTCTTATTTACCCTCCGGTTCCAATTAAACTCGGTACGATGAAGTTACCGAAGTAGCTGATTGTGAATATGACATCGAAATTGAAAAATTCAAAATGGCGGCGTCCTCATGGCCTATTATACTGTAACTTTCTTATCTGCCAACCGATTCGGCTGAAACTCGGTATTTAGAGGTAATTAGAGTAGCCGATAACGATCATGTCTACGAAATTGAAAAATTCAAAATGGCGGCACAAATTGCAGTACACCATCCGTTATTTAAGGCGGCATTCGTCCAAAAATAGGTACGTGTGTGTTATCGAGGCTACAGATCACGAATCTGTGACCGTCGCTAAAGAATTCAAAATGGTGGCGTCCCAATAGCCATTTATTCTAACTTTTTTATTTACAATCCGATTCAAATGAAACTCGGTATGTACAGGTTATTAGTGTAGCTAATAACGAATATAACATTAGATTTACTAAATTCAACATGGCGGCAACCAAAATGGCTGACAACATATGTCATTTATGGACCGATTCGACTGAAAATCGGTACTTAGATGTTTTTCAGGTCGCTGATAACGAATCTGAAATCGAAACTGAAAACCAAGCTTTCTACAATGATTCAAGCTTTCTACAATGATTCAAGCGTTACCTAATCGAGTGCGGAGCACTCGCATTGACAGCTTCAGCTGTCACCCCTCCGGAGGAGCTAGAATGGGCGATAGCCCATTCTAGTCATAATATTAAAGAGCAGTTGGTGCGAGCCCCTTCCTCTTTGCGATCTTAAGGTACATGCCGTCGAGACGCGTTTCATTTCGCCGGTCCGTGCCCGGCTCGAAAGTGTTCGGGACGGAATCCTACAGTGCTTAGGCTATACTCGGTTCCGGTATTTTTCCGGGTTTTTCCGTTACAATCGGACGAAAGTCACCTATCTCTCTCGCCTGCTTTTTTGGGGAATGAGGAGTCGAGGGGTAAAAGAGAAAATAGGGGAAGGCGATTTGGTATTTCGTAAACGTCAAAAATGTACGATTTCCTTTCGCTCCTGCCTGGCTTAATTTTCGATTTCGACCTCGCAGTTTGCGGCTAGCTATAACTAGAATCTCTCCCCGTTCCGCCGCGACGCCGTACGGCGCTCCGAAATGTGTATTTCGAAAGATACGGACGTTTTAGGATTGCACGTTTTTTCGCTTTTTCGTTTCCGAAGCGAGACTCATTTTTTCGGTTTTTCGCCTATAACTCGAAAACGGCTGGAGCTAGCACAAAATTAAAAAATCTCAAAGGACAAGAGCGTTTCTTTCCGCTCCCTCCGGTATATTCAGAAATTCCGTACCATTTTTCGTTTCGGAGATATCGCCCGAAATGTGCGGCGGTGCAGAATGGCGGAAAATACGACATTTTTTCCTTTAAACCTCCATAACTTCTAAACGGGGCCTCCTAGAGCAAAATACTTCGCCCTAACGAAAATGTAGAAAAATGAATTATCTAAAAGTCTTTTTTTTTTTTTTTCTCCAGCTCCAAAGATTAACGAGCTACGGGCGGTCAAAGTGGAAGATTTTTTCGTAAATCTGTGAAATTTTAAATTTAAAAGATCCGAGAAAAGCTACTTTTGTCGCGCTCGCCGCGGGCCTAATTTTCCATTTTTCCGGTCGAACTTGGTATCGCCGGAAAGCTACGTTCTTCTGCTTTCCAGAGAGACGTCGCACGCCGTTTCACTCCCGATTTTTATTTACTTATGAATTTTTAAAGTACTTACGGTTTTCAATTTTTACGAAAATATCCATTCTTATTTCGCACAGAACTACACTAAATTTTTTATTTAACCCAGAACACGTACTGCGTGGATAAAATGCCAATCTCCGTGTTCAAATAGAGACTAAGATCGAGCTTTTACGTCAAGTATTAACTAAAATATGAGTGTTTTAAGATTTCATGTTTTACAATTTTCTAGGTTACGTTTTAACACACTCAAATTTGTCACATTTGTCTCGCCCCTGTGAGGCCGAATTTTCGATTTTCCCTGTAAAATTTGGTATCACGGGAAAGGGCCAAGCTCTCCCTTTCCATCGAGATACAGAACGAGCTTCTATTCTATGTACTTGCTTAATTATGAATTTTTTTGTACGTAGACGTTTTTCACTTTCTCACAAAAAACCCAACTTTCACACGCCCGTGTCGGGCCGAATTTCCGTTTTGGCCCGCACACTCCACTATCACAACAAAATATCGTCCTTTCCGATTAATTTGAGACCTAGAAAGCCTCTCAACTCCCATTATTTCCTGAAAAATCACAGTTTTTAAAATCCATGTTTTCCATTCCGACATAAATTTCTGAAATAGGTGGTAAAAATTATGTGTGTGAAGTTAGGCGTTGACAGCTACGCGGAAGCGTTGCCAGCAACGCGGAAATAAGTTTTGATGTCAAATTTTTACATTTTTACAAATTAAATAGAATGCCAATAGTACGGGTGCGCAAAACAAATCTCGAAAATCGCAATTAAATTTATTTGTCGTCCGATTGGCCTGAAATTTGGTACTCGGGGATTATCTACCACGGTGCTCACGAATGTGACGTCGGAATCGCAAAATTCAAAATGGCGGCGCCAAAATGGCGGACAATGTTTGTCGATTATGGCGTCACACCGCTCAAAATCGGTATGTGGGGGTTTTTGAGGTCGCCGATTACGAATCCGAAATTGAAATTGAAAAATTCAAGATGGCGGCGGAGCTGCAGGACACATTTTGCCATTTACGATGCCATTTGACTGAAAATAAGTACTTATGTGTTATCGAGGTCACAAATCACGAATATGTTATCGTAACTCAAAAATTCAAAATGGCGGCGTCCCAATAGCCTAATATTTATCATTTACTGAAACTTCTATATTTTCCAATCGATTCAAATGAAACTCGGTATGTTCAAGTTACTGAAGTAGCTGACTGTGAATATGACGTCGAAATTGAAAAATTCAAAATGGTGGCGGAGTTGCAGGACCCATTTTACCATTTATGGTGCCATTCGTCTGAAAATAGGTATGTATATGTTATCGAGGTCACAGATCACGAATATGTTATCGTAACTCAAAAATTCAAAATGGCGGCGTCTCCATAGCATAATATTCATCATTTACTGTAACTTCCTTATTTATCGTCCGATTCAAATGAAACTCGATATCTTGAAGTTACTGAACTAGCTGATTGTGAAATTGAAAACTTCAAAATGGCGGCGTCCCCATAGCCCAATATCCGCTATTTATTGTAACTTTCTTATTTGCCGTCCGATTCAGCTGAAACTCGGAATGTGAAGGTTACTGAAGTACCTAATTACGAATATGAAGTGAAGTGAAAAACTGAAATACTGAAAAACTGATAAACTTGAAAACTTGAAGACTTGACTTGAAAACTTGCAAACTTGAAAAATTGAAAACTTGAAAACTTGAAATCTTGACAACTTGAAAACTTGAATACTTGAAATCTTGAAAACTTGCAAACTTGCAAACTTGAAATCTTGAAAACTTGAAAACTAAAAAATTGAAAGGTGAAAAACTAGAAACTGAAAAACTGAAATAAAAGTCTGACAAATGAAAAACTGAACAATGAAAAACTGAAATACTGAAAAACTAAAAAACTGAAACACTTAAACACTGAAACACTGAAAACCGGAAAACCTGAAAACCAACTTAGAAACTTCAAAATTCAAATCTTCAAAACTTAAAAACTTATAAACCTAAAAACTTAAAAACTTAGAAACTTAAAAACTTAGAAAATTAAAAACTTCGAAACTTTAAAACTTTTAAACTGAAACTGAAAAACTGAGAAACTGAGAAATTGAGAAACTGAGAAACTGAAAAACTGAAACACTAAAAGACTAAAGGACTGAAAGACTGATAAACTGAAATACTGAAAAACTGATAAACTAAAAAATGAAACTGAAAACCTCAAAAACTGAAAACTGAAAAATTGAAACACTGAAAAATTGAAAAACTGAAAACTAAAAAATTGAAAAACTGAAAATTGAAAAATTGAAAAACTGAAAAACTAAAAACTTAAGACTGAAAAACTGAAAACTAAACTGAAAAACTGAAAAATTTAAAAATTGAAAACTTAAAAACCGAAACACTGAAAGATGAAAATCCGAAAAACTAAAAAACTGAAAATTAAAAAACTGAAAACTTAAAATTTAAAAAACCCAAAAAAAGTGAAAATTGAAAACTAAAAATCAAGCTTTCTACAATGATTCAAGCGTTACCTAATCGAGTGCTCCGCACTCGCATTGACAGCTTTAGCTGTCACCCCTCCGGAGGAGCTAGAATGGGCGATAGCTAGTTTATGTGCTAAATTGGGGTATAATCACATGATTTAGAAGCGAGCTATTTTAAAAAGTATAGGTCATATTTATAAAAGTTGCACATAAACGGAAACTAGAATCTTTAACTCAGGAAATGTGTGCTTTTATATTGTTAAAATGTAATATTTTCATAGATAAAAAAATGCTTAACATGTACCTTAGAAACGATGTCAGCTCGCCACTTCAATAATTATTTTGCACTAGTTAAAATCAAAAATAGGGAAAACCAATACTGACAAGACCTAACTTAAACATTCACCCATATTATGAAACGAGAAAAAGTCTCATTAGACCAGGGGGAGGGCACTTGAATACGATATATCACTACACCATTTTCAGAGCCATCTGTAGTAGGGACACATCACCATATTTTTCAATTCCTTTCTTGTCCAAAAGATGACGCAATGTTGTTTCCAAACTGACAGATCTTAGATCTGCCATATTTGAATTTCTCACCTTAGTTTTGGTGTACATTTTAGAACGTATACTGAGCTGTTTGGTGTTTTGTATAGTTTGTTAGCAGAATAGAAGATATAAGTTTTTAAAAGGTATAAGGTGTGTTTTTTTTATTAATATGTGTTTGTTGTACAAATTGTATGTACTTTTATTTAATTTCTGACAGCATGACTACCCGAATCAGGCCTTGCGTTCCAAGGAATCAAGACTTGTTGATCGAAATGAGTGAAATTTTTTGTGAAAGCCACAGGAAATTAAAAAACAGTTTTGTGGATATAACGTTTAATATGTGTGTTTATTATTATGTTCACATTGTTAATAATATTGTCAATGGCAAAGTTACTGGTCGTAAAGATTTAGACCCCGTGTGTAAAATTGCATAAAAAAAACGTGTACCTATATAAGTACAAAAGAGTAAGAAAAATCTCTGTGTAAATTAAATAAAAAATTTAAATATCATTGCTTTTTTTTTTAAGTAGTTAATACATTTTTTGTGGCTGTGTTACTTTTTTTTCAGTAAAATTAGGTACATAAAGACGTCTCTTCTACCTCTGATTAGTTATCTATTCGGTACATTATTTGATAAATTGACAATAAAAAAAGTTGTTGATTTGACAGAATGTAGCGACTAAATATCTAATTATTTGGTGACGAAAAGACCAGGTCTAATTGTACCCTCTGCCAAGGTAAAGGCCACCTCTTATGCAAATATATATTTTTTAATTAACTGAACTGAGTCTGCGGTAGGTTCTTGGTAAAACGTACTAAATAGAATACGGATTAAAAACACTTGGTATTACTGTTTCACAATTATTATTCAGATATCTCTGACATATATGTTTCAGCCTTTCGACCATTATCAAAGAGTTATAACAACTAACCTAAAAGTGACCATTACAAGATATTTATAGGATTTGAGAGGCATAGATAACCTAATTAACATTTTATTACTTATTTCTAATATAGGTACTACTAGGAAATACCCAGAACTAGTAATTAAAATTTAAATTAAATTCCTATAGTAGTACCTATATTAGAAATAAGTAATAAAATGTTAATTAGGTTATCTATCTATACCTCTCAAATCCTATAAATATCTTATTGTAATGTTCACTTTTATGTCAGTTGTTATAACTCTTTGATAATGGTCGAAAGGCCGAAACATGTCCAGGAAATCTGAATAATAATTGTGAAACAGTAATATCAAGTGTTTTTAATCCTTATTATATTTTTTAAATTTGCCGCTTTGTGTGGGTCAGAACCATTATTACAGTGTTCTGTAAAAATCATACCTAGTAGTTGTAGGTAAATGGGAGCACTGCAAATTTTAATTTACACATAGTAATGTGTCCCTGCAAGGAATGTCGCTACTTGATGTTTTGTGATTCAAAATTTTAACATTGAGTGTCCTATCTATAGTGTAGTTTATCTATGCATTAGACCCTTCATGTACTAGAAAGCTCAAATTAAATTTTGTGGTGCACTTTTCACATGTTTACTGATATTCTGACATATTTATTTGGCATAGAATGGAATTTTATAAGATTTCTTCAGCTAAAAGTTGTTGTCTTAGTTCGGTTACTGTCTCATAGATGACGCAACAAAAAAAAGGCGATTATCTGAATTTTATATTTTTATATAAGGTGGTAAAAAAAAATCAATAAAATGGATCTAATATAAATCGATATAATCGTTAATAATAATTATTCCCCACAGTTATTTTTTTAAAACATCTGCTCTAAAAAAGTAAAATTTCACATTTATTCTTGGTTTTAAACATTTATTAAGTTTTAAAGGTTTGTAGCTGTTCTGCATTTGCAAATGTGAAATTTGAAAATGTATAGGCTCTTTAGGAAACTTCCGATGTTTAATAATACCTACAATAATGAAATACTGTTTATCTTTTCGTGCACTAATGTAAATTTCTTTGTTGTTTTGGGTGAATTACGGTAAAAATATATTATTTTAACATGGACAAAAAAACGGTTGTCTGTTTATACTTATATTGAATGCAACCGCTATTAGGATAAATTGTTTTGGTAAATGTTCGAGAAGTAAAGAAATCTGATGAGCTAAAAACCTTGTGCGGTAGAGTCGTGAGAGATCCCATTTCTTTACTGACATACTGACTTAATGTTACCGAAGGTAACTAGCTATACTTGTTGTATTCGTGAAACAAGCATTCGCTCCGGCATTTATTCGATTTTTCGTGTTTCAGATTATATCGATTACAAGAATTAATATGTTTCAATTCTGTCGATCTGTTAGCGCTATATTTATAAAACTATTTTATGAAAAAACATGACATTTCGTTATAATAATTGACAAGAATCAAACCAAATAATACTTTATACACAGGGTGGACAGCAAAGCATAAAAGAAATGTGACAGGGAAGCACAACAAGTATAAGTGGAATATAGTTGACGCTCTTTAAGAAAGAGAACCTGTTATAACTTTAAAACTAGATAAAGTATACAATGTGGTAAAAGAAGAAAATAATAATCTAAAAAATAATTAATAAGTAAAAAGTGTCAAATATATTATACAATATTATATTATATGTACATATTTATAGAATATCTTACTAGGATACAAAGTATATATGACATACTAGGTCGGTACTGATAATATTAATGAAATTGTAATAACAGTATCACTAATATCACACAAGAAAAACAAGCAAGGGCCGGTTTATCAATGCAATAGTTAAAGCACAGTTTGTAATAATACAGTAGGGTCACTTCCTCTGACAGTGATAGCCTCACTCCTGCTATCGACGCGTGAACTAACTCGGTAGGGGAAGTGTCCTACTATATTATAATTTCACTATAGGATGACACTACTTATCCACGCATTGATAAATCGGCCCTCACACATCATCAGTACAGAACAGAAGGTTTTATTTTTCAGTGACCAGCACGATTTCACAGATGACAGATTGATCGACGAAAAGAACAATTGCTCAATCGTATCTTCTTTTTTTTATGTTTTGTCAAAAGTGATGGGTTATAATAATTATTTAGAATATATAGCATATTGTGCGAAAGTGCAGAATAATGCAAATTTCTGACGAGTTGTGGTACGAGCGTTATTACAATAAACTCTGTACAAAAGCATGTTTTTGAGGTAGCCGTAGAACAAGTAATTGAAGCTCTGTGCACCTTACTGACGTCAGTCATCCATAATATAGGTCAACATTGTACTGTTCTCAGTCACATGGTTTTTGTTACATAAAAATTCAAATTTCATATATTTAAGAATGCTCTTTTGTGATTTTTTTTTATTATAGTGTAAAACTTAACTTTGTTTTTTCCCGATTTGAATCAAATTTTACTCAAAGATACATGTTAGGATCTACTTATGACTATATGTACTGAAAAAATGAAAAAAGCATATTAAGCATTTTTTATTCGTAAATTTTACTAATGTAACCTGAACTGTCAGGTAATTGAGAAGTAATTTGTAAATTTATTTTTGCCTTTGGCGTATTCTGAAAATTCTACAATCAATATCTTAAATTTCATGAAACTTTGGATTTAATCATTTTATGCAGTTCTAAACAATTTTCATTTAAATTTTTTTTTTAGTTTTTTCAGTTTATTTATAAATTTTGTTCAAATTGGATGAAATTTAAAAAGTTTATAAGGTGGTATAATACTATTATGGCAAAATAATTAAAACAGTTTTAAAATTTATGCATCTTCCCCATTAAAGTATGTGCACCTAGTTTACATGATATAATTTATGAAATTTTCATATTTATTATTCAAATAAATAAATAAATTTAATACTTTATAGTGTAGTAACTTGTATTGTGTCTTCCCGTAGCCATTTTGTGCAGGTTGTTTGAAACATACTTAAATTCAGCTTAAGGTGGCCATTCCCTAGAAAAAGACCTCCAATAGGAAAATATTTATTATTTTTGGCCATAACTTTTTTCTTAGTACGTATATTTATTAAAATTATAAGAGTACCTAAGTAGAACCATAACAAGACTGTTACTATGAATTTTCACTCAATAATTTCAGCGGTTTGCAAAATAGCTAGATTTAAATTTAAGAATTATGTCAATCTCCCTATTTCGTAGTTTTAAATCTAGCTATTTTGCAAACCACTGAAATTATTGAGTGAAAATTCATAGTAATAGTCTTGTTATAGTTTTACTTAGGTACTCTTATAGTTTTTTAAAATATATGTACTAAGATATAAAAGTTATGAGCAAAAATAATAGATATATCCCTATCGGATGTCTCTCTCTAGGGAATGGCCACCTTAAATGAAGTACTAAGATGTGTTATGTCTTCATTTTATTATCTTAATTTTTTACCTTGAATATATGGTCAAATGTCAATATTACTGATTTTTTGCGTTTATCTTTATCTATTGTACAGGATATGAACATATTAGTTTGTAAAAATTAAAGTGGCTTGAAAGAGTTTCTATCTTACTACTATCCCATAGAGGCGACCGATATTTTTTTAGGGAGTTTTCAATAGAAATGTTTGAAAAAATTACACTGTGATCCGCTTTTCATGAGTAGGTACACCAATGTATATTTCACGAATTAGGAACGGGATTTATTTCTAATTTAGGCGGTACGTGCAGACTGAAAATGTGATTGCATTGAAGTAGTCAACTTTGATATCGCTCATTGCAGTATGGCGTTGCTTTAAGGAAAATTTGAAGAAAAAATATTAGCGACTTTTTTATAGAAATTCTTATTTTAGATTTGTATTCACTAGCATCAAAAACCCATTTTCACCAAATTTGAACAAAATGTATACTGGCTTCTCAATAGGTGGCCAAATAAAGGGACATGGGATGGGGAAATCATTTTTGGCCATAACATTCTTTCGTACTACGTATATTTAAAAAAAACATAAGAATATTACTATGACTTTTCATTCAGTAACTTCACTTAACTTGTTATTTTTATACTTAGGTAATATTAGAGTTCATTTTTAAATATACGTTACCAAGTAAAAAAGTTATTGCCAAAAATAATAAATATTTATGTATGGGATGCCGCTCTCTTGACCATCGCTATCTTATTAGATTTCATACAAATAATTGCTCTAAACCGTAGTCCAATGAATATGTTTGAAATACTTTGGGGTTTCTTTCAGTACATGTTTTTTTACATTTTACATTTTTTTTAATGATGTTCAAGGAGATTTTTTAAGGAAAAAAAACATTATTTATACAGGGCGGTGGTTCTAAAAAATTATTAATTACGAAACGACATATGAGAATAATAATCATAATGTAGGTATCACTATTATTACAAAGGAAACCTGATAACTTTTGGCCAAGAAAATATACAGAGTGGTCATCTGACAGCAAAAATTCAATATTAAATAAAAGGTGACAATGCTGTTAACTATATGCCAAATATTATTGCCATCTGTCACATTTTTAGTTGTACATGCACGTAGTGGAGTGGAAGTATAGTAGTGGAAAATTGTCAATTTCCCTTTTTTTTTACAATGACATGAAACGTGGAAATTTTAAATTTGAGCGAAAAAATTTTTCTTTCATTATCTATTCCCTTTAGACGGTCCACCCTGTGTATTTTTGTTCGAGTCTTATTACAGTAGATATTATAAATAAATTGTAATATAATAGATATATGTAATAATATAATAATTATAAATGCCAATATTTCACATGAAAGCTCTTCTAGATCCAGAATAACATTCAAATGTACCTTTGACCTATAAATTAAAAGCTAGTAAAATAATGAGAAATATGTTTCGACCCAAGGGTTTCGATATGGAAGGGGGGAAAGGGGATCGGCATGCGGTTAGAAGCAGGTAGATGTTTTTGTTGTTCACATTATTTCGATTTGGAACACTTGTTATTTGGATTGCTCAAGCGAAGTAATGTTTACAACTGTATTAGTTTATGGGATTCCTTATCCAATTTTCACGAATAAACATCTATAATAAATTATATGTCCGCTACCCGTTAGGTACCACCACTTAACGGATGGTTAACGACTACCCTTTTCTATGACGTTGTCGAGGTTGTTCTCTTTTGCGAACATGGCGCCCTTAAGGCCAGCTGTTTCTGAAATTTAAGGCACAATGAGGGGTTTCAATGAATCCAATCAATGATGGGCTGTTTTATATTTATAATTGTACTTATTATAGCACTTTTTTCGGTAAGTGTAAGGCGATGTATTGGATAGTTGTAATTCAATGTTCGAGTTGGATATTCATGTTTGGGTTCATCTTTCACAAACAGAGATTTGTTTTTAAAAAGAAAAAGCAAGCATTCTTGTATATAAATGGCCGATGCAGTTAGCAGTTTGTTTTCTTTGAATTTATTTCTACAAGATTCTTTATAACTTAGCTTTAAAATCGTCCTTAAAACCCTTTTTTGTATTATAAATACTCTATCAAAATCACCACTACTTCCATAGAATATTATACCATATCTAATATTCGATTCAAAGTTAGCAAAATACACCGTTTTCAATGTTAATAAGTTCACATATTTTGATAGCATTCTTATATTATAACATGCTGCGTTTAGCTTTTTACAGAGGTTGTCTACTTTACTTTTTAATATAAGTAAGAAGTTTACTTTTAAACTCGGGAACTGATTTGGCATTTTTAATAACATCTGGCAATTTATTGAAGTCGTTAAGGCCTTTATAGAATAAAGATTTCATAAATCTACTTAAGTGGTACTTTGGCAAATAAAAATTAGAATTTGTTCTAGTTGGATAACTACATATTTGAGAATTGTACATGAGAAACTCTGCAAAATAGGAGGGTAACAAATTATTTAGTAATTTAAAAATAAATATCATGGCGTCTAAATACAATGTCTCAGATATTGAAATCCACTGTAATGTATTAAGCATCGATGTTATACTTGTATATTTACTACATTTAAGTCGAGATTTAAGTATTATGGGCATACCAATATTTTGTAATTTTTGTAATGCTGATCATTTATTTAAATCGAGGGAATAAAGTAGGCTGGCACAATAATCAAAATGCGGTAGTATTATATTATATTATTATTATTATTATTTGTATATAACACATCTAAATGACTTAGAACCGTATTATATTGTTTGAATACAAGTTTCTCAACCAAGAATTAAAAAATCACACACTTAATTCTCTGAAAATGTCAAGAGTCCCTTTGGTGGGGGTCCCGGGGCAGAGGCAAAGGCCTCTGGGTTAACTCGGTCCGAATTTTGCGGGATTGTCCCTCATTTGTATGGTGTATCACGCAAAGGTTCCGCATTTAAGAATTTTGTCATAGATATTAAAGAATTCCACTGATAACGACTGTTCCGTTGTTCAGTAACAATTCATGATACTGAAAAATCACTCATCTCTTCATGTCCTTGTGTGACCATCCAAGGTTTAGGGTTTAAGTTAGGAAACTTTGAATATCAGGCGTATAAAGATTAGATTTATAGGTCTTGCTGTTTCTGTCGGTTAAACATTGACTCATATCCCTCTGACGTGTTTGAAGTTTCTAAACCAATCAGATATATATATAAAAGCAATCTAACCATTATACTCTTTGCCGACTTACGGCACTTTTTATATAATTGTTGCACATTCTATAGAATACTCTCCGCATTTTTATTGTAAAGAAAAAATAATCTTAGTTTGTATTAGCGAGTGACGGCCTTGTCTAACTGCGAAATAAATTAAAGCCGCCAAAGCTTGGTCCATAATCTTATCGCATTTGTGACAAATTTATTGCTGTAGGGACTATTGCCTAATTACCTAAGTTGTTTTGCAATGTAACAATATTATACAATATAAATCTATAAATTTAACTTGCTAACAATAACTAACTGTCCAAATTTCAATACAATCGGGCTTATCATGCTTACAAGAAACGTTACGGACGGACGGGCGGACAGACAAAACAGTCAGATGGACGGACATTTTGAAAGTTATTCAGAATTCGATCACCAACACACAGTGATATCAAATTTTTTTCTTTACGGGCAATATTACCAGTTTTAGAAATGTGCCAATAGAATGCAATAACTCTTCATTTTGTATTTGTGAAGAGTATAACAATGCGGTTGTTGATTCCAACAAACAGTGCACTGTTGCTAAAATGATGAGTTTTAAACTAAAACAGAAGGAAACAAATGATCTCAGAAAAATTCTTTCAGCGGAATACGTTTAGGCAATTATAAGTGCTGCAATGTTGAGGCCTGACTTCAAAATCAGACTCATGCACAATTAAAGTAAATTTTCTAGGAAATGATTATTTTAGATGAAAAATAGATATTTATTTTATTGTTATGAATTTATAAAAAATATTTCATGTATATTTTATATAGGTACGTTTATTTATTTTTGACCTACATTTGTAGGATATGTAAAAATTAATAACTATCTTTATTTTGTACTATTATTATTTGGAAATATCTGGCATATACCTTCCCAGTCACATTACCCTAAACTTCCATGGTAGTGTGTGTATTTTCGTGGAACAATATTTAAACGTTAACTCAGAAGAATTAAAATTCTCATCTGACATCTTCTTTTAATATTGCAGGGGCCCTCCAATAACAATTCGTCTTGGAGATCTCGATTTATCAACTGGCAATGACGGTTCTGAGCATAGGGATTACGATGTGGCAAAAGTGATCGTCCACCCGGACTACAAGTATCCATTAAAATATAATGACATCGCCCTAATTAGAACTAAACAGAAAATCGCTTTTACAAAGTTTATTCGGCCTGCTTGTCTGTATACCAAGGAGGATATTCCCCAAAAATCTGGTGTGGCCACAGGATGGGGCAGAACAGATTTTGCTTCAGATAACAGTGACAAATTAAGGAAAGTGACACTCAATATCTATGATAACAGCAACTGTACCAGGACTTACCAGCAGAACAAGGACCTACCAAAGGGACTCGCCTCGACCATGTTGTGTGCTGGAGAATTGAAAGGAGGCAAAGATACATGTCAGGTAGTAAATATTTTGTGTATTTTTCACTAGGATGGTGTTAAGCATCATCTCAAATTTGTAGTATCGGTCAAAGGAATAAATTGTGCAAAATTTTATATTAATCTGACAACGCATTTTAAAGTTACACATTTTTTTTAACAAAATTAAATCGCCTTTAAAAAAACAGTTACTAAAATTTTGATAGGGAATTCACCTTTGCCTCGTTAATTGAAACTTATTATATTTTGAGCTTATTCCGTTGAAAGGTTAGGGGGTAAATAGGGGTAAATAGAGCAGTTGGTAAGAGTCCAGAGAAATTAATGATTAAGTGTATACAGTATGTCTCATTTTTCATGACTCGCCCATATGACAGCGCCCTTATTAACAACTCAACTGTGTGGTGGAAGGTACTTATCCATCAGGAAATTGTGTTACGGTAAAATATTTCAAAATTCACCATTAGCGTTCGTCCTTATGAAGAAAAATGAACCTAATTTTCCAAAAAAAGATATTCGGCAAAGTTTTAACTGTGAAACAATCTCTAAATCTTTTTCGTTGTTATCAACAACTCACTAATACCTGTTCGCATAATAAGAAAATAAAATTTCCCTTTTTAAAGTGCCAATTATTAGCCATAAATTTATAATTTAACATTCTTAATGTTAACTTTTGCGAAATTTGATCGATATTTCTTGTTTTCTAAAATCATACTGAGAGTAGCATAGCACACATTTTCAGTAGGATAAAATTTCTATACCATCCAACTTTTAAACATAAGTTGACCATGGCAATTAATTATTGAGCAAACTGTGATTTAGTTAGTCTATGTAAGTTTTACTATTTGAATTGTTCATGAATTAAATTTGTTTCAAATTGAACTTTTCTTTGTTTCCAAGTCAATTATTGTTTGATTTAGACTGTTAAGTAACCTGACTGACATCACGTGATTAATCTAAATGGAAAGCCTTCTTCCAGCTTAGTTAACTCTTCATTACGTCCGAAAATAAAGTTATAATTGGTACTTTAAACAGGGAAATTTCTATTTTCTCATTACGTGAACACCAAGTACACTATCTTATCAAAATTCAGTTTCACAGTTAAAACTTGGCCTAATACTTATCACATTCTCCTGAAAGGTAAGTAACTTCCACCCAAATTTTAAAAAATCGCATAAGAGCGTTGTAATATGGGAGTCATGAAAAGTGAGAATTGCTGTATATTAGAACTCAAGGTCTCATTTTTTTTTTATGATTTGATGATTTCAAATATTAAATTATTAAAATTTTATGGGCAATAATTTCCATATACTGGAGTGCTCATATAACATCAAGATATTTTCGTTAAAAGCTACATGGATGGGAAATCTAGATGTGGAAGTAGTGGCAGCAGTTTTTTCATTATAGCATACATACTCTATGCAACAAAAAAGGAGCAACTTTTGTTTCAGAGATATTTAACAAAGAAAACGTATCGTGACACATATATTTGATGTTTATACATTGATTTTAATTAAAATATATCGAACTTACCTGCATCAGTTTAACTGAGGAAACATTCTTACCAAATGTTTAAATTTAATTTCGCATAAAGTGCATTATCATTTAATAAAATAACAATAAGAATGAATACAACAAAAATATTCAGTAGAGATTATAGTGGTCGTTGTATATGTCACGCTGGCCTGTTCGAACACCTGACTTAATGTCTCTTGATTTTTATTGTGGGGATATATTTCCGGGATACTTTACAGTCTCAATTTAAATAGACAACCATGCACCCAGTATATTCATTATTGTTTACTAGAGTAGGTTAGTTCTGTTAAGATGACACATATTTATATGCATTATTTACATTTCAGGGTGACTCTGGTGGACCTTTGCTTATAACCAAAGTAGGGAACCAATGTAAATTTTATATAATTGGAATCACATCATTTGGAAAGTCATGTGGTCAGATAAATACCCCTGCCGTATATACCAAAGTATCAAAATATGTTGATTGGATTGAACAGACTATCTGGTAATGGCGAGTTAAATGCCATTTTATTGTTTTTATGCTTGTAATATTTTGTACCCTTTCTTATAAAAAACATTATAATGTGAATTTTTGTGTAGTGATTTTATTCCATGTCCTTTGAGAAATTTTTAAATAGATGTAGTAAGAAAAAAATAATGGTTACAATTAAGTATCCCAATTACAATTAATCATTTTTGTTAATCATGTCTGTCAACCCCTACAAAATGGTAATTATACCCTTCACCAGGAAAAGGAAGTTGGACAACTAAGAACCACCCCATATCAGGTGAAATTATTCCATTTGCGGAGGAGGTGAAATACCTAGGTGTAACACTAGATAAATCACTTAACTGGGATTCCCACTTGGAAAAGGTAATCCACAAAGCAAGACTATCCCTGTGGACATGTCAAGTGGACAAGAATTTGTGGAAAATCTTGGGGTATTGGTCCCAAACAAATATATTGGGTATACATTAGACATTAAACCAATAATAGTGTATGCCTTAATAGTGTGGTGGTTGAACCGGCTACAACAAATGGCCAAAGCCAAACTCTCTGGATTGCAGAGAGAAGCATGCTTGGCAATAACTGGTGCAGTGAGCACCACACCATCAGCTGCTCTGGAAGTCCCCCTGGAACTATCTCCTCTCTATATTTATGTAGAGAGAGAGGGCAGGTGGGCAACATACAGAATCCATCAAGCAGTAAACAATATGCCGCAGGCTAGCATCATGGAGCACAACAGGCTGTTGGAAACTGTCACAGCATCCTGGGAATGCCTTCAGATGTGATGCCTACCTTGATCAACCATCAACTACTCTATAAAGTCCTGTTTCCTGAAAGAGACGAATGGGATCGGAACTAAACCGACCCACAAAGGGCAGACAGTTTTTGATTAACAGACAGCTCCAAAACTCCTGAGGGAACTGGAGCTGGTGTATATAGTCGCAAACCAAAGGTAAGAATAACTTCGAGCATGGGTGATAATGCGACTATATTTCAGGAAGAAATCTATGCCATTGAGCTGTGGGCACAGAGGCTAGAACAGACGCAGCCTAGACACAGATCAATAAAAATATTTTCAGACGGCCAAGCTGCTCTTAAAGCCCTTGGATCCTACCGTTGTAAATCCAAAATGGTCTGGAATTGCCAGGAAGCTCTTACCCGACTGGGCAGAAACAACAAACTGACTCTGATCTGGTTACCTGCCCAAGTTTTCGGTTCTTTAGCCAGAGAAGGCACGCCAACCAAATTTTTCGGACCAGAACCGACACTTGGCATATCTGCAAACTCTACCAAGGCTGCTATTCTAGCCTGGGTTGAATTGAAAACAATCCACCACTGGCAGGAACTACCAGGATTAGTTCACTCAAAGGAGTTTAGTACGTACACCTTGAAGTCAAGAACTAAAAAGCTATTAGAGTTAAATAGACGACACTTAAGAACTCTAATTGGCCTATACTGGGCACCGCAGACAGAATTGGACTGGTGGAAAACGCCGAATGCCATCTGTATCTGGAGGATGATGAAACGGCAGAACCTGTTCTGTGTACCTGTCATGCTGCAGAAAGAACCAGGTTCTCATTATTTGTCAAAGGGCAACTGGAGCCAGAGGACCTGAACGGTTTCTCACCCAACAAGATTATCAGCTTTATTAAAAAGTTGAATCTGTTGGGTGAGCTATAACTAGGAGTGAACCACAACAGACCTAGATGGTCGCACTGGAGAATCTGATAAACCCACTCACACATTAACCTAACATTCGACAAGCTCTTTTAGAATGTAATAAAAAAAATTATAAAATGTCAATTGGTCCTTTTTATGATCCCAGACCATAGTGAACATTTGCATAGTAGAGACTCAAAAGAACCTCATTGCTACAAATTGTAACCCCCAGCAGCTACTACACAATTTATTATAGAGTTACTATATAATTTTCCCACTGCAAATACTTCGAAAGTCGCCATCAGAGAGACAAAGAGAATTAATAACGTTTTTGTTTTGTTCTTATTCAAGTTGAGCTTATTTCCCTCGGACCATTTAATTATATTTGAATACACTAGTTCAGCATTAATTTCAATCGCATTTAATTCACTACCTGTTATAACAACGTTTATTTCGTCATGTGGCATGTATGACATTTGTTATTCTTCTTACATGCGTTATTTAGCAAATATGTTAAATAGCAGAGGACCTAAAATAGATCCATGAGGAACTGTGCTGCCACACATATTAACTGTCACATCTTAGTTTAATTTGACAATTTGGGTTCTATTATCTGGGTATGAAGAAATACGAATTAATGGAATACCTCTGACTCCATACCTATCCAGTTTATTCAAGAATAGTTTACGATCTACCATATGAAAAGCATGGAAGAAATCAGTAAATAGTTTTAAGTCGTATTGCTTCTGATCAAGAGCATTCACTCACGCAACTCATGAAGTGCTGACTTTGTACTTTTATTCTCAGGGAATTCATATTGATGTGCCGCCAGTATATTATTTTCATACAAGGAAGATGATAACTAATCTTTTAGGGCATGAACAAAGAGCTTTGAAGAACTCCAAAGTAAACTAATTGGACTGTAGTTTTCATAATCATTGGAATCTCCTTTATATCTTGCATCTTACTACTGCATAACTGAAAAAAAAAGTACTGCAATGAATTAAATGCTAACGATGCAGTTGCTATTTCGCCTCCTCAATGGATCTTTAAATTCCAGAAAAATCTAAATTATAAAAAATCTATCGTGGCCGATTGTGCCGTTATTTTGTGATATGAGAGAGGACACTTTACTTTGTTTTCTATTACTAATTTATTGCAGCATACACGTTACTGTAGTTTCGGCATGAGCCATTCGTTAACGTGCCATTTTCAATCGTTGATTCAAATTCTATATTATGCTCAAGGGAATTTTTAGAAAATTCCTTTAGCCATCTGCAGTCTTGAGCAGACACCAAAAACAGAAAAGTTTCCTACCGTGCGTGCAATGAAGAATTTGACTTGACAGTTTATTTTCCGCATGAGTGGAACTCCTGCGAAAGTTCAAGTCCTATCCTATCTTGGCCACATCAACTGGAGAGAGAACCATATAGAACCATTAATGGTTTGGGGGAAAATAGAGAGCGAAGAGAACTCCCTCCAATATGTTCAGTGGCCATCTTGTTTAATTAAAAGTATAAATGCACCAGGTTAATTTTTTTCAAATTTAGATTCCAAGGAAGAAGAAAAGATATATGTTAAAATCTGTAACAATAACTTTATTTAGTTGACAACCTTAATAATATAAACAGTGAAAAATCCTTAGTTGCTATAATACAACTTATTTTAGAAAAATTGATGTATAAGTTCAGTTTTTCTAAAATGAGAAAATAGTAACATTAAAAAATAACTAAAATATAAAAAAAATATTTCTTTAATATACATAGACCGATGTATAACTATACAATGTTGCTTTTGATTTAGAATATAAGTTACAATACTAATCGTAAAAGGGCTCTTTTGTAAACAAATTTTGTACCTAATGATAAGATTGGTGTATTTATATTATTGGAATAATTAATAGGGGGACCTGTCTACTGATATTTTCCTTTCATTTAGTTTACACAAGACAATAATCTAATTATTAACATACATCACTAAATTTCTATTTACTAGCAGTCACAAGTTTTTCGGATTTCGATATCCTGGAAAAAAGGCATTCCTTCTAGAAATCAACACTTCAATTTTATATTCAAATAAATCATATGCCACAAATGTAGTTAAATAAGTTATCATCAAATAGAAACAGAGCTGTCCCCAAACACAGTACTTGCAAGCACTTTAAGTATTCATATATTATAATCTACGAATCAGTAGCATGATGGACTAAGACACTGCAGTTGGAAGCAATAAGTCTGTTAAATGGTGTACAAAGGCTTGCTGGCCTATGCAAAATGGAGGTCATAAAACTGCTCCCACAACTGCATTGGAAGTCCTTCTACACTGACTATCACTACATATATTTATCTAGGAGAAAATCGTTCAATAGTGCACAGGCTAATGCAAGGTTCAACATCAACAAGGCAGCAGCATGGAACAGAGCTGAAGGCAGATCCCATTCTAGGAATACCCACGGATAGTATAGTCCTATAGTATAAGTTCAATACCAATTTCCAAATTAATATGCCAGACAGGCAAGGCTGGTAAAACAGCCTCCAAATATCGGCACAAGCAGTCTGGTATACAGACGGTTCCAAGATAGAACAGGGAGTCAAACTAAAATCTTGATAAGTCTAGGAAGATAAACCATAGTATTTCAGGTTGAAGTAGATGCAATATAGTATCGAATCAAGACTAGTATAGGACTGCATAAATGTCCTTGTAGACTTAGGAAGTCAGAATAAAGTGATTGTGATGTGGGACACAATGACAAAACGGATACGCGGGAAATTTAAAGGCTAATGAGCTGGCTAGAGAAGGTGTGTTTATGGCCCTAATCTAATGATAACAAACAGGAGTGCCACAATAGATCCACAGGGGTTGCGATAGTCAAGGCCAATCAGCCAGTTCCTCCTTTCTAAATCTTCCCAAGCACTTTAACTATTCGCAAGCAATCGAAGTACTTAAAAATAGTAGTAGTAGTTGCCTAAAAAATTTCTTGTTACGGCACAGAACTAGAGTTTGCTATTGCTATTAACTTCAAGTCTTCATGGTTCTGGAGTGACCTGTTCTGATGGTTTAGAGATTAGTGGACAGAGAAAAGTTAACAATAAAATTAGTCAGTTAAGTAACTATTTAATTGTTGGCTTAAAGCGCAAAACTGCTAACTCCATTTATTACAGAAATGACATTTTTATGCCATCTATTAGCTAATTTTAAGATACACAGATGTGTAAAACTATTATATCCATTTTCACTTTACCAAACATCCAAAAATAAGCCAACAAAAAATTGCTGGTTTTTATGGAAGGTGATTAACCATAACACAATTATGTTTTTTGGTTGTCCTGAAAAGTGTGTAATTTGCAGTGTTGCACTTTAAGCCGAGGATATACTATATCTAGGTTTTTGCGGGTGTTGAATGAAGTGTTGTACTTCCGAACTGAACTGTCCAGTTTAAGTAACGAGGAACAGCAGTAGTCATCTTTCAGTGAGAACCTGAAGGTGGCAGGAGCCTATCAACTACGTGGAAAAGAGTCGGTAGTACAACACTTTATTTAATATACAGTATCTATATTAGTTCAAACAGTAGGCTTTTAGCCGAGGATATACTGTTTGTAGGTTTTTGCAGTTGTTGAATGAAGTGTTGTTGTACTTCCGAACTGAACTGTTCAGTTTAAGCTAAGCAACAAGGAACAGCAGTAGTCATCTTTCAGTGAGAACCTAAAGGTGGCAGGAGCCTATCAACTACGGGGAAAAACAGTCGATAGTACAACACTTCATTTAATATATAGTGTATATATATATATATATATATATATATAGTACAACACTTCATTTAATATATAGTATATATATATGAAGTGTTGGTGTTCTTCCGGGTGTTTTCCCGTGTAGTTGGTAGGCTCTTGTGGGAGCCACGCTTGTCTGAACGACGTTTCGGCGGAATCTCATCTGCCATCCTCAGGTTCTAGCTGGAAGCTGCCTACTGCTGCTGCTGCTGCTGCTGCTGCTGCTGCTACTGCTGCTCCTCGTTGCTCAAACTGAACTAGTTCAGTTCGAGCAACGAGGAGCAGCAGTAGCAGCAGCAGCAGTAGGCAGCTTCCAGCTAGAACCTGAGGATGGCAGATGAGATTCCGCCGAAACGTCGTTCAGACAAGCGTGGCTCCCACAAGAGCCTACCAACTACACGGGAAAACACCCGGAAGAACACCAACACTTCATTTAACACCCGTGAAAACCTAAGGAACAACATATATATATATATATATATATATATATATATATTAGTTCAAACAGTAGGCTTTTAGTCATTTTCAAAATAAAAGCGTCAAGTTGGCTAATGCTGTCATTTAAAAAAAATTGCCCTACATATTTAATTTAGCAGCTAGCACATTATCAACATATTTAAAAAGTATTCGAGTGTTTAAAAAAATCTTCAGCCTAAAGTTATAAAGTTATGAGATTGTATGTTTGAAAATATTGTTTTTATATAGATTTTTAAGTTCTAATATGTAGTCGAGGACACCAGCTTTAAGGTGTACCTGACTACATATTACAACTTAGAAATCTATATATCCAAAGAACGCACTTTGTGGCACTTTCACCACTATAGTATTGACTCCTTCGATTAATTTAACTAAATACATTTTAACCTAAATAATGTATGTACTATTATCCATTATCTAATTTTTGTCAAATTCAATATAACCAACTCAAAATAACTTCATAAAATCACTCTGTATTAAGAGAAACAGGTAGGAAAAATAATAAAAGTGTAAGTTTATTTTCATTATAGCATTGTATAGACTAAAGTTTCAAAATAGTATAAGTGCACTTATGCCTTTTTGCCACAAATAGGATTCTGTACCGAAAATTACACACCAATATGTAAATAAATGTATCTTTGACTAACCAATAAATATGCACTTAAGACAATTTCACAAAAATGTCATTTGTATTTGAATCTGACTCCTTCTATTAGTATATTTGAAAACGCCCCATATTAAAGAAGCAATCTAATATACGATTCAAATGTATTGACCCCTCACTTTAACCGCGAATATCTCAGAAACGGAGAAGCAGAAAAAATTGAAGAAATTATGTGTTTGTTACGAGTCTATTCTAAATCAATCACTGAAATTTGAATAATGTATATTGGACACTTTTGAAGTTCTGTTAAGGTCTATTGAAAAATGTCCTACTTTTTAAAGATATTTTGACCATACCAATTTTAAATCCTTTTTATCTTGGAAAATATGCATACTATGTAAATAATATTTTAGACACCGATAAAGCACGGCATTTTTTGTACGAGGAAATATCTTCATAAGTTTTTATTTTCAAATTTTGCACTTACTGTCAAAAATGTGACGTCATGTTTATTCGGTTATTTGTCAATGTATTTAAAATATTTTTGATAAAATAGTTAATTATACATTTTCAAAAAAAAGAATTGGTATATATCAAATATTAATTTAGTTATTAAGCGTAAAGGATAATAGCATTGCAAGTTTGCAATAATATTATCTATTATGCTTGATAACTAAATTAATATTTTTTATATACCAATAATTTTTTCTGAAAATACTTACATTTTATAAAACTATTTTAACAAAAACTTTTTAAATACATTGATAAATAACCGAATAAACATGACGTCACGTTTTTGAAAATAACTGCAAAATTTGAAAATAAAATGTCCTCGTACAAAAAATGCCCTGATTTATCGGTGTCTAAAATATGATTTACATAGTATGCATATTTTCCAAGATATAGCGGATTTAAAACTGGTATGGTCAAATTTCCTTAAAAAGTAGGACATTTTTCAATATAACTTAGCAGAATTTCAAAAATGTTCAATGTACATTATTCAAATTTTAGTGATTGATTTAGAATAGACTCATAATGAACACGTAATTTTTTTCAATTTTCTGTTCCTCTGTTTCTGAGATATTCGCGGTTAAAGTGAGGGGTCAATACATTTGAGTCGTATATTAGGCAAGGCGAAAACCTCGCCTTCGTAGGAAAAAAATGTCCCATACGATTTTTTTGCATATTCACATTCGGTACATGCTCCTGAATAAGGATCAAGAGTTTGCCGGACGAAAATTTTCTATTTTTTTTACAATTTGCAAAAATCGCTTTTTTTGACCCAAATAAATTTTTTTGGTTATTCTAAACAAGAAAGCTCTCTTGTTATTTTTTCGTAAAGTTGGCCGTTTCCGACTTATAAACAATTTAATGTTTGAAAAAACGTAAAAACGGCAATTTTCAAGGTTGAAATACAATATTAAGAAATGAATTTTTTGAGTTCGCCAAAATTCTTCTACAATCTTTGAATATCCATTAACAAAATCCTGAAGTGTAAGTGCAGATTTTTACATTCTAAAGCTTAAATTTTTAATTGTTAAATAGACGTTTTTAGCCGGGTGCGCGCTTTTTCAGATGTATGTAAGTCGGAAACAGTCAACTTTCCGAGAAAATGACAAGAGACCTTTATTGTTTAAAATGACCAAAAAATTGGCTCGGGTCAAAATAAGTGATTTTTGTAATTTGTTTTTTTTTTAAGAAATTACAAAAATTGCTTTTTTGACCCGATTGATTTTTTTTTAGGTTTTCTTGGTCATTTTAAGCACAAAAGGTTCTTGCCATTTTTTCATAAAGTTGACCGTTCCGACTTATAAACAATTGAATGAGCGCGCGCCCGGCTAAAGACGTCTATTTAACAATTAAAAATTTAAGCTTTAGTGAAAAGATCTGCACTTATTCTTCAGGATTTTGTTAGTGTATGTTCAAAGATTGCATGAGAATTTTGGTGAACTCAAAAAAATCATTTTTTAATGTTGTATTTCAACGTTGAAAATGGCCGTTTTTGCGTTTTTTTCAAGCATTAAATTGTTTATAAGTCGGAAACGGTTAACTTTACGAAAAAATGACAGAGACCTTTTTTGTTTAAAATTACCAAAAAATCTCTCGGGTCAAAAAAGCGATTTTTGCAATTTGTTTAAAAAAATTAGTTTAAACAAACTGGGACCAGATTATTGTCCGGCAAATTCTTGATCCTTATTCAGGGGTATGTCCCGAACGTGAATATGCAAAAAAATCGTATGGGACATTTTTTTCATACGAAGGCGGGGTTTTCGCCTCGTTTAATCAAAACAGCCTTATATTACCTTTAGTGAATTTTTTTATAAACAAGATAATTTTATTCTAATAACAATTTGCGCTAACACTGAAGAATCGAGGAAGGCCATAAAAATAATTTAAAATGAAATTGAAAGACAGTTATTTTATTATTTATTTTTTACGTGCCCATTTATTTAATAAAAAATTTAATTAAATTGGGCTTCGGAATAAACTGTTGAAACTACATAACTTTTCATCAATTTTGACAAATTTTTATCAATGCATGCTTGTTCTTCATAACCAGTAAAATTAAAGCAATATTTAGTCATAAAACGCATTTAGGATCACCTGTCAGATTTTAGTTTTAAATGTCATTAGATTTTAGTCCTGTTTAAATTTAGTTGATGTAAAAATGTACTAACTAAATTTAAAAAATTGCTAAAAAAATCAAAATTTTAATAGAGGGTTGAAAATTGATACATTTGTGTAAATATGAAGAATAAACAACTTTTCCTTTTAACATTTTTCGAATTCGTGAATAACGCCAATTTCAGGCACTTATAAAGAAAATCGCTTCATTGTTTTTCGTCATTTGGCATTATTTTTTAAGCAACAAAATACTGACAAAGTCAAAATTAATTTAAACTGATTAAGAAACATTCCCATATGACTTTATTGCTGACACTGTATATTATTTTGTCATGCTAAGTTTCATTTCTGTTTTATTCATTTATATTTTCCCTTTACATTTTTTAGTTTTTTATGTGCTGCCGCATTTGACTTTAATTGAATTTGATGCTACCATTTTCTATGAACTATGTACTATACATATACATGTAGATTTATATACATTGATTAGGTTTAAAATTATGAATGTTATATGTTTAAATTAAGTGATGATTAATGAGTATTGTAAATAATAAAATGACAATTGATGGCTGACAAAAATAAAAAATCATTCGTACTAACAGTCTTGAAAAGTTTAATTCCACTTAATGATAGAAATAGGTATTTTATTAAAATTATGCTACTATACTCCGTCTGGAAAAGAGAGTAATAAATCACCCAGACAAAATTCAACCATGGATGTACTACTATTTCCCTTTACATTTATGGAAATATACCAAAAAATTAATTATTACATTAATTGATTCAGTGATTTCCAGTTTTCAGTTTTGCTCTTGGTAATTTGGCAATGGTGTATACAAGGTGGACCCATAATAGGCCATAGTGCAGGGGAGATTCTTTGGGCCAAAATATGAGGATATAACCAAATATGCTTCAGTAAAATGCCGCTGTGGAAAAAATCAGGGTGTCAAAACTCAAATTATTTTTTCGTTTTTTTACAATAACAACAGCCTCTTGACTGATTTTCACGAAATTTGCTGTTAGAGGAACTTCTTTATTCTAAGAAACAATAATTTTTATTTTACATCATGTTAGATCATAGAGGGCGCCGCAGGATCTGTATCTGATGATGAATTTTTTCCATATTTTTTTGGACGAAACGTTGTAGTACTTCTGACCAGGAAATCTGATTTCGACCTTTAAAAGGTACACTTGGTAGAACTTGATAACTCCAACCGTTTTCCAGGAAATTGCCGTTAAACATTTGAATAATTTTTTGAAAGACAAATTCAAATTTAATGAAATAAAGTGCATTTATTAAAAAAGTACAAAACAAAGGGGAAAACGAAATCGTAATAACAGCGTAAACTCTTTCTCACTTTCTTATGAACTAATGGAGTATTTTCATGGTATTGAGATAAGTACATAACACAAATATAAGGATCTAATCTTATTAGAAGACCAAGAAATAACATAAAAGTTGACTTAATGACATTAGTATTTATTGTATAAACTTTGCCTCCATGCAAAAATCCCATTGCTGCACTTAGAGTAAATGTTCAATATGGTCTCCACCTACTTCTATGTCTTTTCTAATATAATAATAATAATAAAAGTACTTTATTGAGTAAAAACCCAAATGGCCATTGACCGAAGTCCTTCAGCCTTTTTTTAACAATAATATAATACATTTTGTAATAAGTATGGATAACAGACAGCAAAATTTAGATAGCATGTGAAAGAAAAAAAAAATCAGGTAAATGTGTTACAATGTTACATTTATTATTGACTTTTTATCATTTATTTCACGAATGTGTTCCCACAGGGTTTTGTCCGGAAACTTCCTGCTGCTGGGTCTTTCATGGTTTCTTGTTTTGCACAGAGGTTGAAATATTTCTACGTTGTGGTCATTCTTGGAGAACTTAGTGGATAGTTTAAATAGTCTCTGTGGAATTGGCTCTGTATTAGTTATTTGGTAAAGAAGAGTGTTTGGTGGATTGTGCAAGGGATTTCTTAGGTGTCGATATTTAGTGATGGCTCTGAGCGATCATGTTTCTGCAACATGGATGTTGTTTATTGACGGTGTTCTGGCATTTAAGTAGATGGGATGGGTGTAGTCTAACATTGGTCTGCATATCGATTTGTATATGTGTGCTGCTGTCTTTTTGCTGATTCCCTTATTTTTGTAGGTCATGCTGCGAAAGTGTTTGCTTCTAGAGATACACCTCTTTTTTATGAATTTGGTGTGGTGGTTGAAGTTTAGCTTTTGATCTAAGCTTATGCCTAGATATTTCACTATTGTTTGAGAGGTTAAATTATGGTGGTTGACAGTAACTGTTGGCGAATTGTTGTTCGGTGCATGATTAAAAATAATGTATTGGAATTTTATTGGGTTGGGTTTCAGTCTCCATTTGTTGAACCATGTCATTGTCCTGTTCATTAGTTCTTGCAATTCAGCAACGGTTTTTTCTAAGGTGCTATTATGGCTAATTAGGGCAGTATCATCAGAGTACTGTAGGATATATGTATCAGGATTAAAATGTTTGAAGTCCTTTTCAAAGTTGTAAATATCGTAACAGAAAATGTTGTACAACAGCGGTGAGAGAGGAGAGCCTTGTGGTAGTCCTTGTTGTGTTTTAAATAATTTGGAGTAACTCGTATTTATTCTAATTTGTAAGGTTCTTTCATTTAAATAATTTTTTACTATGTATATAAGATGTTTTGGACAGTTCAGCACTGACAACTTATATAGCAAACCTCCATGCCATACACTGTCGAATGCTTTGTTTATATCAATAAGAACTGCCTGGAGAATTTTTCGCGGAATCCGAATTGGTAGTTGGGAATATTGTGCCCAATAGCGTCAAAGACAAGTTTTTTAAGTAACTATTCGAGATTTTTACCCAACACTGGCAGCAAAGCTATGGGACGATAACTATCTGCTCTATGTTGATTGGTGTTTGGTTTGGGGATGGTGATAACAATTCCTTGTTTCCATTGCGTGGGGAAGTAATGGCTGTTAAGGCAGCATTCGTATATTTTAATAATATAGAGATGTACATTGTATCCTAGTTTTCGAATAATGTTTTTGGATATGTTATCTTTTCCAGGGGCTGTGTTTCTTCCTTTATTTAATATTTCGAAGTATGTCTCCTCGTTTATCGTATTATTTTGTTCTAGCAGTTCTTCTGAGAAAAAATTATTGCACCAATTTCTTATATCTTCGTAAATTGTTTCGTCATATTGGTTGTCATTTTTTATCCTGTAGGTTTTTCAAAATGTTCAGCAAATAGTTCTGCTTTTTCAAGGTCACTGTTATAGGATATATCATGTTCTTCCAATGCTGCTATGGATGGGGTCTGTTTGTATCTCGATAATTTTCTGATTTATTGCCAATAGTTTCTTCCATGTTGTTGATTTATCTCATTACAGGCATTTGTCCATTTGTGTTCCTTGTATTCTTTTATTAACTTTTGAATATTTTTGTTGTAATCATTGAGAAATCTTTTGTAATCTTCATTTTTATTCTGTAGGTAGTCTCTGTACATTTTCCTCTTGTTTTTTATTAGTCTGAAGATAAATTGGTGGTAATTCGTACAAGTAGTATTTAGTCCTTCTTTTTGGAGAGTTATGTATTATTGCCTCGGTTAATTTTTCATTAAAGTTTCATTATTGTTTGTTCATCAATTGGAAGGTGTTGACGTTCTTCTACGTATTTTTCAATTATTGTGTTAACTTTTTCGATGTCGCATTTGTGGAAATTGATTCGCTCTTCTTCTACCTCATTTATTGCTTTGTCGAGTTCTATGTTTACCTCTATTGCCAAATGATCATATCCTATGTCAGGGTAGGTTCCGATCTTGTTTATATTGTTTTCAATATTAACGGTGTATAGTAATAGATTTGGTGTTGTATCTGGGTTATTCCTCATAATAAATGTAGGAGGTGTGTCAGCCTTCTTGAAGGAAGAGTTACTCAAAAATGCCCGAAGTTGACGATCTTTTATTCTGTTGATGTTAAAATCACCTATTATTATGCCATAAGGCATATAAGGCTGCTTTAGTAAATATTGTTTCTTCAATATTTGATGTTGGATGTATATATACCAAGAATATGTGAATTTTATCATCTTGGAATGGTATTGAAAAATGTGTGACCTCGTGAAGCGGATTGTTTATCCGCGGAGGATTTTCCCTTTTCATTTTTAAAATAGGATCTACTTGAACTAGACTTCCACCTCTTATATTGTTATTTATCACATTTCCGTTAAACATCCCAATTTCTGTAATGCGTATTACTGTTTCCTTTTGTTTTAGTTTCGACGAATAGTGCACAGTTAATTTTATTTTCCTCTATTATGTTGTTGATGATTATGTTTTTTTGGAATGTAACTATTTACATTAGCGTACAGTACCTTAAGCATCGACGTGAACTTGAATATTATTTTTTCCAGGTAGTGGTTCAGTTGGTGAGATGGTTAAGGGTTCGTCTAAATCAAACATTAAGATGTACAGCCTGTTCCCCGAAAACGAGGCCACTGTGTCGATTTTGTATTGTGTTACGAATCGTTTCCTTAGCTTCTTTAGTAGTTCTTCTCTATCTCTATTCTTTTCTTTGTTAATTTTTGATATATAAGTGTTTATTATCATGTCATGTATTGTAATTGGTGAATGAATTTTAGAGTTTTTTGTAATTTTTTTATCAATTTCTTGGCTTTTTTTGTTTAGTGGCTTAATCTGTGTGTTAGGAAGGCCTTGTATTGGTTGTGTAGGTCTTTTTGGACATTTGAGTGACCATGCAGCATGTTCTTCTGATCCACAGCCCGTACATTTCATTGGTAGTGGAGAGTTGCATTTGGAATGGTGGTGAGGTCCGTTGCATTTAGTGCATTGGAGTGGTGCATTGTTCTTTAGTGTGTGTAAATTGTAAGCATCGTGGGCATAGTTTTGGAATTGGAGCAGGTGGTAGGCTTGGAAAAACTGGGTAGTGTTTATGTTTGTTAAAAAATTTAATGACGTAACAAACTGACTGGGATTTTGGAACTTGATTAAGACTTGTTTTCATAATATAAAAACACACTGTTGTGAGCAAATAGTATTCAGTGTTCAAGTCTGACGTTTCCACGTCAATAAGAATAATATTTTAAATAAGTTTGCATATATTTAACAGATTTTATAAGTTTCGGTGTTTAGAATTATTTAAAAAAGTGACACATTTTCGGGATGCAACAAAAAACTTAAGATGGCTATAATCGTCAAGTTTTGTGTTTAAAAGTGGTATGGATATCAGCTTTAATATTCGACGTTCACCAAGGCATCTTAATCATATTCCAAGAGAAGGGATACCCATTAAACCGCAGTGCAAGTAAAGTGGTTGGTGGCTGCCCCAGTCCCGGCTCATTTTTTAAATATTACAATATTTTTTCAACACACAACGAACACAATTTCTCAACTGGATGAAATGCAGCAGGTATTAAAAGCTCAGAGTTAGACATTTTTCATTGAATGAATTAACTTTTCAAAAAACGCAGTAAAGTATTCGGCTCTCAATAAGTTTTTAAGAAGTGTAGTAAAATATGTGTTCAAACGCTGCATGTTGTGAATTCTGGGATAACGACGACTTTCCAAGCTACAATCCTCTACAGGATATAGAAACAAGACATGTTTTGAGGAGTGCGTTTTCGGTAATAGGGAAATCTAAAAAAGCCAAGAAAGCCTTCCGACTTACAGAACGACAACGACTAAGTAAGCTTGAGGAAAAAGAACAACTTTCAAAAAAGGAAAATTTGAAAGTAGATAGTGTCGCAAAGAACTTAAAGTGATATTAGTGGAGACTGTACAAGTGTTCCGTGTTTAAAAAACTGTTAAAAAGTGGTGTGGATATAGACAGCGGCTTTAACGTTCACATACCGGAGTGCCACAAATAACTTAAGGTGACTCCATCTAGATTGCACAAGTTTTTCGTATTAAAAGAAAATGTTAAAAAATGACATGGGCATGGGCTTTAACTTTCACACACACAAACATTTTCGGTTTTTACAAAATTCTACCACAGGCATCTTAAATCATATTCCAGGAGAAGAGTTGCCAACTAAAACTGGAGTGCAAGTAAAGTAGTTTCTGGCGACTGCCCCCGCAACTTTTAAATGTCTGTACATGTATTAATTTGTGATTTTTTTCACCATCGATTAAACTGGCAGTTATTTTTGCTTTAAAAATTATTTAAAGTGGTATGGATATAGACATCAACTTTAACATTCAGACATTTTCGGTATTCACAAAAATTTTATCAATCATCTTAAAACATATTCATGCACCCTGCGAACTGGTTAATCAAGTTTGGTTTATTAGACAAATAACTTAAGGTGACTCCATAGAGATTGTACAAGTTTTCGTGTTAAAAAAAAAAATGTTAAAAATGACATGGGTATGGGCTTTAACATTCATACTCACACATTTTCGGTTTTCACAAAATTCTACTAGAGGCATCTTAAAGGAGAAGATGTACCAACTAAAACCGGAGTGCAAGTAGTTTCTGGTGCCCCCGACCCATTTTACATTTTACAAGTCTCGTTAACGATCGAAAAATAGTGGTCATCAAATTTGTAACTTCATCACAAATTAATATATGTACAAAGAAAATTAAAAGTTACGAGATATATTGCTTATTTCACAGGTGTGCTTTGTCATTTTATGATTACTATTGATATAAAAGACTCAAAATAATAGAAAAATGTAAACTAGAAATTTTCACTGACTGAATTAGCACTAAATAACAGTTATCAAAAAAAAAATCTTATTCGCTGTATTGTTTTAAAATTAAATATGCAAGTTTTTCGTTTTTCTTACTTAAAGGCACTAACATTCCTAAATGATAGGGAATGATACTGTTTAAAAAGGTGCCTGTGAAACTTTTCGATGATGAGTTTATTTTAAACTTTTTAGAAACAAAAATAACCAATATAAAAATGTTAGCTATATCTATACAGACTTGTTATTTAACTTCAATAATTTTATTTGTAAATATATATATATATATATATATATATATATATATATATACATCACGCTATCTTTTCTGCGTCTTTCCATTTTGCAAGGGTTCTGCGTCCATCAAAGTATATCTACATATTTTGAAATCTACAAACGTAACCAATTTTTCTGTGCTTATTGATACATAATTTTCATTATATACATATATACTTGTTTCAAAAATCACTATTTTAGTTTTGTGTACACTTTGCAATGTTTCTGCGTCTTTACAGTTTCCTATTATTTCGAGGTCCAGTATATATTTTACAAAATTCTATGTTTTCTGCGTCCGTAAAAATATATATTTAGATAATTCAGACCTTTATGCGTCTGACATTGTTGCCGCCTCTCTTAGACAGCATTTCCAGCTGACTGGTAACAAATCATAGAAAACAGTATATTACGTACCACGAACTGTAAGTAATACTTTTAAATAGAGAATGCAGTTTAGGTGGGCCCGAGGTTTCCTAAACATTCGAGATCTGAAACATCACTTACTGTTCGCGGTTAGCAAATAGTTTTTTGCAGTACTGTGCAAATCAACGAAAGGTAATAAGTAATTAGTTAATATTGAATTATTGACAACGACCTGTTAAACTGGAATTTTCTATTTTAATAAATTAAGCACAGCCTAGAATTTAACAAATGACCGCTCAATAATTAAATAATTCCTTGGATAGTCAATTCAAGTTCGGGCATAATATTTATTTATTGCGTATTTAACAATACATATGGATACCGAGGAAACTGAGAGTATTACTTGTGCGGCGCTTTTATCAGAAATATCGAAGAAAACGCATAAAATTATTTATGATCTTTTTAAAAAGTAGGTTATTAACCCAAAAATTACTATTTTTTATCCTGGCAGGTAAATAAATTGGTACTTTCCATCTTTATATTCACACAAATGAAAATTGCAACACCAGTAGGTATATTCATTGACTGATTATGCAGTTTTCGTCATAGTTTTTGGATATGCTGTGAAGAGCGCAATTGGACTTTAAATGCGAAAAGTAGCGAAAAAATTACAATTTCATTACCTATAGTAATGATGTTAGAGACACCTTTACGATAATGACTATTGAACAAAGATAACATACATAAACAGGTAAAGCAGTAAAAACAATCAAATAGCATCAATTAAAACAAATAATATAAAATGCACAAATAGTTAGATACACAAAAAGGACTAGTTAAAATTTTCAGAAATTCAAAGCTAATTGTGATTTGCAAACGGAATAATAAACTCTATGAAGTTGAGTTCGAGTGTAGAAATATATGGACAAATGGTACTCAAACAATTAATGATTTAACGGGTGTAGCATAAACGATTGGGACATATTTGAAACACAAATTTGCGAAAGTTAGCTCATTCTGGAATGGTTCTTGGCATTAATACGGACTTGTCTGTAAATAAAAGTATTTGTGATAGTTGTATTGAGGGAAAGCAAACAAGAAAACCTCATACAAATAAAACACCGCTAACAAAAAGGCCCTTAGAATTAACATATCCGGATACATGTGGTCCAATAGAACCATGTTCCTGGAATGGAAAGATGTATTTATTTACACTGATAGATGATTTTAGTCATTTCACGATAACTTATCTTTTGGAAAATAAGATGGAGGTTTTCAAATATTTCCGAGAATACGAAGCTATGGCGGCAGCTCATTTTGGGACAAAATTATTACGTTTGCGTTACGATAATGGTTCTAAATATAGATCACATTTAATTAGGAATAATTGTTGAATATACAGTATCGTATACGCCTGATGAGCAAAATGGAGTTGCAGAGAGGATAGGTCGCACTATTCTAATACAGCTTGTTCAACCATGTGTGGAACGAAATTTGAGAAGAATTTATGGAGTGAAAGTGTTTTGACGGCTGTTCATGTCATAAATCGTAGGCCGACATCCTGTTTGATAAATAAAATGGTATGGTGAAAAACCAAATATATCTAAAATGAAAATTTTTGGTTGCATTGAATATTTATATATACCAAAAAGATTCCGACGATAGTTCGATACAAAATGTAAAAAATTAAATTTTTGGGCTATGTGCCAAATGGATATAGGTTGTGGAATCATGAAAATCAAAAAATAGTCATAGAACATGACGTTATCTTCGACGAAACTAAGTTTACTCATTCGGACGTATCAAATATATTGGAAAGCAATATGGTGAAAATGATGAATATGATTGTTCTGTAATCAGTGAACAATTGCAAGTTGATAATGAATACAGAAATGAACCCGAAGAAGAAATAGAACAAGTAGAAGTTGAAGAGCCAACTACAGCTAGAATTAGAAATCCACCGTCCTGGTTTAGGGATTATGACATGATCTATTTAGCACTTAGCGCTGAATCTTATATTAAAGATTTGCATATAACCATGACAGAAATTAAAGGAAGATCAGACGAGGAATATTGGAAGAAAGTCGTAAACGAAGATATGGATACTCTACAAAGTAATAACACTTGAAAATTAGCAAAATTACCGGCTGGAAAACATGCAACTGTATCCTATAGTAGTACATCGAAATTTTGTATCTTTTGATAGTCCTCATTAACCTTTATAATACTAGAGTAAAATTGAATACCTAATACATAAAGTTGGCTGCTGAGAAACACATTGTTTATTATATAGTTTTAATATTTTGTATATCTTCATATTCTTATGTGCCCAATCAAATACTTTAGTAACGTTTCTTTAAAATATGAGAGTTTACATGCCTCAGAGATCACCCTGTATGACAAACATGACCTTATTTTGCTAACAAATGTCATTAAAAGAAATCTGTAGCTTCTAAAATCATTATAGCTAAGAGCGTATTAAGTTATGCTACTTTTAAGTTGGTATTAGGTCTCAAATTCAATTTCGCAACACGCAGCACCACCTCCCCCCCTCAATATATACGCATAATCACACAAAAACATGTTTGGTTTACGAAGCGTAATAATACAAATATTTTGAAGTTTTAATTCCCTCGCTTACCGAAGTATTGTAGTCATGACAAAAACATCCTCCGAGATTTCTCCGCATTTTCACGTTTCAGAGTATGTAGATTACGAAAATTAAATCAGTTTAATTCCACCAGTCTGTCTGTCTATCGGTCTGGCGTCTGTTTGCGCTGTAGGTACCTACAAAACCACTTGACGGGGAAGGATAGTATTTGAAAAAATATGAAAAATATATAAGGTGGTCACTCTAATGAAATAAACAAGAAATGTGACGGATGGAAATATTTCGAAATAATTATTCAAAAATGAGATGGATAATATTTCGCATGCACTTAACACAAATGTCAAACGAAAATATACAGGGTGGCCACGATAAAAAAATTATGAGGAATGTAACATATAATATTTTGCATGTCAGAGAAAATAGGAAAAATGTACAAGATTGGAACTATGAAACATAATTATGGTGGATATAATATTTGGATTGTAGTTGACATAATTACCGAGGAAAAAAGCTGACATAGTTGAATGAAATGTATACAGGGAGGTCACCCTTAAAAATAACTTAATGGCAAGGAAAATAATATTTGGAATGTAGTTATCGCTTCTTAGGAAGAAAACCTGACATACCTTTATCTAAAAAAGTATACAGGGAGTCATCCTATAGAAAAGACAACAGATAAATGAAAACAGCTGTCCAAGGAATTACTACTTCCATATCCAGATTTTTCATCCAAGTCGCTATAAAGGAAATATCTTGACTATATTTGCACTCTAGTATGTGGAAATTATTGGTCACAGAATTTTAATAATACTTGGGGCAGATGTCGTAGAAAAATTTGAGTCATTGGGGTCTACCATTTACGTTAAAAATGAAGTTTCTTGTTCTACCTATTTTCCCCTAATCACAATGTACTGCCTCCCACCACTTCAACGGAATCATCGTAATCAGTTGTCATTACAATACATACGTGCAGGTACTAACTTTTAAATGAATATCTCAATTTTATGTAATCAATCCCTTTAATAATGGAGTGGAGGTGGTGAGAGTGAAGGGGTTGAAAAATATTATAAAGAACTCTGAGGCCTTGGTTTCTAGTATATACATCAAATCCCAAGTTTCTGTAATCTTACCAGTGTGTCTTACCTATTTTTCCCTATTTAACTCTATTTACCCCCACTCCTTCAACGAAATCATGTCAAAATATAATCTGGTTTTAGATGTCGTTATAATACATATACGTTTACCAAATTTCAAGTGAATATCTCCATTTAATTTGATCAACTGTTTTAATAAGGGAGTGGGGGTGGTGGGGGAATGGAAAAGATTATTGAAAAAATCTGAGGCCTTCGCTTCTAGTGTATACACCAAATCCCAAATTTCCGTGGTCTTACCAGCTTGCTTTACTTATTTGTCCCTATTTACCTATATTTAACCCCCAACCCTTCAACGGAATCATCTCCAAATTTCAAGTGAATATCTCAATTTTATTGTATCAACCCCTTTAATAATGCAGTAGGGGTGGTGGGGGATTTAAAAATATTCTAAAAAATGTGAGACCTTGGCTTCTAGTACACATACCGAACGTCAAGTTTCTGTATCTTACCAGCTTGCTTACTCATTTTCCCCTATTTACCCCTATTCAACCCCCAACCCTTCACCGTAATAGTCCCAAAATATATTCTAGTTCCTGATGTCATTATAATATACACGTATATCAAATTTCAAGTGAATATCTCAATTTTATTTTATCAACCCCTTTTATAATGGGGTTGGAGGGGGGAGGAAAATATTATTAAAAATTTGAGGCCTTGGCTTCTAGTACACACACCAAATTTCAAGTTTCTGTACTTACTAGCATGCTTTACTTATTTCCCCCTATTTACCCCCCACCTATTCAACGGATATGTTAAAAAAACAATCCAGTTCCAGATCTCATTATATTTTATACGTGTACAAAACTTCAACTAAATATCTTAAAGCGTTCCGGAGAAAACGTGCGGACAAAAAGTGGTTCAAGACAGACAGACAGACCGATAGATGGAAATTTTTTTTTCGCTCAAATTTAAAATCCCGACCTTTCATGACATTCTAAACCTATTTCAAGAAAAAAAGAATTTGAAAATTTTTTTGGTGGATGTGGAAGTAAAATGAAGAAATTCTAAAAGATTGCTATCTAGGCTCGTACTCACACTAAATCTCAATTTTATTTACGATTAATGACGTATATGAAATAAATACACTGTTGCCACCTCCTAGGACGCAGAAACGTCTTCAAATTGTTTTAAATTATACACTATGAAAGTATACACGTAAAGTTGCAGCGCTACCTGCCGTTCAAATGTATGAACTAAATTTATACAATTTTGTACATTTTAGTATTATTTCTGCGACCGGGAGAGAAAATTTCAATAGGTTATATTATCTAAACGAATTGGTTTACAGTGTTCTATCTTGCGACATTCAAATTAATGAAACTAGCACTATCAGTGGAGTTTCAATAGAGGTCAGTACAAATGTCGAGATTCAAAATAACATGGAATTACCTTTCTGCGTCCATATACGGACGCAGAAAAGTGGTGGACGCAGAAAGATATGTAAAAATGCAATGTACAGACGCAGAAAAGATAGCATGATGTATATATATATATATATATATATATATATATATATATATATATATATAACAATGTATGTATGTTTGCAATTATGTATTCTCAAGAAATAAAAATGATCTATAAATGTACCTGTGTGTTTATTATATTATAGCAAATAAGAGAAAAATGGCCACTTTGATGTTAAACACTAAGGTGTGCATATTACAGCTAAAAATAATGTGGATCATTTAAATTCCAACATAGAAATTGTAACAAGCGATTTGGAAAACCTACGTCTGGCTGCTGTACTTAATTTGAACTCTATTTGCTTCAACCAAGAAGTGCGAATTCTACAAGAACTCATATTATCATATGACGAAAGAATAATCATTTGCCATAAATATTTGTATAATTTTTTAAAACTGTGGTAAAATATGTATTCAAACGCCTACAATAAAAAGAGTCGTGTTGTACAGCGTGCGAGAAAAGGTAAAACATATTTAAGAGCGACCGATAGAAGTAGAGCTACACCAGAGTTTAAAATGAGGCTAGAGAAATACTGCAAAAACTTGGAAGAGTTGAAAAAACTCATACATCTTTATGAGAATATACAGAGCATGTTCTTCAGCTTCTCAAATAAAATGTACATGGGGGATTAGTGGGTGTATGGGAAAAAAGTTTCAAAAATATTTCAATACTATGGCTTGATAAAAACATTGAGGATCTCATATGTCCCGACTATAAACTTTTAAGAAGTAGATTTTCAAAGGTTAGCTGTATGTCACACATTGAAATAATGTATATGTGCAAATATGTATTCGCTAAAAATAAAAAATATTTAAAAAAGCATGTGTTTATTATATATATTATAGCAAATGAGAAAAATAGGGCCTGCACTGTAGGGTTAAACGCCAAACTCTATTTAGAATATATTAATATTTTATTACATTTAAATGCATAAGACGCGACATCATTTTAAAACAAGCTATTTTGTAAAATAAGTAAAAACACATGGGGCCTGCAATGTTCCTCCCAACTAATAACTTAGTAAGTAAAATAATGAAACCACAAAGTATCAAAAACACAGCAATTAAAATTGAAAAAGCGACTTCCACTAGTTTTAAATTTAATTATCTTGCATCTCGGATATAGTTTCTTAAAATTACAAGTCACATAAAGCAAGAATTCTTTATAATTGTTATTTAGTGCCTTTAAATAATAAACTAACAGATAATAATAAAAATGAAGTTCACTGTATTTTTGACCAGGTTGGTGTTGTATGAAACGCCTGCAAACTGCGAAATATAAAAAAATACACTCAACGTTATGCGTACCATTTGCGTACCAAAATAGATATTTGTTAAAATAGGGTCATCACTATTGCAACAATAACAAACACAACATTATTTTAAAAAAATACTGTGTGTAACTATCAAAGACAGCCCCAGTAAAAACTAGCTTGAATCTAGAACGACAAAGTATTCCGCGAAATAAGTAATATCCCGTACCTCATTATCAGTTTTTCAAAAAAGAAAGAACGATAAAAACTTATAGTGTATTTGATTTAATTTTAAAAATTAAAAAGTTATTAAGCTTTAGTTCTTTCTTTTTTTAAATTTTTGTTTGCTTGATTTGATAGAGTGTAGATAGAATTTTTTGCAGCGCTAATTTATAAAAATCTCGAAATTAAAATGAGATGCGGAACATCAATCATTTCACTGAATACTTTTCCACTAGAAACAAATTAATAACGAAACTTTGCCTTAATAAACCGAAGGTTTAAAAATCATGTATTTCATTTACATTTGAATATAATAATAATGAAAACGTATTTATACATAGTCTAGAAACAAATTATAAAAATACTTGGTTATGTTGATACCAACAATAGGATTACTTTATCATAACACAATACAGAGAAAATTATTTTAAAATTAGAAATGCAACAAGTTTTTCGTTTACTTACAAATAACAATGATCAAAGTTAAATCTACGCAGCATTTCCCTAATGGAGGGTCTGGCTTAATGTATTTTGAAATACCATCGCAACCCAACTGTAATAAAATATTAATATATTTTAGATAAAGCTTGGTGCAGATAATTACTGGGGTAACAATGTGAAAGATTTCTAATCGTTAAATTCTTATTATTTAAAATACCTCTAATATACGAAAACTTTAAAATAACCATATTATGTTAATGTAAAATGTCTAGACGGGCTCTAAGATAGACGTCTCTTAGTCTATATATCAATATGAAAGACTTTTTGAAAGTTCCAATTTGTGATTTGATAAAAAAAATAAAATCTCGGAATTTGAACGAGATATGAAACGACAATTATTTCACGGAATACTTTTTCACTAGAAATTTTCGTGTTTAAAAAATCGAATGGCTTCAACATGTATTACACCCGTTTTAAATGATAACAGAAAATATGCTAAAATTTATTCCTAAAAAAACACATAGTTTTAAAACATTCCTAAATGATAGGGAGTGATCTCATTGAAAAGGGTGCCTGCGAAACTTTCGATGATGAGTATATTTTAAAATTTTTTAGAAACAAAATAACCAACATAAAAATGTTAGCTATATCTATGCAGACTTTGGCATGTCTTTAATTTATTTCTTCGAAAACTAAATAACAGCAAGCTACGAGATTTCTAATTCACTCAGCCAATGAAAAAAATGTTTCCATAATTTTTTGAACGCCTCTATTAGTATTAATTATTTTGTAAAAAGAAACTGCCAACTCAACCTATTTCGCGCACGATTGGTACACATAATGTATAACGTATTTTTATATTTCGATGTTTGCAGATAACTTTTCACACATCACAGCTGGTACTGTGAACCACATTTTATTGTCTTTTCTTACCTAAAGGCACTAAATAACAATGATCAAAAAATATAATTTATTAAGCTTTTAGTTCTCTCCTCTTCATTTTGTCTGATTGATAGAACGTAGATAGAAATTTTTCCTATCAAATTAAAAAATCTTGAAAATAAAACGATATGAGAAGATCATCTCTATGACTCCGTTAGGTTAAATAGGATTTCCAGCATTTTGACGCCAAATATTAGGATAGGTTAGGTTCGGTTAGGCGCCAACCTAATAGATATTTTTTAACATTTTTTCTACATCACGAGTAAATAGTTGATGCAGATTTTCTAATTCATTCAATAAAAATTTCTAACTCCGAACTTAAATTGTTTCTATTATTTTTGAGTTCCCATATCAACAGTAGGTAATCATTTCTTCACAAACATTCTGAATGCTGTATTATTATTATAATAAAATAAACACATGTATGTATTTTTATAAATATTTTATTTATTTCTAGTGAATACACAATTGCACTTTTACATTTTTATATATATAAAACCTCTTAAAGTTTCGCTTATGATTAAGACAAGGGTTTTGTTTTAAAGTAGAAGTATTTGTTCAAAGATTTGATGAACAAATTATTATTTCTGATATTAACGTTTCAAAAATAACGGAAAATTTAAACTCTGCGAAATTTTTCATTGAGTGAATAAACGAATTAGAAAACCTGCATCTTGCTATTATTTTATAGAAAACCATTAATTTTTACTGCCCGTAAATATAGCTGACGGTTTTTTTAAAATAAAAAAGAAAGGACTAGAGCTTAATAATATTTTATTTTTACATTCAGTGATGTAGCAATGTTTAATCCAAGAGTTCTTATCCTTCGATTGTAAAACGTTTTCTTAGTGAAAAAATTCTATTGCAAATATTAATATTTTTTTATTAACAAAGAAATATTGAGAAGTCAATAAATCGTACCGACGCCTGTCCCTGCCTGGTCCGCGTGGTTTTAATTTTTGATCATTGTTATTTGCAAGAAAACGAAAAAACTTGAATTTTTAATTTTAAAATAATTTTCTCAGTATCGTGTTATGATAAAGTAATCCTATTGTTGGTATCATCATAACTAAGTAATAGCTCGTCATTTTAACTTTTAACTTTAAACATATTCAATTTGTGTTTTTTGTCTTATAAGCTACGAATGAAAATATTTCTTTGATAATTTTTATTTCAACGGCTTTACACTTAAAATAATTGTTGTACAACACGAACTTGGCTAACAGCGCTGGTTTAGTCTTAACTATGAAATGAGCAATATCTCGCAACTTTTAAATTTCTGCACATATATTAATTTGTGATTTTTCATCATCGACATAAAATTTCGATTGAGTTGGCAGTTTCTTTTTACAAAATAATTAATACTAATAGAGGCGTTCAAAAAATTATGGAAACATTTTTTTCATTGGCTGAGTGAATTAGAAATCTTGCAGCTTGCTGTTATTTAGTATTCGAAGAAATAAATTAAAGACATGCCAAAGTCTGCATAGATATAGCTAACATTTTTATGTTGGTTATTTTGTTTCTAAAAAATTTTAATATATAACCATCGTCGAAAGTTTCGCAGGCACCCTTTTCAATGAGATCACTCCCTATCATTTAGGAATGTTTTAAAACTATGTGTGTTTTTTTTAGGAATAAATTTTAGCATATTTTCTGTTATCATTAAAAACGGGTGTAATAAATGTTGAAGCCATTCGATTTTTTAAACACGAAAATTTCTAGTGAAAAAGTGTTCCGTGAAATAATTGTCGTTTCATATCTCATTTAAATTCCGAGATTTTTTTTTTAATCAAATCACAAATTGGAACTTTCAAAAAGTCTTTCATATTGATATATAGACTAAGAGACGTCTATCTTAGAGCCCGTCTAGACATTTTACATTAACATAATATGGTTATTTCAAAGTTTTATCATAACACGATACAGTATATTAGAGGTATTTTAAATAATAAGAATTTAACGATTAGAAATCCTTCACATTGTTACCCCAGTAATTATCTGCACCAAGCTTTATCTAAAATATATTAATATTTTATTACAGTTGGGTTGCGATGGTGTTTCAAAATACATTAAGCCAGGCCCTCCATTAGGGAAATACCGCGTGGATTTAATTTTGATCATTGTTATTTGTAAGTAAACGAAAAACTTGTTGCATTTCTAATTTTAAAATAATTTTCTCTGTATCGTGTTATGATAAAGTAATCCTATTGTTGGTATCAACATAACCAAGTAAGTAATTCAAATTTTCTTTTTTAAAGTTCCCTTTCGTCAAGCTTACATATATTTTTATAATTTGTTTTTAGACTACGTATAAATATGTTTTCATTATTATTATATTCAAATGTAAATGAAATATATGATTTTTAAACTTTCGGTTTATTAAGGCAAAGTTTCGTTATTAATTTGTTTCTAGTGGAAAAGTATTCAGTGAAATGATTGATTTCCGCATCTCATTTTAATTTCGTGATTTTTATAAATTAGAGCTGCAAAAAGTTCTATCTACACTCTATCAAATCAAGCAAACGGAAATTTAAAAAAAGAAAGAACTATAGCTTAATAACTTTTTAATTTTTAAAATTAAATCAAATACACTATAAGTTTTTATCGTTCTTTCTTTTTTGAAAAACTGATAATGAGGTACGGGATAACAAATACGTTTTCATTATTATTATATTCAAATGTAAATGAAATATATGGTTTTTAAACTTTCGGTTTATTAAGGCAAAGTTTCGTTATTAATTTGTTTCTAGTGGAAAAGTATTCAGTGAAATGATTGATGATCTGCATCTCATTTTAATTTCGAGATTTTTATAAATTATAGCTGCAAAAAATTCTATCTACACTCTATCAAATCAAACACACGAAAATTAAAAAAAAAAGAACTAAAGCTTAATAACTTTTTAATTTTTAAAATTAAATCAAATACACTATAAGTTTTTACCGTTCTTTCTTTTTTGAAAAACTGATAATGAGGTACGGGATATTACTTATTTCGCGGAATACTTTGTCGTTCTAGATTCAAGCTAGTTTTTACTGGGGCTGTCTTTGATCGTTACACACAATATTTTTTTTAAATAATGTTGTGTTTGTTATTGTTGCAATAGTGACGACCCTATTTTAACATATCTATTTTCGTACGCAAATGGTACGCATAACGTTGAGTGTATTTTTTTATATTTCGAAGTTTGCAGGCGTTTCATACAATACCAACCTGGTAAAAAATACAGTGAACCGCATTTTTATTATTATCTGTTAATTTATTATTTAAAGGCACTAAATAACAATTATAAAGAATTCTTGCTTTATGTGACTTGTAATTTTAAGAACCTATATCCGAGATGCAAGATAATATGCGAGTGTTTAAAAAGTAGTGGAAGTCACTTTTTCAATTTTAATTACTGTGTTTTTGATATTTTGTGGTTTCATTATTTTACTTACTAAGTTGGGAACAACATTGCAGGCCCCATGTGTTTTTACTTATTTTACAAAATAGCTTGTTTTATAATGATGTCGAGTCTTATGCATTTAAATGTAATAAAATATTAATATATTCTAAATAGAGTTTGGCGTTTAACCATACAGTGCAGGCCCTATTTTGCTCATTTGCTATAATATATATAATAAACACATGTTTTTTTAAATATTTTTTATTTTTAGCGAATACATATTTGCACATATACATTAATTCAATGTGTGACATACAGCTAACCTTTGAAAATCTACTTCTTAAAAGCTTATAGTCGGGACACCTGAGATCCTCAATATTTTTATCAAGCCATAGTATTGAAATATTTTTGAAACTTTTTTCCTATACACCCACTAATCCCCCATGTACATTTTATTTGAGAAGCTGAAGAACATGCTCTGTATATTCTCATAAAGATGTATGAGTTTTTTCAACTCGTCCAAGTTTTTGCAGTATTTCTCTAGCCTCATTTTAAACTCTGGTGTAGTTCTACCTCTATCGGTCCCTCTTAAATATGTTTTACTTTTTCTCGCACGCTGTACAACACGACTCTTTTTATTGTAAGCGTTTGAATACATATTTTACCACAGTTGTAAAAAATTATACAAATATTTATGGCAAATGATTATTCTTTCGTCATATGATAATATGAGTTCTTGTAGAATTCGCACTTCTTGGTTGAAGCAAATAGAGTTCAAATTAAGTACAGCAGCCAGACGTAGGCTGTCCAAATCGCTTGTTACAATTTCTATGTTGGAATTTAAATGATCCACATTATTTTTAGCTGTAATATGCACACCTTATTGTTTAACATCAAAGTGGCCATTGTCGAAAAGTTTCGCAGGGACCTTTTTAAACAGTATCATTCCCTATCATTTAGGAATGTTAGTGCCTTTAAGTAAGAAAAACGAAAAACTTGTTGCATATTTAATTTTAAAACAATACAGCGAATAAGAATTTTTTTTTGATAACTGTTATTTAGTGCTAATTCAGTCAGTGAAAATTTCTAGTTTACATTTTTCTATTATTTTGAGTCTTTTATATCAATAGTAATCATAAAATGACAAAGCACACCTGTGAAATAAGCAATACCTATATCTCGTAACTTTTAATTTTCTTTGTACATATATTAATTTGTGATGAAGCTACAAATTTGATGACCACTATTTTTCGATCGTTAACGAGACTTGTAAAATATAAAATGGGTCGGGGGCACCAGAAACTACTTTACTTGCACTCCGGTTTTAGTTGGTACATCTTCTCCTTTAAGATGCCTCTAGTAGAATTTTGTGAAAACCGAAAATGTGTGAGTATGAATGTTAAAGCCCATACCCATGTCATTTTTAACATTTTTTTTAACACGAAAACTTGTACAATCTCTATGGAGTCACCTTAAGTTATTTGTCTAATAAACCAAACTTGATTAACCAATTAGCAGGGTGCATGAATATGTTTTAAGATGATTGGTAAAATTTTTGTGAATACCGAAAATGTCTGAATGTTAAAGTTGATGTCTATATCCATACCACTTTAAATAATTTTTAAAGCAAAAATAACTGCCAGTTTAATCGATGGTGAAAAAAATCACAAATTAATACATGTACAGAAATTTAAAAGTTGCGGGGGCCGTCGCCAGAAACTACTTTACTTGCATCCAGTTTTAGTTGGCAAGTCTTCTCCTGGAATATAATTTAAGATGCCTCTGGTAGAATTTTGTAAAAACCGAAAATGTTTGTGTGTGAATGTTAAAGCCCATGCCCATGTCATTTTTTAACATTTTCTTTTAACACGAAAAACTTGTGCAATCTAGATGGAGTCACCTTAAGTTATTTGTGGCACTCCGGTATGTGAACGTTAAAGCCGCTGTCTATATCCACACCACTTTTTAACAGTTTTTTAAACACGGACACTTGTACAGTCTCCACTAATATCACTTTAAGTTCTTTGCGACACTATCTATTTTCAAATTTTCTTTTTTTGAAAGTTGTTCTTTTTCCTCAAGCTTACTTAGTCGTTGTCATTCTGCAAGTCGGAAGGCTTTCTTGGCTTTTTTAGATTTCCCTATTACCGAAAACGCACTCCTCAAAACATGTCTTGTTTCTATATCCTGTAAAGGATTGTAGCTCGGAAAGACGTCGTTATCCCAGTTGAGAAATTGTGTTCGTTGTGTGTTGAAAAAATATTGTAATATTTAAAAAATGAGCCGGGGCCGGGGCAGCCACCAACCACTTTCCTTGCACTGCGGTTTAATGGGTATCTCTTCTCTTGGAATATGATTAAGATGCCTTGGTGAACGTCGAATATTAAAGCTGATATCCATACCACTGTTAAACACAAAACTTGACGATTATAGCCATCTTAAGTTTTTTGTTGCATCCCAAAAATGTGTCACTTTTTTAAATAATTCTAAACACCGAAACTTGTAAAATCTGTTAAATATATGCAAACTTATTTAAAATATTATTCTTATTGACGTGGAAACGTCAGAATTGAACACTGAATACTATTATTTGCCCACAACAGTGTGTTTTTATATTATGAAAACAAGTCTTAATCAAGTTCCAAAATCCCCGTCAGTTTGTTACGTCATTAAATTTTTTAATCGCTAAAAAATTCCAGTCTAGTTGTTACACATGTTGAAAGGCACGTAGATCTAATTAACGTTAATGACCGGGGCCACCCACCAGATAATATAATTATCTCGCGGTGATTAAAATTTGTAAAATCCGCGGTTTGGCGCACATATATCTAATTAACATTAATCACTGGGGGCCACCCACCCAGATAAGATAATTATCTCGCGGTGATTAAAATTTCCAAAATCCGCGGATTTCCCAATTACGTCATTATCTTAATTACCTCATTAACGTTAATGACCTAATTAACTTTCACTTTTCAAGGCTGGTGTCATGTATACTACTTATGAGTCTGAGGTTTCTTGGTAATTTTTTATTTTTTTGTCAGATATAAGTTTAGTCTTTTCTAATTCTTTTCATAAAATATTTTCTTACATTGAAACTCGAGTGAAAAATATGTTTTCCTGTCCTCTAATAAAATTGGCTGCGTTTTGTATTTTGTCCCACAGTTCTTCTCTTGAATTGATAGTATTTTCATAGACTAAGGACTTCATATGTCCCCACACATAATAATCCAAAGGATTATAATCAGGACTCCTTGGTGGCCAAGCAAACTCACTTTCTCCGCCGATCCATCTGCGTGGGAAAGTCTCATCAAGATAATTCCTCACTTCAACAGAGAAATGATGGGGAGCTCCATCTTGCATAAACCACATTCTGTTCTGTATGTCTAGCATGAAAGCATGTAATATATCAACAAGAGTATTTTGAAGAAAAAACAGATAAGACTGTCCATTTAAATTTGGAGGAAGGACAAATGGTCCCAATAACTGATCGCCGACAATACCACACCAAACGTTAATCTTAAATTCGTGCTGAAAATGCCTTTCTTTAACGGCTCGCCTCGGCGAGTAAAAGTTGCTTCGTCGGTAAATAAAATGTTCTTAACAAAATTTCGATTAATGTTTATTTAGAACAAATTGACAAAATTGTAGCCTTTGTGGAAGATCCCTTAGAACAGATTGTTTACTTACCCCTGTTGCCGCTGATAAACGACTTGAGATAACTTGAGGATCTTAATCCACACGAACTAAAATTTCTAGTTCTTCATCTGGAGTAATTCGTTTCGGTGAAATGAACCCGTTTCTTCCAAACAATGAAACAGATATTTGAAAATCTTATGGTTTGACTATTCTATTTGGATATTGAAAACAGTATCTCCTCGCTGCAGCACGTTCGCTTTTTTTGTACGTAAACACATATCATATCCCTCATTTCCCTATTTGAAAAATTGTTATGTCGAGGCATTTTAAATAAGGAAGTTAAAGAAATTAGCTCGAGGAACACAAGAACAAAATAAAATGATTAAATGAAGTACATGACAGAACTAAAATGTAACCAAAGCACACTTTTCAATAAATACACTTTGTTTCGTTAAATTAGAATTTGTCTTTCAAAAAATTATTCAAATGTTTAACGCCAATTTCCTCGAAAACGGTTGGAGTTATCAAGTTCTATCGAGTGTACATTTTATACGTGGAAATGATGTCCTTATCAGAATTTCTGATCAAAAGTACCACAAAGTTAACTCCAAAAAAATATGAAAAAAATTCATCATCAGATACAGGTCCTGCGGCGCCCTCTATGATCTAACATGATGTAAAACATAAATTATTGTTTTTTAGAATAAAAAAAGTTCCTCTAGCAAATTTGGAAAAGATCAGTCAAGAGGCTGTTGAGTTATTGCAAAAAAAACGAAACAATAATTTGAATTTTGACACCCTGTATCTTTTTCCACAGCAAAATCGGAGCCCGGGGGGTTGTAACTCCCACCAGTCTTCAATACAAATTTCGAAGGAGCGAGAGGTGTGGCACTCATAATAAAATAAACTATTTACCTCTACTAAAATTTCGAAGAGCAGGGGAGGGATTATTCCAAACAATTTAATATTTTCCTCGGCTAAATTTCGAAGGTCGGGGGGTGACATTTTAAATATTTATCTCAATCAATATTTTGAAAAGCAGAGGGGGGGGGGGGTGAGATACAAGATACTCCGCAAAATTGAATATCTGTGTCTATCGACATTTTGAACAGCAGGGGGGGGGGGTGATATTCCTTAGATTTCAATATTTACCTTGATGAAAATTTTGACGTGATATTCCATATCAATAAACAATACAAAACTCGTTATTCTTATTAATCATTAAAAAGTATACCTCTCTCATTTTACCCCATGCAAATGCTAATCTTCAACTTCAGGTTAAACCCGGGCCCGGGGGGAAACACCTCCAACCCACCCCCACCCCCCTCTCGTCGGGCCTGACAAGTAAATGATTAAAGATATATTTTTAGTCCTTTGTGAATCTGAGACAACACAGTACCATCATAAATTAATACAATAATCGATAATAGTGTCAAACATAGCACCTAGGCATCGCTAATATTTTCAAAGCAAATATATTTGCAAAAACGAAGTAGTCCTTGTTTAAGAGAAAAATCCATTTTCCTGGTACTTACTTTGTGGACTAAGAACTTTCAAAATAAAATTTTTATATGAAATAAATCTGTCTGCTGTTTAATTTATCCAAATATTTTCATAATGCTAGCCAAGATGGCTGATGAAGCAGATCCACTCATAGTAAGTGTGTGTGATTATTGCGAAAAAAAAGTTATCAACAAAGTCAAATGCATGAACTGTGGGGCAGTATTCCACAAAAGTTGTTCCTCAAGAAAAAAATGTCGCATTAAGCAAGATATATCTAAAGAAATACAAGTAAACATAACCTATGATGATAGTGATGCTGGAAGTACCAATGGAAATCCAATGAAATTATTAAAATGTGAGAATAAGTTATTAAAGGAGCTTAATTCAGAACTGAAACTCACAAACGACCTATTGAAGGAAAAAATACTTACCCTAGAAGAGGAATTAAATCACCTAAAAATTGGTATGGTAAAAACATCAGGAAATCAACAAATTGATAAAGAAGAAAAAAACAATGACCTCATGAAAACCTTGATACAGGAAGAGGTGCAGTACTTTTTTAGGAAACTAAAAGCCAATGAATCCAGTCATGACATATTCAAAGTTAATAACCAATGCGTTTCTGAAAGTAATAACAAACAGGTACAAAAACCACCTCCTGACAGCAGTAAAAGTAAAAACAGAAACGAACAGCAAAAAATACTTAGTCAATCAAGTAAACAACAGGCACAAAAAAATATAAATTTATCAGATATGGAAGAAAAACAAAGACAGATAATGCAAGGTATTATAAACTTGGAAGGAAAAAATGAACAACCTCTAGTAAATAATAACAAAAAATCATCAACAAATAGTTATTTAGATATAAAAATGAATGCAGCTGAGGAAGAAAAAAATAATGCACAAACATATAGCGATATTTTAAAAAACAGAAAAACAAAATCAAAAACTACCATGCAAATTGGGGATGGAGGCACAGATGAAGGTTTTGAAGGCGTACAAAAAAGAATTTGGATCTTTTTATCTAGAGTAAAACTACAAGTCACTGCCGAGAAAATAAGTAAATACTTAAACCAGAAACCAAATATGAAAGATAGAACAGTAATTGTCGAAGAGCTTCAATTAAAACGAACGAGAACCAAAGCATTTAAAGCTGGATTAGACTATGCATTAAAAGATGATGCATACAGCCCTAACTTCTGGCCTAAGGGTGTTGGCTTTTGCAGATATACCTTTTCAAAAAACAAGCAGGATGACAACCAGGAACAAGAATGGGAACAATCAACGGCCACAAAAAAAAAAGAAAATTTTTAAATAAAAATGGAGGCAGGATGAGCCTATACAAAATAAAAAAGATTCTACCAAAAATACAGTCACTGCCTACCCAGTAGACAAAGTTGCTAATAACCTGACAGAATGCAATACGATTGAAAATAAATCTATTGCAAACGCACCACCCCCACACTATAAAAATTCTCTAGAGGTAATGCACTTCAATATTCAAGGACTAATGGGCAAACATGATACACTCAGTATCCTACTAACATCACACAAGATCGACGTCCTATGCCTATGTGAACATTGGTTGAGTGAAAGTGAACTTACAGTCACAGTGATTGAAAATTTCAACCTAATAACATACTTTACACGCACGAACAAAACTCGAGGTGGAGTTTGTATATATGCCAGACATAATGTCAATATAAAACCCATGGTGTATAGAAAATGCGTAGAGCAGAATTTTGAAGTTTGTATAGCCGTTATGCAAAATATTGACAAAACAAATACATTTATAGTTTGCATTTATAGGACGCCTGATGGTAACTTTAAGGACTTTATCCATAGACTAAATCTGTTGTTACACAAAATATTTAATAAATACGATCAATATATAATCGTTGGTGACATAAATATTAATTTCTTGAATAACTCTCCGAACAAGGAAATTTTGATAAACACACTTTCCGAATATAGCATTAAACATCACATCAATATCGCTACCCGGATAACCACTCACAGCTCGACGTGTATAGATAACATGTTTTCAAATATTGAGGTGAGCAACATGAGAGTATGTCACTCATTTGTTTCAGACCACACATATCAGATATGTTCTTTTGATACATTCCCAGTAAAACAAAATCCTGTGTATAAATACATAAGGAACTACAGCGACAAAAATAAACAAATTTTTCAAAATACAGGGATTCGGGGTGTGGCACTCCAATGGGCTGCTACATACTTAACAAAACGTACACAGACTGTAGTATTAGACAATTTTAAATCAGATCTACAAGAAATTACATCAGGGGTACCCCAAGGTTCCATCTTGGGTCCTCTCTTTTTTATAATATTCATGAATGACTTGCCAACTACTTGTATTACATCTAGCAAAATTATCCTCTATGCGGATGATACAAATATTATTATGTCCAATAAGAATATAAGTGATCTGATTCAAAACAGTAATATAGCTTCTAATGAATTCAGTAACTGGTGCAATCAGAATGGCCTCCATATTAATGCTAAAAAAACACTATATGAGATTCTTACCGAAAAATATAAAACCAAATTTTGATCCTCATATTATGGTAAATGGAAAAACAATAGAATCCACTGAAAGTATCAAATTTCTTGGAATAACAATAGACCAGAAACTCACCTGGGAAGACCATGTAAATACAATCTGTTCAAAATTAAGTAGCATATGTTACATAATAAGAATGCTAAGAGACACGGTTACAATTGACACACTAAAATTGCTATATTATGGTCTTGTACAGTCTGTGTTACAATATGGACTGATATTCTGGGGCTCTTCCCCTTACCTTAATAAGGTATTCGTAATACAAAAGAAAATTCTCAGATGTATGAATAATGCTCACCCTCTTTCTCACTGTAAGCCGATATTTAAATCATATAATATCCTCACTTTACCGAGTCTCTACCTCTATCAGTTGATAATGTATGTGAAGGAGAATGAAACATCCTTCTTAAAGAATAGTGACACACACTCATATTGCACACGGAAGATGGAAGATATACATCAACCATTTTCTAGACTCACGATAGACCAATGCAATCCAACTCATATAGGTATTATATGTTACAACAGGATAAAAAGTATCTTAGATGTTGATAGTGTACGCTTATTTAAAAATGAATTGCACGATTTTTTAGTAAATCAATCATTCTATTCTGTGGATGAATTCCTTAAAAATTAATTTTTTTCTAAAATATGTATTTTAATGTGTAGTTTTATTTATTCTGGTCTTTATGTATTTTACTAAATAACAGCTTATGTATTTCATCACATTTTTTATCTTGTTTGTCTTGAATTTCAGTTTTAAATTTAATGTGTATCCTACTAGTGATTTTTGTCCTTTAGTTATTAAGTTTCTGTTGTGACTAGTCCGATAATTGACGCTGTATGTATCAATTTTGTGATGAATAAAGATTCTGAATAATAATATTAATTAATAATTGTATTAAACTACGAAAAATCGCCTCAACCCGGCTATGATGTTTTAATTTGCATATTATAACTGGTTATGAGAAATACTGAGAGATTGCAACACCAGAGACAAGGACCGATCGCCAGAGACTGAATCCAAGCAGTTAGAAATGTCATAGTATTGGTATTTTGAACAAACTTTCTCTAAAAGTACAGCTCACCAATATAAAATAATATAATATATAATAGAAAGAAATTTGCAATTATAATGAGCTTTTATTACTCTCTTTCGTTTCCAACTAGACTTTAGGCCTTTAATTGTACTTCATACATTATAGAAAATTTCAGGTCTCCCCTATTACTTAGATCTAAATTACATCTACTAGGAAATGACTAGAGATCATGGCCATTCATCTATATTTTCATCATGAATTGTGTACCACGTAAGTCCATCACCAAGAGGCTCGTGAGGAGATGGTAGAATTAAATGTCTTATTATCGTTCTAGGAAAAAGAATATTTGTCAATCTGCCAATCAAAATTCGAAAACTAAACTATAGAAAAGTTCCATTTCTTACCTTCCTTGCGTTAACCCTAAAAATATCCTCCAGTTTTTTTTCATGCCAAAATTATAAGGATTTGCGTATGTTCTACCTAGTTCTGCTAACCGACTCGTTTCTGCTTTATTTATATTAGCCTCGATACTTGTTTCACCTTTCCCTATTAACTGACTGTGCCAAAGTGACAACACACCCAGTGCCACAAAAACTCCTAAAAAAAAATACGATTTTATACGTGGAAAAGTATCTAGTAAAAAATTCACAATGCAGCGATAAAATTCCTTCGGAATCAGATTACTTTCATGCACCGAAATTACTATCTTGCTATTTCCCCTATAACCATTCGATAAAGATAAATAAAGATGCTACATATACTTGTTGTTATCGACCGGATATTTATAGTACTTATGCTGGATCCATATTCTAAAATTTATCGACTCATTGGCTCAGTGACATAGTTAAGATGTTATCTCTCCTGAGTTCGAGTTTCAGCTGCGGTAGATGGCAATATCGCAGGGAATGGTTGTTGTTGTGTTGGTGCCTATGTGTATGTGTCCTGGTTGAGTGGTGGAATAGCAATAGCAAAACTCTGCCAGGATGTTAATATAAATAAGACGATTAAAAAAAAACTTTATTGCTACTATGCTGCAGATATAGCTTAACTATTGATTTAACTTTATCGAGTCTTAAAAACTCTTTTTTCTTACTGTACCCTGCATGTACTGCAGATACATGTTAAACCTTTACTACATACAGGGTTATTCACGGAAAGCGGGTATAAGACGTTTCAGTTTAGAAATTTGAAAATTGGCCTCTGCGGGTATTTGGATATGGTGGATCTAACTAAAACATTTTCATGCATGTGTTACTTCCGCTTACACGGGATATAGCACCTAACTTTATTATTTTAAATGGAACACCCTACCTATATTTTATTTAATATTTGGATTCCTCATAAAATTTTAGCTTCCGTTTATGTACCATAATATACTCTTAAATCTACCAATTTTCGAGATAATTAATATTATTGAAGATTTTTGGCGGTTCCTACTCTTCCGAAAAAAAATCGATATCGTCTATCATGTCACCCATTTAGAGACTTTCTTTTTAAACTCATACAAGTACCGTATGATCTAACTAAAAATTGTCTTACATCTTCACAATGTCATACAGGGTATTTTATTTTCACAGTCAAACATTGTTTTAGTTCAAACGTCCAAAAGTCAATTTTTCTCAAATGGAACCCCCTGTATATTTTCACAGAATTTAATAGAATGTTGAATTCTGCATCGATTGATATTAGCATTCCCTATACCTATCACTCTCGGTTTTTTTTATCATGGACGAAGTTTTGTATAATGTAGATATGTAATCAGCACTGCATTAATGTACATACACCTAGGTACATACAAAGTAGGCAATGACAAATTTCAGAATGTTTCCTTTTATCAATATAAACACTGTGTTAGTGTTGCCGTGTCGTAGTGACAGTACAGGAACGTAGTATTTGTTCACTTGTAAGCATGTGATCATACGTCTTCAAGAGAATCATGATTTTTTTAAAAGGATTATTTGAACTGACGAAGCTAAATTTTCCAAAGAAGGAATTTTTAACAGACGAAATGTACACCACTTGCCACTAGTTTTAATGTTTTCTGCTTATTAGTACATAACAAGTATAAGTAGTATCATATCAAATAGCAATAAATACGTGGAAATATTGCGAAAGTAAAGTATATTCACGGACGGCTGAGACCAACAAATATGCGTGATTGCCTCGTGATCGTGACGTGTTCCATCCCCATTGGTTGCATTTTTCAGGAGAACGCCAGCGGTTTTCTCGACTTCAATTATATGTAATTTCCATAAAGTGTATTTACATTTATTCGAACATTTGAATTATTATAACTCACAAACGGTTTAGTGAATTCATTTGAAGTTTATGGTAGTGTATTATCAAGTTTAAAAGAACAATATCCTAATATCCAATCGTTCTAAAATCGACCAGAAAATTCCTTGTATATTTTTATTGATTTTACGCACGAAGGGCTCTGGTGAACTAAGCACACATGAACAGTGCATGTATTTGTTTTGATGCGGTGTCAGCGGTCTGGGAATATACCATAGTTGTTACTTTTATTGATAATTTGCCCCTAAATATTTATAATTCTATATACTATCAAATGGATGATTGCAGACCACATAATACATGGGAAGTGTATGACGAATTAATAGCATCGTTCGAAGATAAGTGTTTTGGCCACCGAGGATCTTAGATATGGCCAGCAAGGTCCCCTGATTTGACCCCATTAGACTTTTACCTTTGGAGTAATATCAAAAATATTATATATGCCACCAAAGAAGTTCTGAAGAACAGTGCACGGGGTTCCATTTGAACTAAAATAATGTTCGACTGTGAAAATAAAATACCCTGTATGATATTGCGAAAACATAAGACAATTTTCAGTTAGATCATAGGGTACTTGTATGAGTTTGAAAAGAAAGTCTTTAAATAGGCCACATGATAGAAGATATCGATATTTTTCGCCAAAAATCTCTAATAATATTAATTATATAGAAAACTAGTAGGTTTAAGAATATATTATGGTACATAAACCCAAGCTAAAATTTTATAAGGAATCCAAATATGAAATAAAATATACTGTGTTCCATTTACAATAACAAAGTTAGGTGCTACATCCGGTGTAAGCGGAAGTAATATATGGATGAAAATATTTTAGTTAGATCCGCCATATCCAAAAACCCCATAAGGTCAATTTTCAAATTTCTAAATTAAACAGATCCCAAGAAATGTCCGCTTTCCGTGAATAACCCTATATATACTACATCTATACTGTGTAATCTTTAATCTAACTGTATTAAGTATTTATGACATTTAAATTCAAACTACACCTCATCTCTATCACAACTGCAGGAGACATCTTGCATCTTTATTGGAATTATATTGAAAATAGGCTTAACAACTGATAATAGCTGACCTGTATTTTCTTTAACCTTAACATACCTCTGTATTTCAAAGTGACGGGCAAATTAAACGAAATTCGATGATTAAAATGGCAGTACACCAACACTAGTACTAATAAGCATACGCTAAAGTGCACAAGGTACACGGGATCTGCGCATGCGTCATGGTAATTTTGGGGAATTTCTTTATTCAGTTTGTCACTATATCAAAGGCCCAACCTGTTTGAATTTTTAGCGCGTAAAGCTATATATAAATTAAATGACACATCATATTCTTGAATATTGCTCTGTGTATGAATTATTTGTGAATTTATTCCAGTTAATAGCAAAGCTTTCATACGCAATTTATTTAATTTCCATCAGCAATTAGTATTGCTATCTCTCCACATTTTACTCATTAATTTTAATACTAACACTTTTATTTTCAGTGTTTACATTTTCATTATTACTGTTTAGATATTTATTTATTTATTGTATACATATTAATAAAAAAAATGTTATAACTTTTGTAAAATATTTTTAAAGCATATATATTTACTCTTGTGTCTTCTTGGTTCTTCTTATATGTACAAGCAGTAATCGAATCCTGTCTTTCTTAATGTACCATATATATACATATCCCAAGTGTTTTATTTATAAAACTTTTAGATTGAACGAATTAAAACTGTCAAAACTTTATCTATTTGTAGCGAAACAGTATGTCTTACTTTTCATGACTCCCATATGGGGACGGTAGCTCAGTGGTTTAGCGCATCTAGCTTGCATACTGGCATACCTAGCGAAGCAGGTTCAATGTTCAATCCCTGCTTACCCCGAAATAAGTTTAATTATAAAATTATCCCCATGATGTGGGGCCTAGTTTCTCTTTACCTAACACAAAATCATTCTGAATTTTCAAGGAGTTACCTCGGTGACTTGAGAAGTGGATAAGAAAACATTTATCCCATTTCCTTTATAACACTGCGTTTAAAAAAATATATTAGGGGAAGATACTTACTGATCAGATTGTTTCACGGTAAAATATTTAAAAATCCACCAGTGGAGTTCGTCCTTATGAAGAAAAATGAACCTAACTTTCCAAAAAAAGATGTTAGGCAAAGTTTTAACTGTGAAATAATCTCATAATCTTATTTGTTGTTATCAAAAACTCACTAATACCGAATATGAATAAGACGGTGTACTTGGTGTTCATGTAATAAACAAATAAAATGTCCCTTTTAAAGGCATTTATTATTAATTATTATTGTTATTATAATAACTAAATGACAGTTTGCTCAATAATTGTCATGACCATAACTGACCAACTTATATTTAAATGGTAGATGTTATAGAAATTTAATCCCACTGAAAAAATGTTCGTTGCTATTATCAATATGATTTTAGAAAATATAAGAAATTGGATATCGACCAAATCTCGTTAAAGTTGCACTTATGGTAGGTACTTATTTAAAATGTTAAATTCGTTTGAAATTGACGAATGCCACTGGTGAATTTTTAAATATTTTACCGTGACACGATCTCCTGATGGGTAAATATATCCCACACAAGATTTTAAAAAATCGCATTGTTAATAAGGGCGCTGTGATATGGGAGTCGTGAAAAGTGACACATACTGTATAGTAAATTGGAATTTATGTTTGCTCTTTAAGTTTATAAACTTCTGCATTCAATACCTAAATAGGTAACTAAACTTTATATTTTTTTATATATGTATATACCATAACGATGAAATAAAAGTAGAAAATTTATTCTTAAGAGTAATTCGAGATTTAAAATAAAGAAATTATTTGTGAAATAAAAAATGTATGGACTTGCATTCACAATTTTCTTCATTTATATTTCCTAACAGATTCTTTATTCTGCAATATTATAAATTCATTAGTAATCCAAAATCCAATCAAGTTCCATTTAAGTTTCCATTCAGGCCAAAACATCAAAATTTAAGAACAACTTTGAGATTACACAGATAAAATTTATTCCATCAAATGCATATATATTACTAATAAATAAACATAAACAGTGAAACTATATACAATACTTTAATTTTATATTTGATACTACTAGTAACACATAATTAACTAGTGACCCGTCCCTTCGCATGATGTCATTTTAAGCGCAGTTTCGCCATAACGAATTCACTGTAGATATCATTTGATGTTTGTCTATCTTTAATACACTGCCACATAGAATCAATAGAAATTTTTTCTTGACTTATTGTACCGTGACATCACAAACTATTTTCGTCACATACGGTCATGGAATTAAAAACTGCTATGTTTTAGCTTAGACACTCCGTTCGCTATAAAAAAATATCAGTCTGGACGTTTTGCTTGCTCTTTGTCAGTAGGTGTAGGGAAAGGAGGTGAACAAGGTCCACTATGTCCGGGCGGTGGATGCGGTCATGTGACCTGATAAATTCTAGTTGAACTTTCACAACGATGCTTTGTTGAGACTTTTTGATTGCAATGTGATATATATGTTACCAGACGTCGAGAACAATCCAAAAATACCCCTGCCAGCATTTTCTGTCGTCAGGTTCGGCCCTAGGCTCATCCGTTGCTCTGGGATTTCCGGAACTTGGACCCTAGGGCTCAATTCTTTGTTCCAGTTCTTGCAAATTAGGTCCAGGAGTTATGAAAATCCTACTTTTCATATGCCATTCAAGCATCAACTTTTTAAAGATGTAATGAAGATTCAATATTTTGAGAATTGACACCCCGAAAGATGAAACCATGCTTCATCAGAAATAAATGGCAATTAAGCAGGACGCCATTCATTAAATTATTGACAAACTACTGGAGTATGCAGGATGTTTAAAGTATAGCCTGTCGGCAAAAGTGATTGGTATGATTGCATGCCCAAGTTCTTCTTTACAATTCTTCCGCATGTTCCATAAGAAAGTCCAATTTCCTAGGAGTGAAGTTTCAAAGGTTTTACAGGCTCTTGTACCACACGTTGACGGACATATAATTAACCACTTGTTCAGTATGCATAGTTGGCCTACCAACACTTTTTTAATGGGTTACACAGCCAGTGTTGGGAAAAACACTAACACAATAGCGGAATGGCGGAATCTGCATTAATATTGGTTCAGCGGTTCTTGAGATTCTGCCTTCATATAGAATACACAGTGACACTTCCTTCCATATTATATAATGATTTGATCTCTTGGCTGTTGATAACAACATTCAGCAAGATACTTCACATACGTTCAAGAAATAATTTGTCTTTCCACCGGCTGTCAAAACGTAATTTGATATTCTTGTTTTTTTTATCTATAACAAACAGACAAAGTTTTAATATATAATATCGTCGGTGAAATATGTTAACCTGCTAACTCCGTTTAGCCTAACTTTACAGGAGAGCATTAAAACTGCATAGGAAATTTTAATTACATATTTTAAATCAAAACTTGGCTTCAAATAATAGATAGGTATTTATTATGCAATTTTATAAGCAAGAATACCCAGAGGCTAAATAAAGTTTAATAGCAAAACAAAGGAGTTGGCAGGATTAGATACATTTCTAAAAAATATAATATATATATCTAGCGAAATGGTTGCTAAATTTAAATAACTTACCTTCCAGTACATTTTTATTTAAAATCCTAAATTTCATTTAGCTGTTTGATTCGAGGCTTCCAATGTATCATTTAATTTAATTATGTCTCTGTGTTTACTAAACTTGATTATTTGCATATTACATAACCTCGAACTCCTCGAAGTTTGCATTCTGCGATTCTTCTGTCAGGGAATATTAATCTGGGCGGTTTTAAAATTGGCGCATGTGCATATCCCGTGTCCCTTGTGCACTTTAGCGTATGCTGTACTAATAGGGCACAGGCATGGAATGACTAACATAACCTCAAATATTAAATTCTTGTAAGTTTATACTCATTTTTAATGTTTTTATCGCATTTCTAGACTGGTTCCTGTGTAATATTAATGAACTTTCTCGGATAGGATGCATATATATATTTTTTAAATCATTGATTTTTAAAAATAGACCGCTAATTATATGTTGAATTTCCAACCTGTAAATGTCAGTATATCTTTTTAAAATCAACGCTTTAAAAAAATTATATGCATCCTTTCCGAGAGAGTTTATTAATGTTACACAGGTACCAGTCTATAAATGAGAATAAAAATATTAAAAATGAGTATAAACTCACCAAAATGTAATTTCTGAGGTTATGTTAATCATACCATGCACGTGCCCTATAGGAATGTCAACTGCATTAAATGATAACTCCATTTTTTCCAAATTTAATATTAAAATATCCAACTTCCTTTCATGAACAAATATTTGAAGTAACAATAGAGCAAGCAGTAGCAGCTGACGTCACAACATGGCCGCCACAGCTACTTGGTGGGCAATAACCTACTTTTGCATTTGTGTCGATGTAAAATGATTTGAGTTTTTAAAGAGGTTTTAGTGCCTTTTTATACGTTTTTCTTATGTAAAATTAATTGTTAGTGTTCTTTATCTATTATACATTTCGTGATTTGCTGAACTGACTTTTATCTAATGCTTTATTTATATATTGGAATAGGTGTGTCATCTTGTTCACATGTCAAAAGTTATTTTTTTCCATATGGTAAGTGAATTTTAGTGATTTTATTATAATTTTATTTATTCTACATTTTAGGAATCCCCTTATTACATTTCTAAGCTGGAATATATTAATGCAGTTAACCTATATGGTTTTTAAGTGGGAGATTCAAACTGCATCATTGGATGATATAACATAATATAACATAACGTTGAATTAATCAACAGTCGTGACCTTTCTTGGAAATAAAATTGATATCTAAACTATAACACTATTATTATTCATACTTACCTTTATAATTATGTATAATGTGTATAATTTTAAACATTCAATTATGGTAGACGGTTCATTTAAAATGTATGCCTATCATTTTAACGAATTTTATTTTACTCCTGTTAAAAGTGGTGAAAAAGATATTTTATTTGTATACATTATCAATACTTTGAACATCTGTGATTATAATTGCAAGAATCAAAACAGATACCAAACTAGGTATGTGCCTATAAAGTATTTTGAGCATATTGCTTTGCATATTTGCCTATAATTTTAATGAAATGAAAACTGAAACGGTTTTACAGTCCTATCTTTATATTAGATTCACTATTTCTCCTGCATTTCACAATACAAACCTCTGATTATTATGGTAAACACTCAAACTTATTAGAAACTTTTGAGTTTAACGAAAATAAGATATAATCAATATAAAGTTGAGGGTAAATATTCTAAATTGTCTTAAAACGTAAATTTCACAACAGGTTTATAAAACCATTAATATATGATTGATACATTGACATAAATCAATGACAACTTTTAACCTAGTGTAATAATACTACCTAACCTATATCATTGCTCAGCTGTAACTGAGCCTATATTAATTAAACATTTACTAAAAATATGTAGTGATATTATATATTTACACAAAGTTTTTCTTTTAGTTATAGTTATTTTTTCTGCTGTTTGCACAATCCTATAAAGAATATGTTTTAATAATATTACATATGTATAAAAAAAAGTCAAAAACCCAATATACAGGGTGTTTGGTGCATCGTGTGCCAAATGGAAATGGCCGACAGAAAGGGTTATCTGCTATCCTTTCAGGCCCCTTAATACTTTCAATGCCCTGTGAGATTTTTCATATCGACCTTTTATCTTTTTAATGAAAAAAATCCCAAATTCTACATTTAAATTCAAATTATAAAAAAGTATTAGGCGTAGACTGCGAATTTCATTTTTATTTTGATGTCTATTGTTGAAGGGTTCTTTTAAATCCAAAATTACTGGCATTAGTCATCTAGTTGTTTTTTTATTCACTCGCAAACTTTCGGAATAGGTAAAATTTAAATTTAAACTTAGACTTTACATGCCTATAAAAAAAAACTCAGAGCAACCGGGATCTTCCAACTCCCTCAAAAATTCTCTAGTCTATCCTCTTGCTAGTGATGTGTCACATGTCATAAAAATCTTTTAATAACTTCGTGAATTCGCTAAATTAATGAATCGGGTCACATAAGGCTAATATTCAAAATTCCGAATAAAAAATTATTTTTGCTTAAATTATGCATGGGAAACAGGTAAAATCTGTTATCTCACTCTTGCGAAGTAAAATCTATCTTCTATCTCTTTCTGTTCATTGGTTTCCTTAAAATAAAGATACAGTTACATTTTTATCATTTATTAAAAAATTTTAAAAATCTTGCTCAAAGTATTGGTCTCTGTTGCGAATGCAGGCCCGACATCTGCTTCGTATTTCGACAGTTGTTGTATGAAGTCGTATTTCCTCCCTAATTGTACCGAAAGCCGTTTCTATAAGTTGGACAAGAGGACAAGTTCCTCCCTAGTCGCAACCTCCGTCGCGTACACAAGCTCTTTGGCACGACCTCGGACATAAAATCCAATGGAGTTAGGTCTGGGGAACGTGGAGGCCATTGAATAGGGCCATCCCGCCCAATCTACGCATACGCCTATAGTTTTTCAAAATGACGGCTGTCCCGCGCACTGGCGATTGATTGTAAGATAATATCTAGACAATGTGTTCCCAAATACGTGGATTGGGCGGATGGCCCCATTCAATGGCCTCCACGTTCCCCAGACCTAACTCCGTTGGATTTTTATGTCTGGGAACGTGCCAAAGAGCTCGCGTACACGACGGAGGTTGCGACTAGGGAGGAACTTGTCCTCTTGTCCAACGCATAGAAACGGCTTTCGGTACAATTAGGGAGGAAATACGACTTCATACAACAACTGGCGAAATACGAAGCAGATGTCGGGCCTGCATTCCCAACAGAGACCAATACTTTGAGCAACATTTTTAAATTTGTTTAATAAATGATAAAAATGTAACTGTTTCTTTATTTCAAGCAAACCAATGAACAGAAAGAGATAGAAGATAGATTTTACTTCGCAAGAGTGAGATAACAGATTTTACCTGTTTGCCATGCATAAAGTTATTAAAATATTTTTATGACATGTGGCACATCATTAGCAAGAGGATAGACTAGAGAATTTTTGAGGGAGTTGGAAGATCCCGGTTGCTCTGAGTTTTTTTTTTTATAGCCGTCTAAAGTCTAAGTTTAAATTTAAATTTTACCTCTTCCGAAAGTTTGCGAGTGAATACCTTTACCCTTTAACAATACACATCAACATAAAAATGAAATTCGCAGTCTACGCCTAATACTTTTTTTATAATTTAAATTTAAATGTAGAATTTGGGATTTTTTTCATTAAAAAGATAGAAGGTCGATATGAAAAATCCCGCAGGACATGGGAAGTGTTAAGGGGCCTGAAAGGATAGCAGATAACCCTTTCTGTCGGCCATTTCAATTTGGCACACGATGCACCAAACACCCTGTATATTTATTTTTACTATTTTATGGGTTCACAAAGATGTCAACATACATGACAAGCAATTTTACATTTGTAAAAACAACACTAATAAAGTATATATAAAATTCTTTCCCATACTAGGCTTTTAAAAAAACATTAGTAATCATCACTACACCTATCTGATATTCAGAAATATTCCACTTTAATTTATATCGAATGAAACTGACACCTACTCTAGTAGAGGACTTTAGCCGAAGTTGGGTCTCCCCCCACCACTTTCTGTGACATCATGACCTTAACCGTGAACATGTATGCCGCCGTGGCGTGACCTTGAGCCGTAGCCGGTGCGTACCCTTGAAGTCGGGTTGCATTTGACCTTGAAAAGTCCTCATGGCCTTGGCCGTGAACGTGGATGCCGCTCCGTGACCTTGAGCTGTAGCCGGTGCGTGTCCTTGAAGTCGGGTTGCATTTGACCTTGAAAAGTACGTTCATTCTTTAAATAAACGGTAAAGTGGGGTGACTCTTTCCGTTTTGTGACGTAACAACTCTTCTCTATAAAAGAGAATAGGTGTTAAATGCGCTGCCCTAATAAAGGCAATTAATAATAAAAAATAGCAATAAAATGTATGGATAGAGTAAATAGCGTAATTGTAATTAAATAAACAATTGAATTATAACGACTGTCAATATACGTGTTGACTTACCACAATGATGAGAGGCACTTCTTGTTCACACAGGAGTGGCGAAGAGAGCTCAGAAAAATTGTTAATTCTTGGTAAAATACACTTTTTGGAGAGCGATGCGGACCGTGTCGAGTCTAACTTATATATATCCTGCCGTCCATACGGAAGGCAAGCCTCGACGAGAATTGACAGTATTTCGCGTAAATATTTTAAAAGAATTAAGTATTATTTGAAATGCCAAACAATTGTTAAGAGAAAATAATAATAATAATGATAATGTATTAACCTAAAATAAAAATACTAAAACTAATTTTGTGATTACTTAACATACCACCCACCAAAATACTTCGTATTTTCAGTAGGGTATTATTGTAGAGGTAAAGGACATAATTTTACCGCAGGTCGTTGTAAGAGACCCTGCACAGTCTTTACCGTGGCGGTTCGGCAAATACCGTCGTGACCGGGGTGAGTTTGAACTACCCGACCCAGACGCCAATGTAGCGGAGGAGACTGGTCGTCCCTTATTAAAACCAGCGTACCCGGCTCAATGGCTTTTGTATCTTTGGTCCACTTGTTGCGTTGCTGTAAGGTCTGCAAATACTCAGAATGCCATCTTTTCCAAAAATCTTGATGCAGTCGCTGGACCAGCTGCCAACGATTTAAGCGAGATATGTTTAGATTAGTAAGATCAGGATCGGGTAGAGAGGTAAGAGGTTCTAATGTGAGGAAATGGCCGGGAGTTAAAACAGATAGATCACTGGGATCGGTGCTTAAAGGGCAAAGCGGTCTAGAATTGAGAACAGCTTCTATTTGCACGAGAACAGTATACAATTCCTCGTAAGTTAAAACCTGCATACCAACAACACGAACGAGATGGGTTTTTACCGACTTTATGCCTGATTCCCAGAGACCTCCAAAATGAGGTGCAGATGGAGGGATAAAGGACCACTCAATATTTTCGCATTCAGAGGCCCTTTTCATGAACTGTGATAATTCATTCGCAGCGCCGACGAAATTTGTACCACAGTCGCTGAATATGCGAGTACAACGACCCCTACGAGATATGAAACGTCGTAGAGCCGCGAGAAAGGCGTCGGACGATAACTCCGAGACCAACTCTATGTGAATCGCCTTAGTGGCAAAACAGATAAATAAACATATATATGCCTTTTGCGATTGAATACCTCTACGTTTGCCTAGTGTAACAAAATACGGTCCTCCAAAGTCAACCCCTACACACTGGAAAGGTTTTACCTGGTTAACCCTTGGAGAAGGCAAATCACCCATGAAGGGTGTTACCGCGGAAGGTTTAGCCCTAAAGCACTTGAGACATTTGGAGAGGACATGCCGAATAGCACGCCTGGGAGATAAAATCCAAAATTGTTGGGATATCAAAAACTGCAAACCCTGGGGACCGGGATGTAAATGATGACGGTGAATGTCTTCAATTATGAGCACAGTCAGACGATGATTTCTGGGCAAAATAAGAGGAAATTTATGGTCGTAAGAGAGACCTGAGAAAAAAGCCGACCACCCACCCTAAGGAGACCATCCTTGTCTAGAAATGGGTGAAGCTTACGAAATGTTTTTGTAAGGGGCAATTTATTTTCTAAACTAGAAATTTCATTAGCAAAGACTAAATGTTGCACTCGTTTTACCAAACATAATAAGGCTTATTGAAGTTCAAACATCGTAAAAGAGTTATATTTTTTATCAGCACGATGTTTTGTGTTATGAATAAAGCGAAGAGAATATGCGATTATGCGTTTAATTTTAGAAAGCGAAGAATATTTCTCGAATAAGTTATCTAAAGCATCTAGGGAAACAAAAGTAGAAAAGGTAACTTTCCTTTCTTCCTCATGACCCTCAATAAATGACCCTAAAGGGTGTTTAGGCCAATCATTTTGAAGAGTGCCTAACCATGTAGGACCAGACCACCACCTATCATGATTAACGAGTTCGGATGGAAATAAGCCCCGAGAGGCACAATCAGCTGGATTTTCTGTTGACATGACGTGATGCCAAAGTTCAGGAGATACATTTTCCTGAATACAACTTATGCGGTTACTAACAAAAGTCTTCCATCTATGTGGAGACGACTTTATCCAGGACAAAACTACCATAGAGTCCGTCCAAGCAAACATATTAGAAAATTTTAATTTTTCCGAATAAGCTTCAATAACAAATTTGATCAGTTCGGAAAGAAGAACGGCAGCACATAGTTCTAGGCGTGGGATGGAGATTGTCTTCAAGGGTGCAACTTTCGATTTTGCACATACAAGATAAACTTTGACTTGTTCATTCGGAAGTATAAAACGAACATACGTAGCTGCTGCGTAACCCTTAACAGAGGCATCAGCGAAACCGTGAAGTTCACAATTCAGAAAATTGCTTTCCACAACACATCGAGGGATAGTTCGCTGATGATTCATCTCTTTTAATATCGGAATGTAATATAAAGCAAACTGTGGACAAATCTAATGTAAGGCTCTCACAAGCTCAAGAATGGTTTTCGGAAAATAGGCTTATTCTAAATAATAAAAAATCTCTATTTTTAAGGTTCAGCAACTTAAAGAAAAATTATGAGGAAAGTCTTTTAATAAAGACGAATAGTGGTACTATTAGGCAAGAACAAACTGTTAAATTTCTGGGCTTACATATATCAGACAACTGTTCATGGTCTATACACATTGACAACATTTGCAAGCGAATTGCTCCAGCTTGCTATTGTATTAATCAGTTGCGGGATGTTGTTGACAGGTCGGTCTTGATTATGTACTATCATGCACAGTTTCATTCTATAATTTCGTATGCCATAATTGCCTGGGGAACTGCGAGCGATAGTATCAGAGTCTTCAAATTACAAAAAAGAGCTGTGAGATTTATTGTCGGATTAAATAAGCGCGATAGCTGCAGGACTGTGTTTAAGGAATTGGGAATATTAACATTACCCTGCACTTTGCTATTGAATCTATTAATATATGCTAAAACAGAACTAAGTTTGAATACTCTCAATAATTATCACTCTCATAACACAAGAAATAACACAACACTGGAAATACCAATGCATAGATTAACAAAATACGAACAAAGTCCAAAATATCTGGCAATAAAAGCATATAATCATTTACCTGTTAGGTATAAAAATATGCAAATAAAATATTTTAAATCAGAACTTAAGAAATTATTAATACTTAAGTGTTATTATTCTTTAAATGAATACTATAACGATAGAAGTCTGTGATTACATATTTTTTTCTCTATTATTTTTTTTGTGTTCGTATTTTTAACTGTTATTTAATACATGTTTTATACATATTTGTATAATTTTAATTTGATACTACATAGTTTGACTTAGTTTATTTATGTATAATATACTGCTTATACTTCTATGTACCTACATTTGACATATCCTATATCATGTATTTGTGATCGACAGGATCAATAAATTATTATTATTATTATTATAGTTATTTTTGTGAGATATGATAATTCCGTTTTATAACGAATCCAAAGATTAAGCACTGCAGAGGGAGGAGATTCATCCCACTGCAATCCCAAACTCCATAAAGTTTGTATGAGATGTTTAGCAAAAAATGTCAAAGGTGTGAGAAATCCAAGAGGGTCAAAAATTCGGGCCAGTTCCGAAAGAATTGTACGCTTCGTGCATGGTCTGTCAAGAGGAGCAACTTCATAGAAAAACGTGTCAGAGGTGGGAAGCCATTTTAGGCCAAGAATTTTAACAGTCACATCGTCATTATCAAAAGATAGACTATTTGTTAGACGATTGCCAGGATGGATATCATCGAGAAGAGTAAGATTATTACTAGCCCATTTTCGGAGTTCAAAGCCACCACAGCTTAACAAGGAAATAAGCTGTGTTTGGAGACGTGTTGCGTCATCCAGAGAATCACACCCACAAACTACGTCATCCACATATGTATATTTTGACAATATGGCGGAAGCCAATGGAAACTTATCTTTTTCATCATTAGCGAGCTGAATAAGAGAACGAATAGCTAAAAATGGCGCGGATGACACTCCATATGTTACTGTGTTCAAGCGAAAGTCTTGAACAGGATCGTTTGGAGAGAATCTCCAGAGAATTCGTTGATAATCACGGTGAGACTCATTCATTAAAATTTGCCTATACATCTGCTTAATATCTGCAGTGAAGACAAAAGTGTGAAGACGAAAATTCATTAAAATACTGGTTATGTCTTGTTGCAATTTCGGACCAACCAATAGTTTGTCATTAAGTGAAATGGGGCATTTAAATGAGGCGTCAAACACTACTCGAAGCTTAGTGGTTGTACTGTCGGGTTTTAGAACGGCATGATGAGGAATATAATATATTTTGTCAGAGGACAAATTAAGAGATTCGGATTTTATTTGTGTCATATGATTACTTTCAAGATAGTCTTTCATGAAAGCACAATACTCCGTATATAGAGAGGGATTTTTGAGCAAACGGTTTTCAAGCGAATAATATCTTTTTAGTGCGAGATAACGAGAATTAGTAAAAGAAGGCGAGGGACCACAAAAAGGCAGAGAAACAGTAAAACGACCGGAGTTGTTTCTATAATGAGAGTCAACGTATAATCGTTCACAAAGGACATCATCAGGTGACATTTTTGGAACTTCAGGAACCGATTCAAGTTCCCAAAACCTTTTTATTGTAGAGTCGAGAGATAAATTATTAGAAAGAGTAAGAAATGAGTTAACTGAGGGGGATGAAACAGAATCATTTATTTTTCCCATCATTATCCAACCAAATATAGTATTTATGGCGGTGGGTTCTTTAGAATTACCTGGTATGATACCATTTTTTAAAATAAGGGAGAAAACATCTGCTCCTAGTAGCATGTCAATGGAACTAGACAAATTAAAATGCGGGTCCGCTAATTTTAAATTAGCTAGGCGTTCCCAATCGCAAATGGAAATGTTTGAAGATGGCATATTCGAACATATCTTTGGTAATATAATCATATCGATACAGAGAGAGGTGTTGGTTTGACCTTGAGGACGAATAGTACAAGTTATTCCCGATGAAGCGGAAAATCCCATTTGCCCTAATCCATTAATAGAGAGCGATAAGTTAGAGCGAGGTAAACCTAACCTGTTGGCACATTTTGTGGTAATAAAATTGGCTTGACTTGCACTGTCTAATAACACTCTAACTGTTTCATAGTGACCGCGGCCATTTAAAACTTCGATCTGGGCAGTAGAAAGAAGTATAGTGGAATTGGAAGGAACCATATTAGTCAGAGTATTTATTTGAGACGTTGAAGGCACCGATTCAGACATCTGATTGTATACAGTTGATGTAGGGTTAGCAACTGGCGCAGCAACCGGACAAGATACCTTTTCATTGCGGTCAAAGTGTAACAAAGAGTGATGTTTGAGCCTACACACCCTACATGTTGACTCAGACTTACAGTTTTTTAGGGTGTGTAATGAACTTAAACAGTTTGTACACCAGTTATTGTGTTTAATTGTTTCGTATCTTTGCCTTGGAGATTTTGAGTTGAATATGGGACATTTATAAATTAAATGATCTTGATTACAGACAGGACAGCCCTTATTATGTGTACTAGAAACAAGTGACGTATGAGAAGTTATCTTGGGATTATATGAGCGTTTATTAACAACTGAAGCTTTATTAGTTGCACGAGATACAGAATCCAAAGCGTTGCATTGTTTTAGTAAAAAATCTTTTAGTTGTTTATAGGTAGGATTTTCAGATGAGTCATACTGTAGCTCGAAACGCTTCATGGTTTCGGGATCTAATTTTGTAATTAAAGGTCTAAATAAGATAAAATCCCAAGACTCAGTAGGATAATCAAGATTTTTTAGAGCGTTAATATTATCAGTAAACGTGTCAACCAATTGTCTAAGAGCCTTAGGAGAGTCAGATGTAAGCTTAGGAGCATCAGTTATTTTTTCCCAATAATGCGTGGCAAGAATACGAGGTTTTTGATACCTTGTATATATGTGGTCAAATGCAATTAAATAGTTTTCATCATTGATGGGAATATTTTTAATTAATAAGAGAGGTTCTTTTTCAAGATATGATAACAGATACTGAAATTTTTCGCTATTACTGAGGGAATCTCTTTTGTGAATTAATGAGTTATATAAACTATAAAATGTGTGCCAATTTGATATATTTCCATCAAAAATAGGTACCTGAATTTTTGGCAATTTAACATTGTTTTGTTTAACTTGTGCTTGACGTTGCGAATTTGCATTTGGTTTAAACAATTTATGATAAATTGATTGAACTGTGTAATATTTGTCATCAAATTGTGAGCGTATTTCCTCTTCTGCCTTAACGTCCATGTTTTCTTGGACAGATAAGATTGACAGAGCGGTAGTGTGGTGATCATTAAAGTCATCATAAATCACTTTTATATGCTCATAGCGCATTTGAAAGATAGTATGGACTGAATCATCATCAACTGCCTTTTGGGCAACATTATACAATGCAGCCATACGATTAATAGCGGTGCCCCTGTATACACGTGCTTGTTTTAATTTATTAGAACTAGCGGCCATTTTTTTTTACAAAAAATACAATATCAAAAAAAAGAAAAATATTGTATCTACCGAAACTTATATAACAATAAATAAATGCAAAATAAAAAACAATTAAGAATTGCCTATATATATTAATAGTAAGACAATACCCGCGCACCCGGTATAAGCACGTCTATATTAATTAATTAATATTAAGAGCGTCTTGTTTTTCTTTTAAAAGATTGTGGTATCTTTTTACATTAGTCAGTCAACAAAAGGGTATGTATATATAACACTGAGTATATGTAAAATTATAATTTTAGTTAACTAGACAATGCACCAAGAGTCTCAAAGCAAAGTAATTTAATAGAATACGGACAAACAAATGTCCCAAAGATACACAGCACAAATATTGGCGAATAGAAAAAGCGCGTAAAGAAACTATAGTGATAAGAGTTTATACCTTTTATCTTACACTATTTTAAGGCGATATATTATCGGACGCCTGTATATTTTATATGTGAATTAACAATTTAAATAATAATTAAATTCTCCCAACAATTGTTTAGCGAGTAATAACTGAATAAATAATCCATGGATCGAAGGACCAATGTTAAATGCGCTGCCCTAATAAAGGCAATTAATAATAAAAAATAGCAATAAAATGTATGGATAGAGTAAATAGCGTAATTGTAATTAAATAAACAATTGAATTATAACGACTGTCAATATACGTGTTGACTTACCACAATGATGAGAGGCACTTCTTGTTCACACAGGAGTGGCGAAGAGAGCTCAGAAAAATTGTTAATTCTTGGTAAAATACACTTTTTGGAGAGCGATGCGGACCGTGTCGATTCTAACTTATATATATCCTGCCGTCCATACGGAAGGCAAGCCTCGACGAGAATTGACAGTATTTCGCGTAAATATTTTAAAAGAATTAAGTATTATTTGAAATGCCAAACAATTGTTAAGAGAAAATAATAATAATAATGATAATGTATTAACCTAAAATAAAAATACTAAAACTAATTTTGTGATTACTTAACAATAGGCTATCAGGGCAAGTATCATATTTAGTCTGATTCGGCTACAGTTAATGAGTGAGTAGTGCTGTGATCTTGAGTATTCCAAGTGAGTTAAATTCTGTAATATAATTATTTGTCATTCTTTCACTATACATAACCGTTCAAATATGAATACCAATATCAATTTATCAGCTCTTAATGAACGTATAATTGAAGACGTAGAGGTTTTAGAACAATAACCCATTTCATCATTAACTTTAAATAAGATTTACATCATAAAGAAAATGATGGTGGTTAATACACTGTTTGATAAATCGATTTTAGTACATTTGTTTGATGAAGGTTCAAATAATACCTTCAAATCATTTTTACCTAAACGTATTGTAGAACTTTTTAGTGTACCTATTATAGATGAAATAAATTCAGTTGATGGTAAATACGCGTTGATTTATTTAGGTCAGAGTTCTCCCATATATGTCGGTGCCAAATCGAGAACACTACTAAAATTCGAACTTATTTTTTAAATATATCGAAGTTTCAAAACATTATCTAGTTAGTAAATAGAATATAGTAAAAGAATGGCTGTGGTAGAAATATTACAAAACATAATCTTTTTAGATTACTCATTATCTCACATCAAATCAGGCTTAGTTCTAGTAGGGTCTTGTCATCAAAGTCTTGTACCACAAGTACTTCGATTCAATTTATTTACTCTCCATCAATAGCATCCATGTAAGTAATTTTATAATTAAAAAATATATATATTTCTAAATTTATTTATGTAATTTCCAGCTTTACCACAACCAACAAATATGTGGATGCAATATTCGGCACAAAGGTGGACAAGGGAGGAAGATATTAATTCGGCCATTGATAGACTGTCTTGTAAACTGAGTGACCTAAGTTTGGATTCTCTACATTCTATGAACTATGATCTAAGTGTCAACTTCGATCCTGAACTAGTTGAACGTCTTAAGGAAGATTCTGAAAGGTATAATGCCGGCGTTAACCTGTGTGGCAAATTTTCATGTGGTCTCTTAAATTTAGAAGAATTTTGCGAACAAATGGTACAAATAGATTTAAAATGTTTTTTATATGATATAGAAAAATATCTACCTAAAAAAGTCATTTTAAAATGCCAACTCGAGCAATTTGATGAAGAAACTGTAGACTCAATTAGTAGTTAACCACTTATTGTTTTTTCATTTTGTATCGAAATATTTATAATAATAAATATGTATATTAAAATGTATTAATGAATTATATCTATTTTATTGTAAGGATAAAATGAAATAAATGAAACACATTACTTGATCATACTTTTATTTTCCTATTCCTCTGATACATGTCTAAAAAAATGTTATTAATACTAAAAGATATTTATTGAAATTTTATATCTAAATCTATAATACATTTATTAAGATAATGAACGTTTGCAAGAGCACAATGACTATAATTGGGTTGAATATGTTCCATACATCTTGGTACAGTCAATGATTTTAGACTAGGTATGCAGGGGGAGAAGTCATCTAGGTCTATGATTCGATTCCATCTTAGATGTTCCAATAGAATGTTTTTCTTTAGTCTACCTTTGCATAAAATTATAACATCCTGTGGTGATATATGACGTTCATAATTATTAGCTATATTTTGACAAAGCCATAGAAGTATCGTCGGGAATTCTGACAGTTGAATATATCCATCACTCCATTTTACGCCACCGTGATAGTTGTTCTGTAGCCATCGATACTGATTCTGTTCCCCTCGGGTTAGCGATGAAAAAGGATATGGTGGCTTGAAAAGGTAATGTGCTTGCTGATTAGTGACACAGCACAGCACAGCCAACTCTTTCACTGTAAACATATTTTCTTTATATTGAAACCCTTGTAAGTCAACAATCAAAGTAGGGAATTCGTTACTTAATGACGTCATTATAATAGAAGATTTTTATTTAGCGCCGGCAATTCCAGACTGAACCGAACCATTCAATGCACTATAGCTTAAATATGTATCGTGAAGTATAAGTGCATATACACGAGTTTGTTCGGGGAACTTCGTCTTTCGGGTTTCAAATTCTATCTTTATATCTACAGTAGACGATTTCGTTGCATCTGGTTGGTGAGAACAATCTATGACAAACAGTTGCGATTTTCTGAATTCTGCAAGATCCATCATAGGTTCACCCATATCTTTATCATAGTAACTACGCTGGAAGTTTTCATATGCGTAGTAAGCTGCAGAGTCAAGTTTCTTATCGAAATTTAAGTTCCAACGCTCATAAGGAAATACTTCCGCATTTAGATATAGTCGAATATTATTAATATCCGCATGTATAAATTTTGTCACATCTTTGCTTCTATCATCGGAATGACTATTGTTTTGAAATCCAATAATTATATATCGAGGTCTCTCAAGACTGGTGGTTTTAACGGCCCAGACATCTGAAGCAGTATCGCGCAGAGTAGGTAGCTCATAGAGATCCCACATACGGTAAGCCATCTTAACTCTAGCATTATTACTACTTTTATTATTTCTGTTTAATAGTTTAAGCTTTTGTCTATCCTCAGGCACAATATGTCTAATCTTCCATTCAATTTTGTTAATTTCTAAATCTGCATCAACTTCCCCAATGTAGGAATCTTTGAAGGAACGAGCTATTATTAAAATTAATTCCTGCTTCACATTTAAAATACCTTTGGTGTAGTCTTCTGCAAAACCCATAAGGTATTTAAGGGGTAGTTTACCACTAAACACATGACTAGTACTATCTAAAATATCTTGTTTCTGTTCGCTGAGGCCCCAACCAGTAGTTAATAGTGATCGCAGATATGTTTGCCCATATGATACCATAGTTTTCATTGTGGTAGTGATGCCAGGCTTCCTAACGACGGCCACTTGCTCGCCACCCATTTCATATCTAATCTCTTCAAAAGAGGAAAGCTAAGGCATTATTGGATAAATAACACTGCTTGCTAACATCGTTAGGTGTAAATTTCCCTTCTATATAGATGTAACTTTCTGCAATATCGAGTATAAGGTCTTGAAAATTGATAGGGATACGTATTTCATCGGAGTTTCTATAATATGGTGACCCATACGGCTTGTATGTATGCTCGTGTAAACTGAGAAGTGACTGATCAAACACAGGTTCGTCGAACACTTTGAGTTTTTCACTAAATGTAGTAACCGTCATTATTAGTTAATTTTCTCTCAGTTTTAAACCAATAGATTGAAGAAATGCACGGTCCTTTGCCGACAATCTATGTCTTAACTGTTTAAGAGGTATTCGCTGAATGAATCGGTTTCTACAATCACCCTTCTTTTTATCATTAAACACTTTATATCGGCAATGTGCTAATCTTTCCTGATTATATCGAAAACCCATTTTTTGTTTTTTTTTCTTTTGCTCGAAATATTAAAATTGTTTTAATTCTAGTTTCACAAAAATCTTTTCACCTCGAAAATTAATTAAATCTCCGTTGTCATCCAATATGCGTACAGTAATGTTGTCGATAAACTGGCGTCCTTCAGGTTTAACAGGCAAATATATAATGTTAGCTGGCTCCCTGGTAAGTTTGAATCCAGGTTCAACATCAATATCAAACTCGAAGAGTGTGTGGAATTTAAGAGCATTCAGATACGCTCCGGAAATGATGTTGCAATCTACACGTATCATTCTTACTTTCATTATATCAATGGGGAGTGTCGACTCGTGAGTCTTGTTTGGTGATAAATATGTCGGTTCAAATCCCAACAGACTACCAATAGAGTTTGCTTGTGTAAAGTCAATTCCGTATTTTGACCGAATCTCACATTTCATTGTATTGTTTGCTCGCAGTTGAAATATTTTTTCTTTTTCTTCATTTTTGTTAGTTGGCATAACTTTCAGTATTACATTATATATTTCATCAATTTCATAGACTCCGTACGGTATGTGGATAAATGTGGGAGCTACTTTCGGTGAAGTCCTATAGCAAAAACCATTGTTTGTCTCATCTATATTAAATATAGAATTGTATGAATAAAATCCGGTTAATCCCAGACCATATCGACAGCCCATATCTAGTTCAATCGGGTGATAAAACTCTGCACTGAGCACGCTTGAGCGGCTTGATAAAGTGAAAGTGCGTGACATGACTGATGTTTTTGGAGATTGTGTGTGCCTTTATTGCGATTTGCAGCAGTAGTTGTGTATTAATCTTCTTTTTTTGGGCGGTGATAGATAGATTCATATATTTGACGCCACGTTCACCCCGTCCACTTTACAGTAGCAGCAAAATATTTTTCGAGGGGACGGACCATCGTTAACATCAACATTATTTTCGTCTTCAAGAGAATAATGTTCTTGACAGTACTGGTATTTTAAAATATCAATGTCATCCTGAAGATGTTTGGGTAATTTATCCCACACTAACGCAATTTCATAAGGGGCGCATGCAATCATTACTTCTTTAGGCATACCTGAAAGTTGCTGTTTACTCATCTTCAACAAGCTGCGTAGTCTAGAGAAAGCAATCAATGAGTGCCCCATCCGTTTAATTGCCTCTCGATCCATCGATGGGGTCACAGATGCCATTTGGATAGTTTTATTTAACTTTCGAAGAAAGAAACTTTAAGCACAAATGACCACACCACACTGTGTTGAAATTTTGTTGACGCTCATAATTGTAGTAGATTTTATCAGTAAACGTTGAACCATTGCGCAAGTACAGAATTAATTCTCTTGGTGGGGGTAAATCGCCAAAACTATCGAAATATGTGACCAAACTACCACGTTTTTTATATGCCACCCAATGTGTTCCCGGGCCATCTATAGTATCCAAATTTATGATGGCTGATTCATTACGATGTGGTCCGGAATTTGGTAAAGTATTGCGCATAAATATACCCCGAAAATATGGCACCTTCATCTTCTCAGCATAATATTTAAGATCGATGTTGGTGAGAGGTTTTCGGGGCAGTGTGTCTAGTAGTTTTTTGAACTTTGTGATTTTAGATAGAGGCCCAATTCCTTACGATATGGTTTCAAATATAGTCCTTTGCCACTTTTCCCAACAGTAATTGCCTCCATATGTCTATTATGGCGGTTTGTTTCTGCCAATTCCTCTCTGCCTTTTTTTACGTCATTTATAGCCTTGGCTAAGCCTACTGCAGAGCCTGCTAAACTACCTAACGCCGATAAACCAGCAAAAATAGGTATTAAGGGCAGAATTCCACCAACTTTCGGAATCGGTATTATGCGAGGTGTACGGATATTGCGTTTTCCTCCAGCTGATCTCATGTGTCGTCGTGCAGCTTGAAGCACTACTTGCATAACTTTTCTAGTATCCTTAGCTACAGATCGCTTACCACCAGCTTTACGCAGATCATCACGTACCTTGCGTACTATTCCAGCCCCGAATGCTACCTTTCTAACATTATTCTTCCTGCTTTTATTCTTCTTTTTAGTTATATTTTTTCTCTTTGTAGCACGAGATGTGGTTGATTTACATCCCATACCAAGGCGTTGTTTTCCCTTCATTATAGTCGTAACCAAACACGCGGCAGCCTTTTCTTTTAAACTTGCCTCTTTGGATTTAACTAGATTCCACGCAGCTTGTTCAAGCTGATAGTCTACTCTATGTCGGGCTGATAAATCGTTCGAGTTTAGATCGTATGCAATATCGTGCTGCTTGCATGCAGCGTCGAGTTTGTTTATACCTGGATCGCCTTGTGCTAATCTTTTTTTTAATTTAGTACCTGGACCACAGTACTGGTAACCGCCGGGTAAATGTAGTTCAAATGGAAGCTTATTTATTAGAGAATTTACTACCCCCTTACCGACCTTTAAAAATCGACTGTTCTTACTTGTGCGCTGCTTGACTGGCAACATTTAAATAACAATTGTAATGCATACATCTATTTATATAGTCTTCACAACCGTGCTACGATGCGTATTGTGAAGCAGAGCCAGAAGTTCCCTATAGAAAATTTAGATGAAAAAGTTGGATGTGGATTGCAAATTGAATCGCGTCATGGGCCATTACTTCCATCAACTGTTCGTGGACTACTTATCGGCCCGAGTAACTGTGGCAAGACGAACTTGATGATATCTTTGCTTACTCACCCCCTTGGATTACGTTTTGCAAATGTATACCTATATTCAAAGTCTTTATATCAACCCAAGTATGAGTTCTTACGCACCATACTATCACCGATTAAGGGATTAGGGTTTTATACATTCAGTAATAATGCGGAAATAGTACAACCGTCTGATGCCAAGCTCAATTCTATTTTTATATTCGATGACGTAATATGTGAAAAGCATGATGTAATTCGTGCATTTTTCTCAATGGGCCGCCATAGAAATGTAGACTGTTTTTATCTCGCACAGACATATTCTCGCGTGCCTAAGCAAAATATTCGAGACAACTGTAATTTTTTAGCTGTATTCAAACAAGACGAAATGAATTTGCATCGCGTTTTCTCTGATCATGTCTCACAAGATGTATCTTTTAAGCAATTTCAAGAAATGTGTGCAGAGTGTTGGAAAGGCAAGTATGGTTTTCTTGTAATTGACAAAGATAGAGATGTGAATGAGGGGAGATATAGGAAAGGACTTGATAGTTTCATATATCCATAAAGTATAACAATTAAAGTTTTAATCAACCTGTGGACGACGTCAGGACTACTTCGTTGAGGTTAGTAATTGGAAAAGAAAATGAAACACCATAGCAATATCGATGGAGACATGGCAAGGGAAGTCAACCTCAAACGGCAACTAGTTGAAGCTACTGATTCTGTACATAAAAAATTTAATTCACTGAAGAGTAGAAATGTTGAGAGTCAGTTAGCACTTGAGAAGATCTATGAGCCCATAACAAAACCTTTAAAAGTTATATCATCTGCCTCACAGATAAAATCACATAACCAGGCACCACCAACACCGACACAATCTCGAGATAGTAAGAAAGCTACGACCAGTATGTTTAAAGCGACACCTGAAACCAGTAGCGACGATGGCGAGAATAATGCAGCATATTATATGGATACACCACCAAGATCGTCGTCAAGGCTCAGAAAGATCCATTGGCAGTGTAGAAGAGAAATGTGCTGTAATAAAACAACATCTAGAAAATGTAAAGTCCGGCAACTATAAATATGACACTGTATACGGTGTTCGTCTAGACCCCCATACAGGCAAACTACAAATGGGTAATGCCGAGGTGCGGTTTTCTAGTGGGGATATTACATTGTGGTATGGTAATAAGTCTCTAGGAACGTATTCTGGCAGTCCTAAGTTGTACGATGTAATATTTTTGTATCCATTAGTTCTACGCAGCGATGAAGTATCTCTTTTTGACGAGGAGTATCAAATATATGGCGAAATATTAAAAAAGACGAGAGCAGCATATAAACACTGTGATATCAAAAAGGGTTTGAATAAAACTAAATGGAAGAAATTCAGTGACATTATAAAACCACTAACATGTTTGGGCTTTCCCCAAATGCCATTTCAGAAAATATACAATAGTAAAGGTGTCGACTATGTTTATTGGAATAAGCCAAAAGAGTTGGTAGATCGTCTACGTCTGCTGTATAGCTCAAAAATGGCAGGTAACAGTGGTGTTAATAATGAAATAATTAGTTTGTTGGAGGAAATGAGAGAAGAAAAAATAATCTATTAACAAAATTATAATGGAGAAGTATAATATACTGTGAAATGCTTAAATCAGATCAGATGTAATTAGAAATGCTACCTGGTCACAACACAATTGATAAATTTGGACGCAGAAGAGGCGGTGCTAATAAATCATTAGTCGTGCGTGGTCCACCAGGTCTTGGCTTTAAGCTAACTACAGATAATCACTTCGATATTCAGAATAAACGTTTAAAGAACATTGGAGAACCGGTAGATAGTCAGGATGGTATAACACGTAACTATGTTGAAAAGCGACTTACTACCTTCTTTGCAGACATCCGCAAGGCTATGGATAAGGCCACTAACTTAATTATTACAGCAATGGAAAAGTATGTTAATGGTCAAGTTTTGTTAGCTGTTGCTACTGCAAAAACTTACGTAAATGAGGAAACTCCGAAAAAGATTGATAAAGGAAATGTACGGGTTGTTACAGAAATGAAAAAGTATATTAATGAACAAATGCGAGCTAATATTGATAAGGAACATAAAACAGTGGAAAATTTCATTTCTCAGCAAACTAGAGAGCTTCAGAATATAGCTGACGAAATTACTAAATTAGAAGAATTATCTTATTAGAAATTAGTCTATCTGCAAACATCTAACAGCTTAGTGTATTCTCTGCACGCCCATTCGATCCAATAAGTTACCATGGAAATCAGTGCTACAAAGAAGGCCATTGTGCAGGAACTGCACAGGTTACCCCGAACAAATTTTCGTAGAAGAAGAACAATCGTCAAGGGATATGGGGATTTATGGCAAATGGATTTGGCTGAAATGCAGCCATATGCGAACCTTAATAAAGGTTATAGATATATCCTCGTAGTGATCGACTGCTATTCAAAATATGTGTGGACAAGACCCTTAAGAAATAAAACGGGTATAGAAATTACGAAGAGTGTGAGGAGCATTTTACAAAAATCAAACTACTCACCTAAGAATCTTCAAAGCGATCAGGGTACGAAATTTTACAACAAAAACTTTTCCACTTTAATGAAAAAGTATCGCATTAATCATTACTCTACAGATAGTACGAAAAAAGCAGCAATTGTGGAGAGAGTGATATGAACATTAAAAAATTGGTTATATAAAGAATTCTCAGCCAGAGGTAAATACAAATGGTTCGATATTCTATCCAACATCACAAAAAAGTACAACAATAAAGTACATCGAACTATTGGCATGAAACCTGCTGACGTTAAACCAACCACATGTTTAAATGTGTATAATCACATTAGGATTGCTTTAAAACCCAAGTTTAAGGTTGGTGGCATAGTTCGAATAAGTGCATACAAAGGTGTATTTGAAAAAGGTTATACAATTAATTTTTCAACTGAACTTTTTAAAATTGTGAAAATAAACATAACGAATCCAACAACTTACCAGCTCGAGGACATGCATGGACAACCAATCAAAGGATGTTTTTATGAAATGGAGTTACAAAAAACTAAGTATCCCGACATATATCTAGTGGAGAAGGTTTTAAGAAAGAAAGGGAACAAAATATTTGTGAAATGGCTTGGACTTTCCAATGAACACAACTCTTGGATTGACAAAATGGATGTTGTGTGATTTAATAAATGTAAAATATGCATAATCAATTTATATATTTACTTATGTATCAGTAATATGGAAATAAAATATGCTGCTGGGGATTTTAACTTTGACATGCAGACATCGACAAAAAACATAAAAAGTAGAAATCTCTTAAACTCATATAATAAGCAAATCTCAACACAGGAATCCACCAGGGTTAACCGCAATACATCATCATGTCTCGATAACATATATATTCAAAAATTTCAAAATTTTACCACAAAAATTATCAATACCAATATTTCTGATCACTACGCGCAAAAACTCGATATCTATTGTGGTAACAATAGTAAAACAAAGCCTACTTATGAATAAAAACGCATATACAGTGAATTCAACTACCAAAATTTTTATAACTTCCTTAATGAGGAAACGTGGTTGCCAGTATACGAAGCTAGCTCTGTTGATGACAAATACAACAATTTTATTACCATACTTTCAGAACATTACAATAATTCATTCCCTCTGAAAAAAGTAGAAATCTCAACAAAAAAGAAACCAAAATGGATAACAAAAAATGTTCTCGATGCTAAAGAAACGTTAAAATTTCTGTCAAAATTATACCAACATAATAGATTAGAGAAATCAGTATATACTGAGTATAAATTTTTTTATGCAAACCTGCTCATGACCGAGAAAAGGAAATAGTATGGACAAAAAATAATCAATTCAGATAATAAATCGAAAACGGTATGGAATATCATAAATGCTGAAAACAACAAAATCAGTCCCAAAAATAATCAATTTGAGGGAATTGTTATAAATAACAAAACCATTACATCGCCTTTAGAAGCAAGTAATGCATTTAATAATTTTTTCATCACAGCAGCACCTAATCTTGTTCGCAATAATCCAGTAAACCCCAATTTAGAGCATATATTGGTAAATGCAGACTCAATATATCTGTCAGAAGTAACTCAAAATGAAGTGTTGGAAATAATAAATAATCTAAAAAATAAGGCATCTGCTGGAGATGATAATATCTCCAATATATTATTGAAAAAAATCAGTCTCTTCATAGTTGAACCATTGACATACATTATTAATGATTCCCTGTCAAAAGGTGTCTTTCCAGAAAAGCTAAAAGATGCAGTCGTTAAACCAATATATAAAAAAGGAGACCCACTACAAATGGAAAATCATAGACCTATAAGCATGCTATCGAGCTTCTCTAAAGTATTTGAAATAACCATGAGTACAAGATTGCTATCCTTCCTTAACCTTCACAAAATTATATCTACTAATCAACATGGCTTTCAAAGGGGCAAATCAACGACGACTGCAATTTTCAGTTTTGTTTAAAAGACTCTGAAATCATTGGATAAAGGATACCTTGCTCTTGGCATTTTTCTGGACCTCTCAAGGGCTTTTGACTGTGTGAATCATGACATACTCTTAAATAAGCTGGAGAAAATAGGTATACGAGGACAAGCACATGACTGGTTTAAGTCCTACCTTAAAGGATGTCTTCAAAAAGTAAACATTAAAGGCAATGGTACCGACTATTATTCAGAACTAAAGGGCACAACTATGGGAGTTCCACAGGGTAGTGTACTTGGTCCAATTTTATTCATATTATATATAAACGACCTATCAACGGTAATAACAGATGACACAATTAGTCTGACGAAATACGCAGACGATACAAATGTTTTAATTTGTGGAAAAACTTTCACCGTACTAGAAGATAAGACACTGGCGAGTATGCCACTAATCTCAGATTGGTTTTATAATAATTCATTATTGTTAAATATAAACAAATAGGCACAGTAGAAATGATAACACCTATCGGGCGGAAATCAGAATTAATGATGTTGACGTCGCTTTCACAAATTCAACTAAATTCCTGGGGGTCACTATCGATCAGAATATGAATTGGACGGATCATGTGCAGTTGCTCTGTGGAAAACTAAGCAAGGTCTGTACATTAAGGAACTAAAAAAAGTTGTAAACGAGAGTACCTTGTTAACAGCTTATTATGGTAATTTTTATTCGTTAATGACCTATGGAATAATCTTTTGGTGTGGCTCACACAGTCAGGAGGTTTTTAAAATCCAGAAAAGAGTAATCAGGATAATGACAGGACGCAGAATAAGCGATTCATGTCGTGGCCTATTCAGAACACTTAACGTATTGACTGTGACGGGGGCATATGTATACGAAAGTCTGTGTTTTGTCTATATGAAGAGACATCTTTAAAGATGCCCTGATAGAACATCAACATCACACAAGGTATAAAGATAACTTCTGCTTCATAAGAGTACCTTACTTGAAAAGGGCTGTTATTATAAGTGTATGCAATGGTATAATTGCTTACCCAGACACATGAAAGAAATAAAAAGTTTACACTCTTTTAAAAAAACAATCAAGAAAGTATTAATACAGTTAGAACCATATAGCACGGATGAAATAAGATGCCTTCGTGTGAGGTATTCGGCAGTTCTGATGTACGAAACTTCTTTTATTCTGTGCTAATTTGATGCAGTCAATGTAAATAATAACCGATTAAATATTTCCTCTTCTATATATATTTATATATATGTATATATATATATATATATATATATATATATATATATATATATATATATATATATATATATATGTTGTTTCTTAGGTTTTCACGGGTGTTAAATGAAGTGTTGGTGTTCTTCCGGGTGTTTTCCCGTGAGTTTAATTCGAGCAACGAGGAGCAGCAGTAGCAGCAGTAGGCAGCTTCCAGCTAGAACCTGAGGATGGCAGATGAGATTCCGCCGAAACGTCGTTCAGACAAGCGTGGCTCCCACAGGAGCCTACCAACTACACGGGAAAACACCCGGAAGAACACCAACACTTCATATATATATATATATATATATATATATATGCTAATATAGTGAGGAAGCAGACAGAGCCAATAGCAGTCAACTACCCTAGCTTAATTATAACTCCAAAAATGCCACAAGACGTTAAAAAAACAGAAGAGGAAATTAAAAAATGTATAAAGCCGGCTGAATTAAAAGTTAGCGTAAAAAATGTCAAGTCCACAAATAAAGGCAGCATAGTAATTAAATGCCTAAACAAAAATGATATAAATATTATAAAAAATGCTGCTGAAGAAAAGCTAGATAGAAATTATGAAATAAAGGTGACAAAAATGAGGAAACCAAGAGTAAAAATTATAGGGTATGAGGGTGACTTAAGTGGAGATGTACTAAATCAATGTATAAGAGATCAAAATCAACTTGATGTCAATGACGAACTTAACATAACTTACATAAAAAAAACGAAAGATAAAGGAGCAACAATCTTTGCTGAGTGTTCTCCGAATTTATTCTACAAGTTAATGAGTGACAAAAAAATATATATCGGATGGGAACGCTTACCAGTGTATGAAGATTTGAGTATACCAAGATGCTTTAAATGTCAGCAGTACTACCATAAAAATAACAATTGCACAAATAAAATTGTATGCGAATTTTGCTCAGAAGAACATGACAAAAAAGACTGCCCACAGGTAAACAAAAAGTGTAATAATTGTGTATTAGGTAATTCTAAATATAAACTCAAACATGATGTTAATCATGAAGCAACTGATTCCAACTGCCCATCATTCCTATATCTAATTCAAATGCTAAAAAATAAAACGAACTATAACTGTGCTCATGGCTAATCAAGGTGAAATCGAAGTCCTAGAAAAACTTGATTTTTTAGTTGATAATAATCAGTGTAACATCTATGTTGATAGTGAAGAACTAAAGCGTCAAATTAACATTAATAATAAGTTCTTAAATATTATTCATTTAAACATAAGAAGTGTTCGTAAAAATTTCGATGAGCTGCTTGTGTTTCTTCAAGCTTATAACCTAATGGATTCACAAATAATTGTATTAAGTGAATGTTGGAATATTCAAAGCTGTGATCAGTATAATATACCTGGTTTTGAAACCTACTACAATGAGGGTGACTATAATAAAAATGATGGAGTATTATTATTTGTTGAGTCTGCAATTGTTCCAACTATTAAAAATATAAAACTTGAGAAATCATGTATAAATATAATTCGGATGACATTTAAACTTGATGATATTGCATGTGGCGTTACAGCAGTCTATAGACCACCTCCATCATCTTTACAAAACTTTATTGATGACATCGATAAATATTATACTGATCATATGCACAACCAAATTGAAGTACTCGTTGGAGACACTAATTTAAATATAATAGACAAAGAGAACAATCTTGTAAATCTCTATCTGGCTACTCTTAATCACTATGGATTTATCCCTTGCATTAATTCTCCTACACGCGTTACAATTGACTCATCCACCTGTCTAGACCATATCTTCATCAAAATAAAAAAAAGCAAAAGCTTCAAATACAAATCCTTTATCCTAAATTCTGATATAACTGATCACTTTCCTGTAATGTTAAATCTAACTCATAGCTGCACTAATAAAATAAATAATACAAACATATCTAAAACTGTGATTACTAAAACAATTGATCATAAAAAGTTTCAACAACTCGTTAAAGAACAAAATTGGGACAACGTCATGTTAATAAATGATTCAAACTTGGCTGCTAATACTTTTTCAGACACATTTCTTTCCCTAGTTGAACAATCTAAAATTACAAAAAGAATTATGGTTAAAAATATTAACAAACAGAAGCCATGGATAACCAATGGCATTATTAACTCAATCAAAAAGCGTGACAAAATGAAGCGAAACCTTAAATCCCATAACATAGCTGATAGAAATGAGTACAAAACATACAGAAACAACTTAAATAAAATAATAGCTCACACAAAAAACAGTTATTATAAGAACAAAATTGAAAATAGTAAGAATAACATTAAAAAAATCTACAAAATTATATCTGACGCAACAAATGCACCAACTACAACTACTAATAGTAATATCCAAATATTAAACAAAAATTCACTTCCATTTGGAAATGATAGTGAAATGGCCGACTATAGTAATAATTACTTTGCTGATGTGGGCTTGGAAATGGCTAACAATATAATACCCCCTGTAAATGAATCTGTAATTAGTTACAATAGTATTTCGTCTATGTTTCTAAAGCCAATTACCATTAATGAACTAATCCAACATATACACTCGCTCAAAAACGACAGCTCCCCTGGAATAGACGGAATTCCAGCTAAATTAATAAAAGATACTCATCTAGATATTGTTAAGCCTCTTGCCCATATCTTTAACTTAATATTTAAAACCGGTATTGTTCCAAGCAGCTTCAAGAATACAGTAATTTCTCCAATCCACAAAGCAGGTAGTAAATTAAACATTGAAAATTATAGACCAATCAGCCTTATTAACAATTTTGCAAAAATTTTTGAAAAATGTCTGAAAGACAGATTAATAAACTACCTGAATGTTAACCATCTATTATCAAAGAATCAATATGGATTTTTAAGAGGACTGAGTACAGGCGATGCCATATACCAACTGACGAAAGAAATAACTGATAATCTAAATCAAAATAACAAATGTATTGCAGTATTCCTAGACCTAGCTAAGGCATTCGACACAGTGCCCCACGAAAAGCTCTTAGATGTATTACATCATTATGGAGTACGTGGAACTGTGCTGAATGTCTTTAGAAACTATCTATCGGACAGGTTTCAAATGACTCGTGTTAGAGAAGCTATCAGTACACCAAGGAGAATCCAAATAGGTGTTCCTCAAGGCACTGTGCTTGGTCCAATTCTGTTTTTAACTTATATAAACTCATTAACTAGCTTAGACATAAATGGTACTATTATTTCTTTTGCTGATGACACAGTCTTATTATTCCAAGACTCGTCTTGGAACCTCGTTAAAGAAAAAGTTATAAAGGGTGTAACAAAAGTACACAATTGGTTGAGTACTTTCAAATTATCACTAAATATTAAAAAAACACATTACGTAGCTTTTTCATTAACGTCAGCTAATAGACCTGACTTCTCCAATATTAGATTTAACTGTACGGAGGAAATTCAAGAAGCACCGCAAGCAAAATATCTAGGTATTATAATTGATCAGAACTTAAAATGGGACAATCATATTAAAAAATTAGCATCAAACATAAGAAAACTAATACATAAATTCTACTTAATGAGAGAATTTCTAGGGAAAAAACTTTTAATAATGGTGTATAAGTCACTGGTGGAATCATTAATTAGATATGGCATTATTGCTTGGGGAGGGCTTTACAACAATACACTAAAACAGCTAAATGTAATTCAAAACTTCATCCTAAAAATAAGTTTCAAAAAGTCTAGCCTCTATCCTACAAATTTACTATATACAGAAGAGATTCTTAATGTCCGTTCACTGTACATCTTAGCTTGTTGCTCATTTTTACAAAAGAATAAGCACTTAAAAAATTTCATATCCCATCAGCACGAAACTAGGGGTAAAATTCATAAAAACCTACAAATACCTATTGTAAATAAAAATATTGGACTAAGATCATTTCAATACTTAGCCCCTAAGTTTCATAACCTATTACCAATTAAAATCAAGCAATTGATTAATCTTAAAAAGTTTAATAAAGAATGTAGACATTTTATAAGTGCTAACTTTGATTCATTCAGAATCTTTTTTTAGAAAAAAAATTTTTCTTTCTTATTTCTTTAATAAATAGAATACAATTCGTTCGATCCTCTGAGTACTTCATAAGATTTGGTTCCTAATTTTAGTTTTAGTTTATCTTTAATCCCATAGTATTTAGTATCTAGTGTAAGATGTATTCAAATTAAAAAATCAAGGCACATGCAAATGTTAAGTCATTTAGGTGCCTATCTCCAATTTAAAATAATCTATAAATCTATTGTTTATTACCATTGTATTAAATGTAGTGTATATACTAATTTGAATAAATTGAATTGAATTGAATATATATATATATATATATATATATATATATATATATATATATATATTGATACTAGTTAAGTTGTCACCTCCGTCATATAGAAGAGGCGTCCCCATATCCGAGTCATTCCATTTATTTACCGCTATTAATTTGATCTATATATGCTGAGGGGAATCTCCAGAATCCAGATTTCAAGAGAGGGGAAATGATTTCTTATTTTTTGTTTGCTCATTTTTGTAGGATACTGAAGATACGTTCCCACATCCTAAATATATATATGAGAAGATACTGATAGTTCGTTATTACATCTAACAACGTTGCCATATCTCTGGAAATAGGAACGTCCTGTCATTATCCACAGTGATAAAATGTACATATATATCGTTGAATCAATATGCTCTATTGTAAATTTTAAGAAAGTCATGTTTTGACTATGACGTGTCCCCATGGGTTTTAAGTTCATGATATTTTGTAAGAACAATACTTTTGTCTACGTACCAATGAATAAATGAATACGATAATAATGTGCACATTTTGAGAGAGGATGTCACCGTTGATATTAATTAAATTATAGCAATAGGTAATACTTATTATTGCAAGCTTACAAGCTTGCAATTATATTATCTATTGCGCTTGATAACTAAATTAATATTTGATATATACCAATTCTTTTTTACCTCCCTCGCATACCGAAGGGAAGTATTGTATTCGAGAAAAAATCACCCTCCGAGACTTTTTCGGATTTTGACGTTTCAGAACACGTAGATTACGAAAATATAGGTTTTTTCAATTCCGTCAGTCTGTCTGTCTGTCTGTTGGTGCATTAACTAAAAAACTACTTGACGGAGAGTAGTGGTAGGTAGATGACGCTCTACTGTCAGCGAAGAAATGGTTAAAATTTCACTTCAAAATATACAGGGTGGACCGACTAAAGGGAGTAAATAATGAAATGAAATTGGTTTTGCTGAAATTTAAAATTTCCACGTTTCATGACACACTAAACCTTAATATTTTGAAAATTTTTTTCACCAACACTTGAAAACATTTTTACCACTAAAATGAAAAAAAATTTTCTTTCAAATTTAAAATTTCCAACATTTTCTTAAATTTAAAAAAAAAAATGTTTACCAACATTTTTGAAAATTTTTTTACCACTAAAATAGAGGGAAATTTGTTTTTCTTTTTTTCGAAATTTAAAATTTTCACGTTTCATAGCGTTCTAAACCTATTTAAGAAAAAAAATTTAGAAAATTCTTTCACAATTTTTGAAAAAATTTTACTACAAAAATAGATGGCAAATTTTTTTTCTTTGTTCAAATTTAAAATTTCCACGTTTCCATGGCATTCTAAACCTATTTCAACAAAAACAAATTTAAAAATATTTTTGAAAAATGTTTTAATCTACTCACTACTATAGAATAGATGAAAAATTTGCTCAAAATTTAAAATTTCCACGTTTCATGACATTCCAAACCTATTTTGGAAAAAAATTGCAACATTTTTTTACCATCTTGGAAAAATATTTTACCACCAAAATAGATGGAAAAAAAATTCTTTTTGCACAAATTTAATTTCCACGTTTCATGACATTCTAAACATATTTCAGAAGCAAAAAAATTTGAAAATATTACCAACACTTGAAAAATTTTTTAAAAAATTTTAATCACCACTATACGTGCACTCCACGCCAATGAGGAATTGAAAATGTGACAGATGGCAATAATATTTGGAATGTGCACCTGTTAAACTTTTATTGAAAAATGTACAGGGTAGTCATCGCAAGAAATAATTCAGTCATGGTGGACATTTGTAAAGGTATTTACGCAATCTTTCCATATTTGGCACCTGTCATTTAGTATTGAACTTTTATTGTTGGATGAGCAATCTGTATATTTTTTTACCAAAATTTATCAGGTTTTCTTTGTAATAATAGTGATAGCTATATTCCGATTGTTATTTTCAATGTCATTTCGGAATTATTAATTTTTTAGAGTGACTGAGATGCACAAATAAGGAGGGAAGTTTGTGCAAACACCTTTACCGATTTTTTTGAAAATGCTTTAGTTTTATATAATTAATTATTTTATCAAAAAAAATTAAATACATTGATAAATAAGTGAATAAATATGAGGTTACGTTTTTGAGAATAATTGCAAAATAAAAAAAAAATATACAAAAATTTCATGGTACAAAAAATGGCGTGCTTCATCGGTATCTAAACTATTACTTACATAGTAGACATATTTTTCAAGATATGTATTTAAAACTGGCATGGTCAAAGTTTCCTTAAAAAGTAGGGCATTTTTCAATATACCTTAGCAGAACTTCAAAACTGTTCAAAGTACATTATTCAAATCGACGAATTAGTTAGAATAGACATAATACACACATAATTTTTTTTCGCTCCTCCATTTCTGAGATATTCGCAGTAAAAGTGAGGGATCAATACATTTGAATCGTATTAGTCTTTTTCTGATTAAAATAAAAAAAAGGTACAACTCTTCTCTCATTTTTACTTGACTTTTGGTAAGACATCAAATTAAATTACATTTGCCTTATTTATTGTTTAACAACTGATTTTAAAGCAAAATGCTTAAATACGAAATAAATGTATTTTATTTTTCAAATACATTACCACCATTTTCAAGTATATTACCAACAGGTACCAGCTCATGAGCTGATGTAGTACATACACTCAATTACATATTTGTGACAAATGGAACTACAATTTAGGAATCGTATTCTTTAAATAAATAAAATGATAACAGAAACACGGTCTGGTTACACATAACTCATATATTGTCAATTACCTTTTCTTCACTCTAGGCTCTTGACTATATAACTAAATAAGGAACTAATTCGTTGAAGATATTTTATTGCTTCATATGTTCAATTGTACACAAAAAATGATAAATCCATAAAGTGCTATTCAACTTAGGCTTAAATTTTTGAGAACGGAGTAATTTGTGTCCTTTGTAGTTTTTTTAACTATCACTCAAAAGCTATACATTTTTAGTATATACACATAATTCGGTTCTTTGTAGACAATCAAATTTCCTGTCAACAATTTTTTTAAACAAAATAAGTCAAAAAAACTGTTTAAAAATCGAAAATTTTCGATTCTTTCTTTTTCTTTTAATGTTTGTGTATAACTTTTCTCTGAGTAGATTTAGGTATAGGCATTCGTTCACAAAAAGGAAAGCTGACGTAATTCCGTTAAAATGGTGATAAAGATTGATTGAGATACAGTCGTTTAGTTACCTACTTTTTTACGATTTTACCACTTTTTACCTTTATACCATGTTATTTTTAATTTTTACATACAGGAAACTTAAAAGAAGCATGGAAACTGAAAAGAAGCATTTCGCAAACACCTGCACACCCCAGTCGATGATGACAGATGGAAACTTAATAGATGCATGAAAACTTTAAAAAAAGCATCTCACAAACACCTACAGCTCCCATCCTGTATTCCCACCCCATGCGGCACTCGCTGCTGACAACAAGCATATCCAATGTCCAACCAGGCGTATGCAGCCGGTTCGGCGGTATATAAAACATTCGAGATTTGGTTCTGACACGTGGTATGGCCGTCCATTGGGCGTGTTCGACGGACGACCAAGCTGCGTGTTGGAACGAACTTCCATGGATGCCCGGAATCGGCAGCAATGCCCATCTTACGCTGGCAAATCAATCAATCAATCAATCAATACAAAAAATATTTTTGGCTTATCAATGATAATGATAAAGGTATTTATAGTAAAGTGTAACTCTAAATTCGACTGTCATCCACAAATACTGCTAAACAAGCCAAGAGAAAGATACATTCCATCTCCCTCAGTATTATTTGTAAAGACTTATCTCCACTATCAAAACGTATTTACGAAACAGATGGTTAAAACCTCTGATTTAAATAAATTTAAAAACTTATTTATACAACTTAATATTTTATAAATAAATATGTATACACATGTCAAAAATAAATTTTATCATTCTTTTTCATATTAAGGATAATCTAAACATCAAAATTTTCAAAAAATACTTTTACTTTAAGAACTTGTTAATTACATAATGTGAATTAATAAATAATATATTCGAATAAATAATAAACAACTAATAGATATGTAATTTTCAAAAAATATATCTTTAAAACAAATATAAATTAGTACATTTGCTCCGAAGGCAGCCGATCAAATTGTGTAGTTTTTCAAAAATCTACGTCTGCGTCGGGACTAGTACCTATTGAATAACAGTTGATGTTTATATTACTTTCAACCTTTACGGGTTGTAAAACTGTAAACGACTTGTCACCAACAGTTTACTTCATTCTCATCTTTTAATTGTTGCGGCTCTAGTACTGACAAATTGCCAAAATCACTATTGTTTAACCAATCCTAAAACATATCTTTTAGCTATTGCCTTCTCTTTATTTTTATTGTTTACCTTAATTCTGTCCACATTATTTCCCTCTTGATAGTTTGAATGGGGTTTCGCTGTATTAGCACGCTTTTTACTTGCGTTGTCAATAATTGTTCTTGCTGTAAAACTTTTTTTTAGGAATATTTACCTCAATATTTGTTTTCATACACATTATTACTGTTAGAAATATTAAAACGCAATGTGTATATAAAAAAAATGTAATCTCTTTAAATAAATATCTTGTACTCTGTTCAACACTAGAAATCTAAAATTACAGTAGTTAGTCCTCTTAAAGATTTTTTAAATTAACTTTAATTTTAATATTTTTCAAATCAATATATTTTATGTGACTAATTATACCTATTCTTTTATTATACATATTAACTGTACAACAATTAAGCCAGGTCCTAATTGAAATTTGAACAATAATGATTGCAAATGAACCTGAGGAGGCGTGCATATTTATTTATCGTTTTTTAACGCAGTGAACGGTATATGGAACATTATTCCATCTCTTCATATTTCTTCACCGTAAATTGTTGAAATAACAATATTCCATTTAACTATTCAAAATATCTATTCCGATTTCTTTGCCTTTCAGTGTAGTCCAGTGTGGTGTAAATTCCAGTACGAGTTCGTCGATTTCAATCTATCGAATTTAATTCACCAGTCAACCAATTTTACATTATATAGTAACGATAAATTAATGGTACCATGATATCTACAGGAAATACATAAAACATTTTTTCTATATAATTTCCTCATCTCTCATTTTGTCCTACACATTGAATCGATATTTTTTATATTTATTGAGATGAAATTTAAAATTGGCGTCAGGTACATAAATTGGCTCATTATTTAGGGATTCATAGGACAAAGCGGCTACCCTATTCTGGAAAACTTTCTTTTATTTCATTACATAACCTAGTTGAAAACAAAAAAAAGTTTTGATTAGCTAATTAATTAAGGTTTTGATTAATTTTACTCCACGAAAAATGTACCAACATTTACGAATAATAATCTCTTCTGTTTATTTTTCTGCAGCCAATAAAATTTTGGCAAAAGACAGGTCTCTTCGCGATAATCTTTTTGCTTGAAAAGATACAATAAAATGTTTCGGATAACAATTGTAGACAATAAAGTTATCTATTGAACTACTTGAATTGTTTATTGCTATTTCTCCAATAAACGCGGAGAAGAGTGGCACGCGAAATAATTATTTATAATAATTAAACTACTCAACTTATCAACACGAAATTCAAAGTGGTTTTATTTAATTAGTAGACGAGGCGATTTAAAAAAAACAATAATATTTACAAAATAACTACTTTCTGAACAAAAACTGATTTTTGCAAGGAAAAAAAATTGAATTATTTTTTACGATTACTTTAATTTCACTTCACTACGTGGATAAGGAGGTAAAATTGTGACCAATTGAGATTTAAACGGGTCAATAGATAACTTAATTATCTACAATTTTTATTTGAAACATTCATTTGTATCTTCCCACTATACTTCCACTCCACTACGTGGATATGGAACAGAAAATATGACAGATGGCAATAATATTTGACATATAGTTAACGCTCTCGACAAGGAAGACACCTGTTATAACAGGATGGTCATCCTAAAAAATAATTGAACCATGTTGTAAAGGTATTTACGCAAGCCTTCCATATTTGGCACCTTTTATTTAACATTGAATTTTTGCTATTGGATGACCACTCTGTATATTTTTTTGACCAAAAGTTACCAAGTTTTCTTTGTAATAATATCTTCCGATTATTATTCTCATATGTGGTTTCGCAGTTAATAATTTTTTAGAGTGGCCGCCCGGTATACCTACATAAAGAGGGAAGTTCTGTGTAAATACCTTTACCGATTTTTTTATATGGATTTTAAATATTTTATCTTTAAAACTCTGTAAAACTGAAGAGTATAAAAATTAATTTTATCACTGTAGATCTCCGAAATGATGCATTTCTAATCCTATATAATGGAATCTTTTTGTTTATTTTTCGCCAAAGAATTAAAAATATTTCTTCAATCGAATAATACAACTCCCTGTATTTACAAATATATAATTCATTGTTCTGTGTTATGGCTACTAAATTATTTAGAAACATTTCAGCTGGTAGGAGCTTAAGGGATTTTCGATAATAAATCCATCTGTGCAATAAATGTCGGCTAGTAAGGACTTCATGGGTTTCCCAAAATATTACGTTCAGTACATAAAATTATATAATTTACATTTATTTTACAGAATCCTGACCGAAAAATATTTAATATTTATTGTATTTCCATAATATTGACGTAATTTTTATAAAGCCTGGTATCTATATAGTGTATTATATCTTTTTGGTGAAATACGAAAAGAAACCGGAGATCTGTTTCGATAAAAATGTATATAAAACATACTTGCGCTTCATAAATAAATGTAATTTAAAACTCGAAAAACATCCTAAATGTCAGAAAACCAACAAATATGCTCTGTTCTAGACATCTTTAATGCAACTTACTGTAGTATTTTTTATATAAATTTGATCTATTCGTAATGCTTAACACTTTTTATTTTCACGATCATGATAAACAAAAAAATAATGCGTTATCTACCCTCCTTTCTGTTAAATTTTGTCTCTTTAAATATTTTCTCAATACCAATACATTGAAAACTATATTGTCTGAAAACTATCTCTAGCACAGAAGGTGCTATAAACAGTCTATAAATGTGGTATATTCCTAGCATATATTTAATATACTCATAAACATCACGCATAATAAGAATTTGGATTAAGTCTTTTGAATGTTTGGTTAATAATCTTATGTCGAAATAATTTAGCGAAATCGGAAAATGTTAAAATGTTTAACAAATTTCGCATCCACCCTAAAAAACGCATATTTTTAAAATTCTTTCAGTCTTTATGTATTACTTTTTGTCAGTCTACTACCTACTTATTTTTAATAAGAAAAAGTAGCTCGAATGTTTTACACGTCTATTGCCCTAATATTTGAGATCGAAATCTTCATTAGTGACTCAAACGTTAGAGTATTTTTTGCATCAAAATGAGGAACCTGAAGGAACCATCAGGAACCTTGAAAAAGAGGTGCATGTGGGGAAAAATATACCTACTCTAAGCAACTTTTGTAATATGAACAATTTACGAGAAGACACTGATTTTACAGATATTTACATTTCATATAATTTTTTTAAGTAAGAAAAATGCCATAACTTTTTTAAAATAAGTTTTAGATAGGTGCATTATTATTTGTTGAGGCACCTATATATTTTCATGTAAAATTTGAGAAAATATTATTTTTAGCAGTTGATCAAATAAAGTTAATAAAACAGTTATTCACAAAATTTTAAATCAGTTTATTTAAAAAATGTTATGGCGAGTCTTATTAAGAAAATTTTAATATTTAAGTTGAAATATCTCGAAAACCGCTGATTTTTCGAAAATTGTCCAGATTATGCCATGCATGTGTATGCTTTAATTTGTAGAGAGATCGTTATTATTAAAAACTGAAGTTACTTACATATTCTGGTCATAGCTATGTACATAATTCAAATATCTCTTTTAGTTATCAATAAAATAGCAGCAGGAGTTTTAAGGGAGACATCCTATATATTTACATAAAACTTCTTCTGTATTTCCGTAGATAAGTAACATATTATGCAACTTATAGTAAAAGTTAATGATTTCAATTCACTTGTACACAGTGGCAGTATCTGAACGAATAATATGTAAGAAATAGAAATACAAATTTCGAAAGTGAACATTCGCTAAACATTGTGTCGTAAGTCTTAATTTTTTTAGTTATGGAGCACCGCTTCAAAAAAAATTGAAAAAACTCGAAAATAAACTACTCATAGCAGTATATTTTTGGCAAAAAGTTTATGTACTCGAATCATTATTTTCATGAATAAATAATTATATTTTTTTTTATTTTCATTCGAAAGGAGCCATAGAATCGACACATTCCTTTCCCAAGATGTATTCAAATTACATCCACGTACTCAATTCTCCTAATAATTAGCACATAGCTTGCAAACATAAAAAATGAGAACGAAAATTATATTTATTGGTGTACATATGTTACTAATATATGATTCAGATGTGCTGATCCCTCACTTTAACCGCGAATATCTCAGAAACGGAGGAGCGGAAAAAATTGGAAAAATTATGTATTATATCTCTATTTTAAATCATTCACTGATTTGAATGATGTACATTGAACAGTTTTGAAGTTCTGCTAAGTTATATTGAAAAATGTCCTACTATTTAAGGAAATTCTGACTGTCAGTTTTAAACCCATTATATCTTGAAAAATATGCCTACTATGTAAATAATACTTTAGGTACCATTAAAGTGCGGCATTTTCTGTATGAGGAAATTTTTTCATAATTTTTTATTCTAAAATTTTGCAGTTGTTCTCAAAAACGTGATCTCATATTTATTCGATTAATTATCAATATACGCATACCAAATATTAAGTCAACATATTAATTTTATTTTGTTAATATCTTTAATAATGGAGTGAGAGTGAAAAACATAATTAAAACATGGTACATGTATAACAACATTTGGAACTAGATTACATTTTGAGATGATTCTGTTGAAGGATTGAGGTAAAAATAAGTAAAGAGCTCAGAAACTTAGAATTGGGTGCATGTGTTAGAAGCCAGGCCTCAATTTTTTTTATAACGTTTGTCACTCCGCATAACCTGTTCTCAAAAAGTTTTGGACTACCTTCATTATTACCTCGGAGTAGACGAGTTCAATTATATTTTTTCAATTCTGTGAGCAATTATTTCCACTCACTAGAGTGTAAATATAATATCGATATGTTTTCATTTAAATAATCTTGGATAGAAAATTTGGATGAAGAAGTAATGATTCCTCGGGCAGCGGATTTTTGTTTTCAATCAAAGATGTGAAACCGAAATAAATTATTTAAACTATTTGGACTCATATGAGTCATATTTTGTATTGAAACATTCTCTATACGATTTTGCAAACAGCAGAAAAAATAACTATCTATAACTAAAAGAAAAACTTTGTGTAGAAATATTAATGAAATTTTTGCATTCTTTCGATAACCTGAATTCTGGTTATGCTAGCAAATTAAAATCCTAAAATGAATTTGTCTAATTTCTTATTTGACAATTCTCATTCTAACACTAGCATCCACACAGTCCCCTACGGCCATGCAGATTAAACTAGTATCCACATAACCCCCTACGATTATGAAGATTCAGTTAAAAATGAGAACAAAGACCTAAAATGAATTTATTTATCTAACTTGTCTTAAAAAATTGTTCATTCCAATGGATTACATTTTCATGAAATCTATCATTCTATCAGTAGGGGGTTATGTGGATACTAGTTTAATCTGCATGGCCGTAGGGGACTGTGTGGATGCTAGTGGTGTTAGAATGAGAATTGTCAAATAAGAAATTAGACAAATTCATTTTAGGATTTTAATTTGCTAGCATAACCAGAATTCAGGTTATCGAAAGAATGCAAAAATTTCATTAATATTTCTACACAAAGTTTTTCTTTTAGTTATAGATAGTTATTTTTTCTGCTGTTTGCAAAATCCTATAAAGAATGTTTCAATACAATTATAAGCAAACAAATAATAACTCATTTTTAAACAGTCATATTTTGGTTTCCAAATAAGCTTTTTAGAAGTGTCTTAACAGTTTTTGAAAATAAAATTGACATATCATATGTGAAGTTGGTTGAAACCTGAAAGATAAACTGTATATTAATTAGTTTCGATATTTTGCAAGTCGTATTTTTTTGTGCTTCATCAAAAAACTTAATAAAATGTGGCTCCTAATTACAAGTATTCTGCCTTACATCAAATTAAGGATCATAATGCATTTGTAATTTTTCTATAATTCTTTATCATTTGGGCATTTAACATGTTCAATGAGATATTGAATATTTAACAGATTATTTATGTGCATACAATAATATATTTACATTTATTTTGAAAATAAAATCTTATGTCATTAACAAACATTTTTCACTTAGTGAAAATTTCACTTTCATTGAAACCAAAGTGCGGCTCAAGATTTCTTTAAGAAACGTGCGTAATACGTACTTTGCTTTCAGTTTAAAAAAGGACTCAGTGTTCCAAGTATTTCTTATTATTAAACAGACTATACAAGTCCCTAGGTAAAATTTTATTACGGTCTCCCAGTTAAATTCCATAAAAATAGCGCGGAAATGATACCGAATATCTAGAGTTTACTTTGAATGATTCACCTTCACGATGTTAGTTATTTTCAATATTTAGAACACATTTCACATTTATTGAAATGAATATAGATTATATGCTCTTTATATATTATTTCGTGTTTTTACTTCCCTCGCATACCGAAGGGAAGTATTGTATTCGAGAAAAAATCACCCTCCGAGATTTTTTCGGATTCTGACGTTTCAGAACACGTAGATTACGAAAATATGGGTTTTTCAATTCCGTCAGTCTGTCTGTCTGTCTGTCTGTTGGTGCATTTACTAAAAAACTACTTGACGGAGAGCAGTCAAACTTAGTAGGTAGTTGACGCTACTGTCAGCGAAGACATGGTAGAAATTTCACTGAAAAATATACAGGGTGGACCATCTAAACGGAATAAATAGTGAAACAAATTTTTTTTTGCTCAAGTTTAAAATTTCCACGTTTCATGACGCGCTAAACCTGTTTCAGAAAAAAAAAATTTGAAAATTTTTTTCAAACATTTTTGAAAAAATTTTTACCAAGATGAAAAAAATTTTTTTTGCTCAAATTTAAAATTTCTACGTTTCATGACACGCTTAACCTATTTTAGGAAAAAAATATTTTGAAATTTTTTTTTACCATTTTTGAAAATTTGTTTACCACTAAAATAGATGGATTTTTTTTAAATTTCTTCAAATTTCAAATTTCCACGTTTCATAGTGTTCTAAATCTATTTACCACTAAGATACAATTTTTTTTCTTTGTTCAGATTTTAACTATCCACGTTTCCATGACATTCTAAAACTATTCAAACAAATTTAAAAACGTTTTTGAAGAATTTTTAAAAAAATTTTAAAACATTTTTAATCCATTTATGTATCACTACTATAGAACAGACGAAAAAAATTTTTTTGCTCAAATTTAAAATTTCCACGTTTCATGATATTCCAAACCAATTTCGGAAAAAAAATTGCAACATTTTGTTACCAGTTTGGAAAAAAATTTAACACTAGAATGCTCAAATTTAAAAGACATTCTAAACCTAAGTATTTCAGAAAAAAAATTTTGAAAATTTTTTTCGCCAACATTTTTCAAAAAGTTTTTACCACCAAAATAGATCGAATTTTTTTTTATTTGCTCAAATTTAAAATTTTCACGTTTAGCATTCTAAACCTATTTTAAAAAATACGTAATTTTTAATTTTTAAACTTTTTTTAGCACTACTATAGAATAGAAGGAAACTTTCCTTTTTGCTCAAATTTAAAATTTCTACGTTTGATATTTTAAAAAATTTTGAAAATTATTTTACCATCTTTTGAAAAATTTTAAAAAAAATGAAATTTCTTAACCAAACACTATACTCCATTACGTGAATGTTGGATTGAAAATGTGACAGATGGCAATAATATCTGGCATATGCACCTATTATACTTTTATTGAAATATGTACAGGGTGGTCATCCCAAGAAATAATTCAGTCATGGCGGACATTTGTAAAGGTATTTGCGCAAGCCTGCCATATGTGGCACCTGCTATTTAGTATTGAACTTTTGCTGTTGGATGAGAACTCTGTATATTTTCTTGACCAAAAGTTACCAGGTTTTCTTTGTAACAATAGCAATAACTATATTCCGATTATTATTCCCAATGTCATTTCGTAATTGAAAAATTTTTAGAGCGACCTCATGCGCAAATAACGAGGGAAGTTCTGTGTAAATACCTTTACCGATTTTTATATTTTAGCATTAAATGGTAAATGGTAATGATAAAATACTAATTCTAAAGTTTTCTTCCATGCTTCTTAGCTTTCAAGTTATTATATTTAATAAAAAGTGGTAAAAGCCATATATATGCTTAATTATATTTAATTCGTTGTTATGAAAGAAGTTTCGATGTGTTGTGAATTAATGCTGATCTGTGTGTCGATTTAATATATTGTTTTGTATCTGTGCCAATAAAACTAATTTTATTAATAGCTTATTTACCTGTTTTAAATGTATTGCTCTGTAAATTGTTAATATGATTTAAAAATGTTGTTGACTGTGACAGTACTTAGCAAGCTTGTGAAAACGTCGTCAATACTATTAAATGAAGTTAAAATATTCGATAGGAAAAATTTTACAGATTATTCTATGATCATAGATAAGAAAGAAATGGACATAACATAAGTCTGAGAGTTTCTCTCTGATATTCTTATTTATCCTTCACATTTTTAAAGATAATTTATTCGAATTCGGCAAATAAAACGCTTATAGGAGTACCTATGGGATATTCTTATTACTTTAAGTAATAATTTCCAAGATTCTCCAAAACCTTAGTTTTTTCAAAATAATGAGTTTTACTATTAGAATTTTAAATAATACAATTTCAGCTAAAAATAACTATATTGACCATAGTAAGAATTTAGCCAAGGTGTATTTTGCCAAATATCGCCCAAGGAGCACGAGATGTCAAAAAAATGCAACAGGCCAAAAAGTTAAATGATAAAAAGAAAAGTCTTTTTGTGAAAGGACGTAAAAAAAGTTCGCAGGCCAAAGGGGTCCTGTTTCCCAAAAAAATATCATCCTGTAGATTATTTCGAATGGTAATAAAAATATTTGGTGGGAAGTCCAAAAAGTGTTTTTTATATCGAATTTAATTTAATTATCTTTAAACCGTAATACTGAAGAGAATAAAAATTAATTTTATCACTAGATCTCCGAAGTGAAGCGCTTCTAAATCTGTTATAGGATCTTTTTTCTTATTTTTCTTATTTTTCGAAAAACATTTAAAAATATTTTGTCCATCGAATAATACAACTCCCTGGATATAATTTCAACTTAAATATTAAAACTTTCTTAATAAATTAACTAAATTTAAACTATCTACATAATTGTTTTCCTAACTTTATTACAATCAATTGTTGATATTTGAAAAAATGCCAAAAATAATGTCCTCTTCGTCGAGATAGCTTTAAAGAATATAGTTTTCAATGTATTGGTATTGGTATTCAGAAAATATTTAAAGAAGCAATATTTAAAAGCAAGGAGGTGGTGGGTTCTTTCGTTTAACATGATCGCGAAAATAAAACGTTATTTGAGCCAATGCCTTTTTATATTTGTTTTTAGTTCAAGTTCAACATAACATTTAAATAAAACTTAGATAAAACATACTACAGTAAATTGAATCAAAGATCTCTCTAACATAGCATGCATAGCATTTGTTGGTTATCTGATATTTTGGACGTTTTTCAAGCTTTCAATGACATCTCATTATGAAGCGCGAGTATGTAATAATAACTTTTGTCCACGACTATTAAATAATGTACTCATTATGTACGTGTTTCCTCAATGATAATGCTATCCATTATTCCCTACAGTGAATAATGATTTCATTATTCACTGATTGCAGTGAATAATGAGGACAGTCAGCTGTTTATAAGAATTGACATTTGTGACTTTTTGCTAAAAATTCAAAATGTCAAAATTGCAGCAACCAAAAGACAAGTGTTGTCTCTTTAAGGTTTCTAGGAAGCACTCAATGGTACATGCCGACAAGGTACTTTAATGAACACTCAAAAACTACATGAGTAATTTGTTTTCAAAGCATCATCTATTAGCAACGCACGGCAATCCCCAACATTGTTTTTGAAACCATTTAGCTGTGCCTAGAAACTGTATTATTTTATTAGTAAGCCATGACAATGTGTCAAAGCGTAATTCTGATTTGAAACGTCAAAATTTATGTCATTTCAACGCCAACGTTATTTATAATAATTTTACACATTAGGTACTCAAAAAGAGTAATAAAATTAAATAAATGGATACTGACAGTGAAAACGAGATTTCTTTGACACCGCCAGAGATAAAGGAAACTGCAGAAATCGCCTCATTAAACTTGTTGCCCGAAATATCGAGAAAATTATATATTATGACATATGAATCTTTCCTAAATAGGAGAAATGAAATAAAGATGAATTAAATAAATATTAAGTATTTAATAGTCGTGGACAAAGCATAGTATTCTACTCGCATATAATGGCTATTATTCACTCTGGTGATTTACGACACTCGCCTGCGGCTCGTGTCTTAAACTTTACCATCGTGAATAATAGCCATCATTATATGCTCGTTGAATAATATACTATTTATTTTCATGATCAAGAGGTTAGGCTTCATAAAAGTAACGTCAATATTATGGAATTACAATAAAGATTAAATATCTTTCCGGTAAGTTTAAGTCAAATAAATGTATTATTGTGGGAAATCCATTAAGTCCTTAGTAGCCGATATTTATTGCACAACAATAAGTTACATCTTTATATTTTCATAGATAATTTTGTATCAACATGAGTAACATATGCAGCTTGTAGAAAAAATTAATGTTTTCAATTCACTTTTACGATTTTTTGTGTTAACAATTTATATTTCAGGGAATAATAAAATAAACAACCAATATCTCTTCCTCAGTGGCAATAACTGAATGAATAATACGTAAGAAATAGAAATACGTTTCAATAGTGAACGCCACTGAACGTTGCATTCTTAAGTCTTTATTTTTTTAATTAAGGAGCACCGCTTCTAAAAATTTTAAAAAAAAACGACAATAAACTGCTCATAGCAGAACATTTTTGGTAAAAAAATTGTGTACACGCATCGTTATTTTCATGAATAAATAATTATTTTAATACATTTTTTACTTCCCTCGCATACCGAACGGAAGTATTGTATTCGAAAAAAAATCACCCTCCGAGATTTTTCCGGATTTTAACGTTTCAGATCATGTACATTACGAAAATATAGGTTTTTCAATCCCGTCAGTCTGTCTGTCTGTTGGTGCATTAACTACAAAACTACTTGACTGAGAACAGTCAAATTTGGTAGGTAGCTGACGCTACTGTCAGCGAAGAAATGGTTATACTTTCACTGGACCATCTAAAGGGAATAAATAATGGAAACAATTTTTTTTGCTAAAATTTTAAATTTCCACGTTTCATGACATTCTAAACCTATTTCAGAAAAAAAAAATTGAAAATTTTTTTACCAACATTTTTTTTAAAAATTTTATAGCTAAAATATATGGAATTTTTTTTTCTTTGTTCAAATTTAAAATTTCCACATTTCATGGCATTCTAAATCTATTAAAAAAAAAATAATTTTTTTGAAAAAAAAAATTGTTGAAAATTTTATATAGAAAAAAATTTAGAAATTTTCAAAATTTTTTATAAAATGGGTGATGGAAAAAAATGTTTGCCCAAATTTAAAATTTTTACGTTTTGTGACATTCTAACCTATTTTAAAAAAATGTTTTGAATATTTTGTACAAAATGGATGATGGGTAAAAAATTGTATTACTCAAGTTTAAAATTTCCACGTTTCATGACATTCTAAACATTTCAAAAAATAAATTTTAGAAAATAAAAAAATTGTGAACATTTTTTTTTAAATAATATCTAAATATATTTCAAGAAAGAAATTTGTTTCGAAAATTTGTTTTTTATTATTTTACCACCACAATAGAATAGATTCTAAAATTTCCACGTTTCATTATATTCTTAACCTATTTCAATATAAAAATATTTTGAAAATAGAAAGAATTCCCAACATTATACAGTAGACAATGGAAAAAGTTATCAGTTTTTCTCTGTAATGATGGGGCTAACTACATGGCAATTATAATTATTCTCATATGTCATAAACCTACATTTTTACTTTAAGAACCTCTACATTCGTGTTCGATCGCAGAAATTATACCGACTTTCCTGATTTTCATTTTTTCGTAATCTTCTTAAGAATACGATTATAATATTTTGGGTTTAAAGGAGTAAGTTAGTTCCTTTGACGTTTGTTAGTTTTGAGGTTAAATTTAATTATTCTGAAATTGGATTTAAACAAATCGACAAATAACTTTATGTTTACAGCTTTATCCGAATATTTTTTTGTGTTTTCAAAAACCTGTTTTTTTAAAATTTTCTCGACTAACAAAATAAACAGAAGATATTTGTATTCGCCAGGCTAGGTACTTATTCAGATTTATACAGTCTACCGATAAAAAAACAGCAACTATCTGCCTCAAAACGGTTAGAACGTGTCAGCATTTGGAAGCGGAAGAGAATTTTACGTGATAATTGATGACCCACACATTTTTAAATATTCTAAGCAGCGCCCAACTCAGCATACTGTAATCCTGTAAACCCGATACATTTTTTAAAAACACTTAATAAATGGCCATTCTGGCGTTCGCGATGTTGCCAATATTTGGATGTAATAGCGTATAATACATCATACTAAAATTACTATATATAGACGGATGTATCAACGCACTAACTATTATACAAATGAAGTCGATAGCAGCGCCACTGATATATAGTGGAACTAAAAATTTAATTTGCGGGTGTAGACGTAACTTTTTGACCTCCACACAAAAATTTGATTATAGGTTTCTGATGGCATCTATAAGCTTATAAAGTTGAAAACAAGGCAAAACGCTGTCACCTCCGAAATCGGATGTAGCAGCGTTATATATGAGGTGACAGCGTGTAGCTAGTACCTACTTTGGATATGACAACGTACTCTGCATACATACATATATATATATATATATATATATATATATATATATATATATATATATATATATATATTAAAATAAAATATTTCTGTCAATCACCTCTGTGAATCCTTATTTTCATAAGGATAATAAACCAAACTGCAAATAATTGCGAGCCTGGCCGCGTTAAGTATAGAAATCACATTCTACAACAAAACGCTTTGTTTTGATTTAAACAAGCACCAGCCGAAAGAATTATTCCTAATTAAAGGAAACTCTCGTACCAGCCGTCTCAGACTAACTTGCATACTGCAGTTTCGCACTTCCTGGTGCTCATCAGTGCAAGGCGAGCCCGAGACGACTAGTACAAGAGCCTGGTTAACCAAGTGGCCAGATCGACGTTGTAAAACGACGAAATGGGGGAGGCTCCATCTAGCGACAGCTGCCCGTTGAAATCAAAACAATAATATCCCGACATGGGGCACGTAATAGTAAACAGCGTGCTTCCAGAGGGCAGACCAGGAAGCACCAGGAAGTGCGAAACTGCAGTATGCAAGTTAGTCTGAGACGGCTGGTACGAGAGTTTCCTTTAATTAGGAATAATTCTTTCGGCTGGTGCTTGTTTAAATCAAAACAAAGCGTTTTGTTGTAGAATGTGATTTCTATACTTAACGCGGCCAGGCTCGCAATTATTTGCAGTTTGGTTTATTATAGAATAGAATAGAATAGAAAAATATTTATTGTGTTATATATAAGTCTACACATAGATACAATATTCTACACAAAAGGTGACGTTCGTATCAACGTTCTTCCACGCCACCAAACAAAGAAACAAAAAGAAAAACTTACTTCTAACCATCACATATAACTCAAGTAGCCCTAAAATTACATTATCTAAACAATCATATTTTGTACCTGCAATAAGTATTCTTTATAATTTTTTTTAAATGTACCAACAGATACACCCTCAATCATTTTATAATATACATCATTATTTAATAACTCAACAGATAAATATGCAAAGCAACACTGAAATCTTGCTGATTTATGTTTGTATATATTAAATTTGTTTAATTCCCTAAGATTGATATTATGCATCTCTTGTCTTGGTTTCAGGTACTCTTTTAGATATTCTGGTTTTCCTCTGGTATAAATTTTCATTAACAAACTGCCAAAAAATAATTTGTAACGATAATCTATTTTTAAGTATAAATGTTCTTTATATATCGGAGTGACATGATCATATTTCCTTATTGAATGAACAAAACGCAAACATGTGTTTTGAGCTAACTGTAGCTTGTTTTTAAATTCCATTGTCAGAAAACTATAGTATACAGTTAAACAGTAATCAATCTGGGGATACAAAATTGATTCGACAATTTTGTGTTTTACTTTTTCATGCAGCATATATTTAAATTTATGTAGTGCCTTTAATTTCATGTATAATATACACAACTTACTTGTCACATGCCTTTGAAAATTTAAACTATCGTCAAATATTACTCCTAGGTTTTTCGCATACTCTTTTTGTGGAATCTCTATATTGTTAATATGCACTGTAGTGAAGTTAAACTTCATAACTTTATTTTTAACATTTGCAGAACCTATTAGTAAGAAGCAACTTTTACTAGCATTAATTTTAAGACCATTCTCAAAAGACCAATTGTTTATCCTCTCTAGATCAGAATTTACATCATTCAGGGCAATGTTTACCTGTGATGGTTCAAACGTTTTTAATAATTGAGTATCATCTGCATACATATAAGTGTTACAGTTATATATTATTGATGGTAAATCAGATGTGAAAATGTTAAACAAAATTGGCCCTAATATGCTGCCCTGTGGAACACCTTGTTTCACTACAATAGGATCTGACTTAATTCCATCTATTTCAACGCACTGCAATCTATTTAATAAATAGTTACTAAACCACACACAGACACTATCAGAAAAGTTATAAAATCTCATTTTAGCAAGTAGTAGATCGTGGTTTATCAAGTCAAAAGCTTTGCTGTAGTCCAATAGCACCAAGCATGTTGCTTTTGACTCGTCTATTCCACAAGTAATATCTGTTGCCACTCTAGTCAGTGCAGTACCGGTACTGAAATTAGATCGAAAACCAGACTGAACATCTGGTAATATGTTATTACTATTTATAACGTCGATCATCATATTACAAACAATCTTTTCGAACATTTTTGCTAGAATGGGAAGAATATTTATTGGTCTCAGTTCATTAAATGAAGTTACATTTGGTACTTTTGGCAGTGGTCTTATAATGGAGGTTTTCCAAATAGTTGGAAATTCTCCATTCTGTAATGATTTATTGAACAAATTTTTAAGAAAACCTGAGATGAATGGCAAACTCAAATCCAACATATCGTATCCGATGTCATCAATGCCCATACACTTTGATTTTATTTGTTTAAATGCTTTATATATGTCTGCTTCTGTTACCTGATTAAATGTAAATTTGGTTTCTCTGTTTGAGTGAGTGCTGTTTTGATAGAATGATATAGTCTCTTCACTTACTGGTGTTTCTAGATGGCTTGAGTTTGCAAACGTTTTATTTAGTTCATTAGGGTTTTTTAGGTGCTCTGGGATATCAGCCACCACACTTGTAGTGACACCCCATTGTTTAAATTTCGACCACAACTTTTTTGAATTTTTTTCTATCTTGTTAATTTCAAAATTAAAGTAAGCAATTTTCTCACTCCTTATTGCAAATGATAAATAATTCTTTAGATCTAGATAAAAATGTTTGTGGTCTTGATTTCCACTTTTCTTATATTTGTTATATGCTTTATCTTTTAATTTAATAATCTCTTTTATTGTTTCAGTTATGTAAGGTCGATGGGGACGTGTAGGTTGAATATATTTTAAAGGGGCATGTACGTTAAAAATATCTAATAGCAAATTATTGAATATCTCAATTTTTTTATTTATATCAGCCTCTTCGGATAATCTGTACCAATCAACAAGCTCCATATCTACTTTAAATTGATCCAAACTAAAATTTTTAAAGTCTCTATAAATAAAGGTTTTAATTGGAGGTTTAATAACATACAGTTGAATCACACAATAAGTCAACCTATGATCAGTCATATTATACATGTCCACTGTTCCCGTTTCTAAAACACCCAATTTTGTATCCACAAAAATAAGATCGATAAGACTATTACTTGTTCTAGATACTCGTGTGGGTTCATTAATTACTTGCGTCAATTTGAAAGTAGCTGTAATGTCATTTAAAAACTTTCTGTCTTTGTTTTGAATAAGAAAATCTATATTTAAATCTCCTAATAAGACAGTGTAATCAAACTGAATACTTACTGCAGCTAATACATTTTCTATAATACTTAAGCTACTATATGATACTGTAGGTGGTTTGTATAGAGCTCCTAATAATATTTTATCATTCTTAAGACTAATACACAGCCATAATTGTTCAATTGATTTTTCACCACCCTCTTCTAGGAAAGAAATATCTACAGTACTACATTTAAATATTGATAAAACATATACACAAATTCCACCACCTCTGGTTTGTCTGTCGCATCTAAACAATACATAGTAAGAATGGCGCTAAGTAGTAGACATGTTTCTCAGAGCTCTCAGAGTTCTAGTGAACAACCAAGTTATAAATGTTGCAAATCTAAATCATTTACCCATTACATATGTGTAGAATGTTTAAGTGTAATCCATAAGTGCTGTATACCTAAATTTAGAAACAAAATCCGTTTTATTAAAGAAAATAAAATTGTATGCTGTAAACTGGACGAGAGCTTCCCCATTGAGGAAGATGAAGAAAAAAATATTTTAGAAAATACAATCAGTGAACTGAATGAAGACAGTATTGCGAAAATTAAGCATATAAATAAACTGAAAGAAGAAAATAAATTGTTGTTAGACGAGGCTATAAAAACGGAAACTGAACTGAGTCAGCTGATAAGAAACCAGGAAAAAACTATCCAGGAATTAAATCTACAAATAGTGGAATTTAAAAAGCAAACACAAACAGCTAAAAAAATGTTTAAAAACAACACCACACAAACAGAAAAAAAGGTCAAGCATATTACTACTTCTACTGATCTTACAATGGAAAATCTAAATATGAATATTTTAAACAATAAATGGGTACAAAACGAGCAAACTGTCCAAATAACAAATGAAATACATGATAAACAAATTCTAGAAAACACACAAAATTCCCGAAAATATGGTAATAATAACACGAGTAAAATAAACAAACGCAGAAAAAATCAAATTCTATTACTGGTCGATGAAACAGGCCGCAATATAGTGGAACAACTTAGAAGAGAACTCAAGAATTCCTACGCGTATGAAATACTATCTGTAGTGAAACCAGGTGCGATGCTGCATCAGGTCATAGAATGTGTCGAAATTTTAACAAAAGACTTCACTTTACAAGACTACGTAGTTGTAGCCGCTGGATCGAATGATATAAACTGTCATAAAACACCCTCTTTCAAACTAATATGCAATAAACTAAAACAGTGTTCCCACACAAATGTAATTTTTACTTCTATCCCATACTTGTTATACAAACAAAATAATCTCCCGAACAGTCATATATTTAAATACAATAATAGGTTAAACAACTTCTTAACTAAATTTAATAATCTGGTGCCGGGACTTATAACCTATGTGGAAATAAATTCGGAAAAAAATAACAAAACAAAACGGTGTACTAACGCAGTGGCGGCTCAAATTAAAAACGTTATGTTAAACAAGAGACCAGTGGTAAAAAATTTAATATTTGTGAAGACTCTGAATGATAACCTACCTTTGCAAGACCCACCCCCAGCACAACGTGTTCCGGAGGAGTCGTCAGTGGAAACTGTACAAGAAATCATGGAAACATCATGTGACATGTTACCCAATCAAAATGTTAACGTAATGAGTAGAAGTCAAACAGAAATAAATCAGCTTTTTCGTAAGTAATGAACATAACATGAACAATTTGAACGAAAAAAATAAAAATAAATTCTCAGTATTTCATATAAATATTCAGTCAATTTCAAATAAAAAATTAGAACTGGAGAGTTTTGTTAACTCCCCCTCACATAGGTACGATGTCCTTTGTCTCACTGAACATTTCCTATATGACAATGCAATAGATTTTCTTTGTATAGAAAATTATAGGTTAGCAAGTTACTTTTGTAGAAAAATAAGGCTAAGAGGTGGTGTATGTATTCTTACAAAGGTAAATACTAATTTCCTTGAACGATCCGATATTACAAATATGTCAATTGAATTAGATTGTGAACTGGCAGCAATTGAAATCCCTTCTCAAAACTTAATAATAATATCTACTTATAGATCACCCAATGGAAATCTAAATGTTTTTATTGATTGTGTCACAAAATTACTAAGGAAATTTATAAACAAAGACAAAAATGTGATTATATTAGGTGACTTCAATGTTCATTTCAACAAGAAAGAAAAGGAAGTACTTAGCATTTGTGATGTCTTTGCCTCATTTGGCTTTCTTCCTACCATTCACGATAAAACCCGCTATAATAATTGTATAGACAATATATTTGTAAACTTTGATGACTTTTCAACTGGGGTGTTTGACCCAAATTTGTCAGATCACTGTGCTGTATTCATAAATGTGCCAAAGAAAGAAGCAATCTGTCATAAAGAAACAATTACCTATAGACAAATGCGAGAAAAAAATTTTTTTAATTACTTTCAGCTGGTTAGTGGTGAAAATTTCAGCTTCATTGATAGCAATAATATAAACGTAAACAAAAAATGCGATACATTTATGAATATCCTCGCACGCAATTTAAATGTCTCCTGCCCTATTGTTTCAAAGCAAGTTGATGGTAAAAACAACAAACCCATACACAAAATAAACTGGAACAGCGAAAAACTGTATAACCTGCGGGAAAATCTAAGACTTCTATTAGAAATTAAGAAGGACAGACCCAGTGAATGTATCCTACAAGAAATAAAAACAGCTCGGAAAGCATATAAAGCAGAGCTATCACACGTAAAAAAAGAATCTAATGCAAACTATATTAAAAATTGTGATAATCTTCAAAAAGGTATGTGGAATGTTATAAACGGTAATGTAAACAGGCATAATAAAAATATAAAAACTGATCTAAATGCAGCCGATTTCAACATTCATTATGTTGAGGTTGCAGAAAATATCATCAAACAGCTACCAGATATAAATCACACAGCACAAGATTACTTACCCATACAAAATTCACAGTCAAATACATTTAAGTTTAGAGAAGTAGGATTTATTGAGGTAAGGGAAACCTTAAATGAGCTTAAAAGTAATGGAAGTAAAGATATTTATGATATGAATTACAAAATAATTAAATACATCAAAGATATTATAATTGTACCTTTAACAAAATTATTTAACTTGTGTATTAGAGAAGGCACGTACCCAGATTGCTTTAAGATTGCTAAAATAATCCCAATCTATAAAAAAGGGCCAGTAAATGATCCAGTAAATTACCGACCAATATCCTTATTACCGGTAATTTCGAAAGTATTTGAAATTCTGCTAAAAAAGCAAATTTGTGAATACTTTGAAGAAAATGCACTGTTAATTGAAAACCAGTTTGGTTTTAGAAAAAATCGCTCAACTTCTTTAGCTGTTTTAAAATTAATAGACAATGTCGTGGATGGCTTCGAAAATAAATGTTACGTAGGGTCTACTTTCTGCGACTTAAGTAAAGCATTCGACTGTATTTCCCACGACACCTTATTATATAAATTACAGTTTTATGGTTTTAATGAGGTTAGCTTAAAGTTAATAACATCCTATTTATCAAACAGGAAACAAAGTACTTCCTTTAATAAGATAACTTCCACATTGTTATCAATAAATCACGGCGTACCACAGGGGTCGGTCCTTGGACCAATGTTGTTCATTGTTTATATAAATGACTTAATCTATGCAAACGTAAACTGTAGTACTATACTATATGCTGATGATACGACACTAATTACAACAGAAAATGATATAAAATACCTACTACATGATATGGCGAATAAAACAGCAGATCTTCAAAACTGGTTCACAGCAAACAAATTACTGCTAAACAATGAAAAAACAATGAACATGATATTTTCACATCGTAATTTAGATGACGCTAATAACCCGAAGTGTATAAAATTTCTTGGAGTGTACTTAGACCCTCTTCTTACCTGGGAACATCAAGTAGATTATATGGTTAAAAAACTGAATAAAACATTGTACTTAATAAGAAATCTTGTGCATGTAGTATCTACGCAAGTGGTAAAAACTGCGTATTTCAGTTTCTTTCACTCGGTAATTAGCTATGCAATAATTACCTGGGGTCACTCGGCACATACTGATCGAATATTTTCTATACAGCGCCATGCTATCCGAGCTATGTGTTTTTTGGGTTTTAGAGAGGATGCTAGGGAGAAGTTTAAGGACATGAAAATTTTAACATTACCCTCTATTTATATTTATGAATGCCTTCTGTTTGTTAAAATAAATTTAAACAAATATAGCCTTGTAAGTGATACACACCATCATAATACCAGAAACAATGGTCACATTAGAACCAAATACGTAAGATTAAACTACAGCCGAGGAGCTAAAAATTATTACGGGCCGTTATTCTTTAACAAACTGCCAAATAGAATTAAAAACCTTGATTTAAAGCAATTTAAAAATAACATTAAAAAAATTCTTATAGATTGGGCCTTTTATAGTTTTGACGAATTTTTAAATGCTGAGATATGAATTTTATGTATTTTTGACTTTGGTATGACATTGTGTTTGCCGACATGTAATTTGACTGTACCTATAACTAAGTTTTTTAAATTTGTATACAATGTGTGTATGTACGTGTGTATTTTGTGTACCTATATTACTGTGTAGAATTACTGTTATATATTATATTCTTTTTTCTTATATACATATATATATATATATATTTATTTTTTTATTGATGTATATCCATTGACGTGTCTGATTGTGTATTTACACTGAAAAGACAAATAAAGAATTTATTTATTTATTTATTTACATAATTTGGAATTTCTATTAATGTGCTTGGAAATTCTGGCGGCAACCATGTTTCACTCACAGCTACTATATGAAATTTTCTTTCTAGCACCATCGCTTTGAAGTCATCAAAAGAGGGAATGAGTGACCGCATGTTCACATGCGCTACCGCTAATTTCTCCATTTTTTTAATAGAGGAATTATTTATTTTTTGTTCTACTTTTGGTAGTGTTTCACTAGGCTGGTTGTTTTCTATAAAAAACTCCCAGTTTGTATATATGGTTGAGGATAGTCTATGTTTGCTTCCATCAGTTTGTATATTCTCTGATAGGCTGCACAGTTTGTTTTATCCCAGGCTGAATGATTAAATTTAACATTTGGAATTTTTAGTACCTCAGCTGCATATTTGCAATTTGTACAAATTTTGTTTTCAGTTTCACAAGATTTATGTTCCGCCGCACAGCTCGGACAAATTTCATTTTTACTTTTACAATTATTGGACATGTGCCCAAATTTCCAGCATTTAAAGCATTGAATTATATTTATGTAATCAATAAATTTGCATGATTTCCATCCAATCGAAAGTGTTCCTTTTTTATGGATAAATCCGTATGTAACTGGATCGACTTCTAAAACTATGTTAGTGTGTCTCTCATCTCTTGTTTCATGCTTATGTATTACTTTCATTATCAGTCTGTCTGGTTCCGTTTTAATTGTATTTTGTATTATAATTTTTTCAACTAATCTTTCTGTATCTTCCACATCTCTTTTATTCACTCTAAGGACTTTTATTTTAGGATTCTTTTTTTCTATCTTTTTTACTTCATAGTCATTCCCCAATGTTTGTTCTATATTTTTGAGAATATTCTCCACTGGTTTTTCATTGTTACAGCTGATAGCAACCCCACCATTTCGCACATGTTTGATATTGGATATACTAACTCCAAGAGATCCTGGATCTACTTTTTCTTGTAATGTTTGTCTTGTGACTGTACTTTTCTGTTCTATGTCTTTTTTCGGTTTAATTACCAATACCTCTTCATCATTTCTTCTTAGTACCTTACTGTATAGTGGTTTTGTTACTTCGCTATTATTTACCTTCTGATTTAGAACTCTAATATTTTCTTCCAGTAACTCTATAATTTTATTTTTGCTCTCTATTTCATTATTTTTATCTTGTATAGTGTTTTGCAACAATGTAAGTGAGTTAAAGCTTAGGCACATTTTGCAATAGAATTTTAGAATCCTTTCTTTCATTACCAGCACTTTTACTTCAGATGATCTAATATTACCACAATTTTTACACAAATGTTTATTGCATCCATCGCATTTAAATAAGTCCTTTTCTTCATCACATTCATTACACTTCATTTTTAAATTAATTTAGTAATTTTAGAGACTTTGACATTTCAATAAATTGTAGAGACCGGTCCTGTAGTTTTAAATAGAAGCACTAAAAAATTAAACTGATATATTGTTACTTTTTATATATTTCTTGTAGGTTGATAAGTTTTTATGTCAGTTAAACTTAATATTATATATTTATGTCCCAATAGTCAATAATTATGCACCACAAAGATAGATATCACTGTACTATCCTTATGAAAATAAGGATTCACAGAGGTGATTGACAGAAATATTTTATTTTAATATATTCTGCCCTCTGGAAGCACGCTGTTTACTATTACGTGCCCCATGTCGGGATATTATTGTTTTGATTTCAACAGGCAGCTGTCGCTAGATGGAGCCTCCCCATTTCGTCGTTTTACAACGTCGATCTGGCCACTTGGTTAACCAGGCTCTTGTACTAGTCGTCTCGGGCTCGCCTTGCACTGATGAGCACCAGGAAGTGCGAAACTGCAGTATGCAAGTTAGTCTGAGACGGCTGGTACGAGAGTTTCCTTTAATTAGGAATAATTCTTTCGGCTGGTGCTTGTTTAAATCAAAACAAAGCGTTTTGTTGTAGAATGTGATTTCTATACTTAACGCGGCCAGGCTCGCAATTATTTGCAGTTTGGTTTATATGATATATTAATACTATCGAAGGCCTTACTTAAGTCAAACATAATTGAGACTACAAGTTTACCCTTGTCCAGCTCAGCGTAAATGTAATTTAAGAAGTTGTAGCTTGCTGTTTCTACAGATTTTTTTGCTCTAAACCCGTGTTGATTGGTTGTTAATAGGTTGTTTTGCTCTACAAATTTTATAATAATGTTATAAACACAGCGTTCTAAGATTTTAGAAAATTCAGGTAATTAAGATATTTGTCTATAGTTATCTATTTGTAAGGTGTCTCCTTTCTTGAATAGTGGGAAAGCTAGTGCAATTTTCATCTGCTCGGGAAATTCACCGTTCTGCAAAGATAGGTTTATAATTCTAGTTAAGGGACATATAATATAATTCTGGATTATCTTTATCAATTTGGGGGATATATAGTCAATTCCATGACAGCCTTTGTTTTCCATCCTATTGATTATATCAGCAATATCATCTTCAGTAAAAGTAGGAACGAGAATTGTGTTTAAAGAGCTGACGGACAAAGTACATGGAAGAGAAAGGTTTTGGCCAAAATGTTCAATAATTTTTTTGTTACATGTATGAGAAAAATAACTTGCAAAAACTTCAGACAATTGTTTATTATCAGTGACGATATGATTGCTGTTCATGATCGCGATGTTGGAATTACTTCTTTGCTTACCTAAATTCTTGTTTATAATTTTCCATGATTCTTTGATTTTGTTGGAGGCCGAATTGATTCTACAATTGTAGTGTTCTCTTTTAGCTACCATAATTTGCCTTTTATATTCCTTTTTACAACTTACATATGCTGCTTTAACTTATCACAGTTTGTTGCTACCATTAATACGTGAAGTTTATTTAACTGATTATTTAGAATTTTCAAGTTTTCTGAATACCACTTATTTTTATAATTTTTTTGTTTGCTATATCTGCTGATAAGTGGACAGCTACTTTCTAAGCACCAATTAATGTTAGTCAGAAATTCCTCATAAGCCTCGTTCACATCACATTTTGTATAAAAGTTATTCCACTCTATTTTATTCAAATGAAATATTAGCTGTTTTAAATTGGATTCTTTCATATCACGAGTTTTATATGAAGTTACAATCTTTTCAACTTTATCGTGGCTTGTTAAGTTTAAGGAGAAAACATGTGCAAAATGATCGCTCAAGTTGGGGTTGATGATTTTTGAGTGATAACTTTCTGTAGCAATATTTGTTATTACATAATCAATAGTGCTACTAGAAGTGACACCATTAATGTTTGTGAATATTCGCGTAGATTGATTTGTTGTTACTTGTAGTTGAAATGATTCTAAGATATCGAATAAGATTTTAGTACATAAGTCATTTTTGTTATCATAATGAATATTAAGATCGCCTGTTAAAATAATAGAGGAGAATTTATTGATTATATACTTCAGAGCTGCTGTTAGTTTATTGGCAAAAATTTTAATGTCACCGCTACCTGGTCTATAGACATTCAGTACGCCTATATCAGTATTCCCTGTAACATAACTTATCCCACAAACTTCAATATGACATTCATCTGAAAAATCTTTGATTGATAAAATTTCTTTTGAATTAATACTGCTTATGGCATATATTGCTGAGCCACCATGAATGTGAGTTTTTCGAGAGAAGTGTGTAAGAAGTTTATAGCCTGGTAAAGAAACGCTCTCAATGTCTTCATTGACATACCAATGTTCACTAATACATAAAATGTCACTATTGTACTGATGTGTAAAACATTCTAGTTCATTTAGTTTATTATTAAGACACTGAATATTTATATGAACAACATTACATTTACTGTTTAGTTTATTGTGTTGATTTGTCTTTACGGTCTGCAAGTCATTATCTAGAGTTAAGTGGTTGATGTGTTGATCTGTGGCATTACTAAAAAAGAGCTAGATTGAGTACTACCTTTTGGAGTGCCTAGTGCTTCGTTAATATCCTTTACATGGAATTTATCATAATACAGCTTGAAATTAAATCTCCAATAACAAACACCTTTTGGCCAAAAGGAGGGATTGTAGAACTTATCCTTATATTTAAAGTCCGCTGCCACCAAAAAACATTTAAATTTTCCACCAGTTGGTTGGAGTGATTTAACTATAAACTCTTCTATAGAGTCATTTGTCTTTGCAACTAAATATTTTTTATGTCATCCTCTGTTACCTCACTGGTTACTTTGTAGAGATAGATCCACACTTTTGGCTTTATGCCTTTAAAGTTACCAGTGTTATCTTCAGATTGTCCCATATTTCTTCTGTTAGCACGCTGTTTCCTTTGTACCTGTTTCCAATCATGGTCCGTGGAGTTGGGTTCAGTTGATTCATTATTAGGTGACTTATCTAGATGAATTATGTCGTTCATTAAATGTCTTTGATGGTTTTCCATATCAGATAAAGTTTGCCCTTTTGATGACGATTTAGGAACATTTCCCAATAGTGTTGACTGATTCTTATTTCTTTTTGTAATTTCTGAATATCTATTTGGTACCACTTTTGAATGGTTGTTTACCTTTGCAGTTTCAGATTCTTTATTTGGTATCACTGGTTGATTTGTGTTTATATCTGCCTTATCTGTTTCTGGTTTTTGTGAGGGTATGTTTTTGTTCTCTATCAAACTATTTTGATTGTTTTGCACTACTTGTGACTGACATGTTTTAGGTTTTAGCTTGTTTAGTTCTTCTAATAGTAATGTAAAATTATTTTCAAATAACGTTTGCAATGTTTTTATGGAAGAAATTATCTGCTGCTCTGACCTTTTTTGCTCCTTAGAATAAATAGTTTCCCTTAAAATTATTATTTCCATTTCCAGGTTTTCAATTTTTTCATTCAGTAAGTTATTATTTAATTTTAATTCATAATTCAATTCTTTCAGAACTTCAAGTTCTGTTAGTGAATGTTCTCGATTTCCTTGACCTTGTGGATCTTCACTTATGTCATTTTGATTTTCTTCAATGTACTTCTGCTTCTCGCAGCAATTTTTAGTTTTTTTGTTAGCACAACTTGGATGAAAAATAGAACTGCAATTTGTGCAATTAACTTTTTTATTGACTACAGGTTTTTTACAGAAACCACAGAGCACATTTGCACTCACACCTTCATTACCCGCCATCTTGAATGAATACGCCATTTGTGATACAATTAATGAATGGCATGCTATTATTAAAATATTTATGGGTACGATATTGTTCAGCATTCTTAGGACAAATATGTTTTTGCTCATTTTATTTACCAGAAATTCTGTATGGTGGCCCCAGTTTAATTTCGGATCAAGATAAACGCCGAGAAATTTAACTTTATCTGGGTTATTATAGTTCTCTAATGGTCTGTGAGTAAAAATCATATCTATTGTTTTGTTTTCATTTAAGGATAATTTATTACTAGAGAACCAAGTGACGGCATTTTTATGTGCATCCTCCATAAGCTGCTGAACTACTCTTAAATTAATGTTTGATCTTAGTAATGTGGTGTCATCTGCAAATAATACCAGGTTAGCGTCTGTTACGGACCGTTTAAGGTCATTTATGTAAATTAGGAATAAGGTTGGGCCCAAGACGGACCCCTGTGGCACACCACTCTTCACCTCCATAAGCTTGGAGTTTCTATGATTTACACTGATGTATTGCTTACGGTTTGATAAATAAGACATTATGAGTTTACAACTGGTTTCGTCAACGTTCAGGTACTTTAATTTTTCTATTAGCACATGGTGTGAGACACAGTCAAAGGCTTTTTGAAGATCACAAAAGGTAATCCCAACATACTCTTTTTTTTCTTGACCTTCCATAATTTTTTTGGTAAGTTCATATATTGCATCGTTTGTTGACTTTTTGGTACGAAATCCGAACTGATTTTCGTAGAACATGTCATTTGTTTCAAAATGATTTGTCATTTGATATTTTAAAATGTTTTCAAATACTTTTGAGATTGTCGGTACTATTGATATAGGTCGGAAATTATTATGGTCAAGAGATGACCCGCCTTTATGAATTGGGATAACTTTTGTGATCTTAAGAATGTCAGGGTAAATTCCAGAGCTTATGCATTGATTAAAAAGAACAACTAACGGATTTAGTATTATATTTTTTACGTTTTTTAATATGTTGACATTCATAGTATAGTGATCCTTACTGTTTTTATTTTTTAAATTATTTATAGCATCCCTCACAGCGTTATGTCCAATCCTTTCAAACCTAAAATTGGGGTAATTTGCATTTTTTATTAGATAGTCTAAATAATTATTTGGATTTTGTAAATTTTTTGTTATGCTTTCACTCACATTCACAAAATATATGTTTCGTTCTTCGACATCAACCTCTAATGATAGAGACCTCCTTTTACTCTGTCTATTTTTATTTATATTGTCCCAATACACCTTAGAAGATTTGCCATTTTGATTTATAAGTAGATTGTAATATTTATTTTTTGCACTTTTTATTTGTTTTCTGTAATAGGCTTTATAAGATTTTATATGTTCTTTTAACTCTATATTTGGATTATTTTGATATAGCTCTGATAATAAACATAGATTCTCTCTTTTTATATGTAAATCATTTGTGAACCACTTGCCTTTAGTTTGTTTCTTTTTATTATTTATTTTCTTTTCTACCAATGGGAAAGCTATTTCTATGTTTTCCTGTAAAATATTCATAAAGCGCTCCCATTTTACATTTAAATTAATTGAATCATTGCTCGCAAAACTCCAATCAGTATTTTCTAGTCTGTTGTATAATAAAAGCATACCTTCCTCGGTGACTTCCCTTATTTTAAATGTATCTTTAGATCTTGTATTCTCTGTAATTTTGAATGAAATATTTACTGCTTTATGATCTGATAAACCGGGGTCAAACACCTCCTCTTTATGGTCATTAAAGTTTACAAGTATATTATCGATACAATTTTGTTGTCTTGTATTTTTGGTGATGGTATGCTTGAAAGAAAAGGAGGTAAATAAATCTTTAAAGTAATTTGTTCGCTTTTCTCTTGAATTGAATTTGATATTAAAATCCCCGTTTATTACTATGTCCCTAGCTGAAGTACTTACTTTATTTAGAAGAGTATTAAAATTTGTTAAAAAAAGGTCGAAGTCCCCCAAAGGTGATCTGTATATTGTTATAATTATAAGATTTAAGTCATGACATTCAATGGCAACTATTTCACAGTGGGCCTCCACTGAGAGGTGGTTTAAAGTTTCACATGGAATAAAGTTATGACATTCATTTTTTACTTAATATTACTACCCCACCATGTAAGGCATTTGATCTGCAATAACTTGCAACTACAGTATACTTATTCACAGTTAAATTTTGCATCTCATATTGATTGAGAAAATGTTCTGAGAAACATAAGACGTCAAATTTGTTTTCACTGTCACTTAAGAACGCTTCCAACTCATGCACCTTATTTCTTATTGACTGAATGTTTAAATGTAACACTTGCAGATCATTTGAGTTAATTTCTGTTCCTTTGTCCATTGGTTCCGTTTGTGTTGTAAATATATCGGTAATTTTTGTTTCCATACTGTCTTGGTTGCAGTTTGTTGAAGTTTCGAAAAAGCTGCTTCCGACGAGGAGAATATTCTGAGATTTCTATGCCATTTGGCCACATCTCGGAATTTAATAAAGTGTTCTTTATGTCAGCGTTTACTGCGACTTTAAATGTATTAAATGTTCCTTGGCTGTTTTTGACTTGTGTACATATAAAGTTTTGATCGGGGCATTTTGTGTTTAGATAGTCCTGCAGATTTTCTACGGTGTATGTTGTTTTGTATTTTGACGAAAATAACCATACTTTTTCTTTTGCTACCATATCCATATTATTTTTGTCTGATCCTATGATTTTATTGTTAGACTTTGTATTTTCCCTTGTCGATACTTCCGTATTGTTTATGTCTGATCCTACAATTTTTTGACCTAACTTCCTAATTCCCTTGTAAGTATTATTCCCTTTAAGGTTTTCAGTTTGTTTAGTATTTGCAGGTTCCGTGTTGTTTATAAGCTGTTGAATATCATTCATTTGTATCTTTGCTTGAACCTCTGAAATAGCTGTAGCTACGTTTTCTTGGATAATATGTTCAGTCATGTGTTTTGTTTTAGAACCGCTGGGAATTTCCTTATTGCTATCTTTCAATTTGATAGCATATTTGTTTTTTCCATTTTTGTTTTTGTTCTCAAATATATCTATGATTTTGTTTGTCACTTATCATTGTATCTTTGTCATCAATTAGTTTTTTGCATAATACAATCTGCTTTGATAAACTAACTTTTTCGTAAATTATTGGTTTGCACTTACTGCATAAGAATAATAATACTCGGTTTTTCAATGAAAAAACTCTTGTCTCAGTTGCTGATATATTGGCACAAGCCCCACAAAATCCATTTTCACAGATTTCACATACTGCAGGCGTATCTGAACTTTCTTCCTTACATTGGAAACACGAGCACATATTAGACATGTTTCTCACTTGAGAGATGAGACTAGACTTTGATTTGATTTATTGAAGGAATCTAACGTTAAGAATGATAATACAGAGACTCCTCTTGCTCTTTTATAGCGTTCTGCTACGCCACAAAGCATTCCCCTCTTCAATTACAAACATACTTTTCGAGGTCAAATGGAGTGGTGCAAGTCGAACTCAACAACTGCCAACGATGAACGTACAGCTCAAGGTCACGGAGCGGCCTCCACGTTCACGGTCAAGGTCACGAGGACTTTTCAAGGTCAAATGCAACCCGGCTTCAAGGGTACGCACCGGCTACAGCTCAAGGTCACGCCGCGGCGGCATACACGTTCACGGTCAAGGTCATGACGTCACAGAAAGTGGTGGGGGGGAGACCCAACTTCGGCTAAAGTCCTCTCTTACTCTTAAGTCAAATTTCGGAATTTTCAACCATATAACTAACAACTGGCAAAACTGTGACGTCACTGTGAGTGCTCTATTGCATGGATGAAAATAGCCCAGACGAAGCATAGTGAACTGTCAACTGCATGAGGTTTGTTCCAACATGCAGTTTGATCGTCTGTTGAACCGTCAAAAGCAGTCGCTCAGTTGTCTATCCATCTATCTATCGCTGTGACATATTCGTGCCATGACTGGGCGGCTCCATTTGACTGTTCAATGGATGATGAAACTGCGTGTTGGAACAAACCTATGGTCTACGGTTCGAATTCCACAGCTGGATTTCAAGAAGGTGAGTGGTCAAAATGCTGTGTAAATATAGTGTTATTTGAAGTGTTGACGTGCTTCCGGGTGTTTTCCCATGTAGTTAGTAGGCTCCTGTTGGAACCATGGTTGTCTGAACGACGTTTCGCCGGAATCCCATCTGCCATCTTCAGGTTCTAGCTGAAAGCTGCCTGCTGCTGCTGCTGCTCCTCGTTGCTCGAACTGAACAGTTCAGTTCGAGCAATGAGGAGTAGCAGTAGCAGCAGCAGCAGCAGCAACAGCAGCAGCACCAGGCAGCTTTCAGCTAGAACCTGAAGATGGCAGATGAGATTCCGCCGAAACGTCGTTCAGACAACCATGGTTCCAACAGGAGCCTACCAACTACACGGGAAAACACCCGGAAGCACGTCAACACTTCATTTAATACCCGTGAAAACCTAAGAAACAACATAGTGTTATTTGTATATACCTATATCAAACCATTACTTCAACGCTCGTGTAAAACAGATGAAACGCGAAAGATTAAATAATATACTCAAGCGAACAAATATTTTTTTAAGTAAAAGTATAAAGGTCTTTATTGTATCTGTACCTTAACATTAATCAACAATATAGCATATGTGCGGAGTCCTTACCATTTGATTATCTCTAGTCTATTCGATACCCAACGAGTAAAGAGAAATCAGTAAAGATTAAAAATTTAGATGCAGATGCAATACAGTTTGTGTACTGTATAGTTATACAGGTTAAGGTAGAAACATTTTACGAAGTAGAAACATATGACAGCCATCTATTAAGGGACTTTAATGGCATCTTTAATGCATTTTTCTGTGGTGTGGTACTTATAAATATAACCGTCTGAATCTGAGATTCGTGCATTTTATCATAACTTTCTTGAATATTTTAAATCTCTTCCTACTTCATTATTTATCTTTTTTTTATTAAAACTAGTTACGACTTGTACTGAACTTACCACTATTGATAAGAGTCATATATATAATAGCTCTTCGCCTCCATGGACTTACATACTCAAAAGTCTGTTCGTCATCAATTAATGAACTATCCAAATATTGGACATCCGTCTAAAATAAGCTTATATAATTTCTAGAATATACTAATAATAGGTACAACATACCACTGGTATCAGAGCTCCTGTTTTGTTGATTTTAACGGAATGTCCCTCCAATTCAGGTTCATCTACATCTGCAGGAGTTAACATTATAGTGGTATAAGCTATATCAAAACCACTTATCATTATGAAAAACACACCAAGTACCATATAGACCATGTAGAGGAAAAAGTATCTATGATTTCTATACCCTACACAATTATTTAGCCAAGCTGTATTTTAAATTAAGGAAAAATGTATAAATGAAGATACCTAAAATATTACTAAAATAATGCTTTCTCCGATAAAAAAGTTACAAATGACAAATATAAAAGAACCACTGTCATTGCATTGATACTAAGCGTTGCGAGTTAAGAACCCTGGAAAGGATTCATTACTGTTCTTTATATTGTCTAAATGTAAGTTTTCTGTTACATATGTCTTCGTTTATAAAAATAATGTCTGTGGAATCCACAAAATAATACAAATATCTAGAATATTACTGTGTCTATAACCTCTACCTCTGCGACCTTTATGTCAAAGAAATAGTTAACGAATAAAATATAAATGCAATGTATTTTGCTGACGCTTTGGAAACCTAATCTAATTCCTTTCTCAAAACTTTTTTAGAAAATATTCTGTGCTCTAAAAATATGTTTGTGTTATATTCAATATCCACAGATATTTACTACTTACACAGAATTGTTGATATAGTAGATAGTAGTACTTATCAGGTGATACTGAAAACATTACAAATTATAGATTCATAGCATTACCACCCATATTGGCTAAAATAGTAGAGAATTACCAAATTTCTTTAAGACAATACAATGTACAGCAGCTTCCAGTTTGGTTTCAGGACGGCTAAAAGTACATGGGACGCTAATTCTACAACTTGTCACAGAAAACGAAGTGAAGTTTGCTGTGAACACACGCCGAAAATGCTGTGCCCTAAATGTGCGAAAAAGATAGGAAAAACTGGATATAAAATTGGCTGCCAGGGACGGTGTGAGCAATGGTATCATCAGGGTTGTACAGACCTAAAAAAGGACGAAATAAAAAAGAAGGGAAGTAATCTAAAATGGTATTGTCCCACATGCAGAAAGAATGAGGTTAGTTCAGATGAGAGTGAATGTAGCAGCTCAAGTGATGAATTAGAAGACATTAGAACTACTACTAAAAAGGAAACTTCAAAATTCTTCAGGAAGAGGACCTTGACTTCCCCAGCCTCTACTTCTTCTCAGAAAATGAGAGACCAGAAACTAACCAACAAAGATATGTTTGACAGATTATTTAAAAAATTGGAGGATCTGGAGGTAGCAATGAATTTTAATAACTCGGTAATGGAGGAGGTTCAAGAAACAATTAAGTCAATAGCTGGTGAGAATAAAAGGTTTAAGAAAACATGAAAAATAAAATATCACACCTAGAAATTGAACTTGAGAAACTAAAAAAAATAAAACAGGTCGAGCAGAGAAATAATAACCTTGTTATAATGGGAGTGGCAAACGAGGGTAATTCTACAAAAGCGGATGTCATGAAAGTTCTGGAAAAGATACAAGTTAATGTGCGCGATGAAGACATAAAAGTCAAAATCATACCCAGCAAAATGCCCAATAAGCCAGTGTTGGTAACCTTCTCAACCAGTGAACTAAGAAATCAGTCACTTCAAAACAGGAAGATGCTGAAATCACTAGACTCCACGCAGATGGGGTTAGGAGGAAACCAAAGAAAAGTGTATATTAACGAGGACTTGCCAAAGGAAACCAGGGCCCTATTTAATAAAGCCCGTGACCTTAAAAATCATGGATATAAATACGTTTGGTACAAAAATGGGCAGGTACTCATCAGAGGAAACGAAGAGTCGGATGTTATTAAGGTAACAAGCGAGGAACAACTACAGCAACTAAAAAGAGCATAAATCTAAATCAACATAGAAGCATACCTATACACAAGAAGTCCAATGGAAAGTACAGTTCAACGCTACAGGAGTATTGAGGATTTCAATAATGATAATGTACAAGAAAACCAGGAACTAAATATTGCTTATATCAATGCACGATCAATAAAGAAAAAAATTGACCAGTTGGAAATCTTAATTTCATCGCTATGTAAGGACATTAGTATTATAATTGTGACTGAAACTTGGGTGAGTCGTGAAGAACAAAAGTATTATAATATACCTAACTATAAAGCAACCTATGCAAGTAGAGCAAAGCGTGGAGGCGGATGTGCTATATTTATTAAAGACCATTTGCCGTATAAGGTAATCAAGGCAATGGAAGTTGATAACACCACATACCTACTAATACTACTGGAAGATACAAATAAATATATTGCAGCTATATATAATCCTAGCAATTCAGTTGACAACTTTAATAACACAATTAATATCATGGAAGAGGAGTTGGATTACCTAAATAATAAACAGGCATATATTTTTGGTGACTTAAATATAAATCTATTAAGTCGTAATAATAAAAGTCTTAGATACCAAGATACTTGTCGATCGAATGGATTTAGGTTCTACAACAAAACAGTTGCAACTAGAGAATCTAAGTCTCTGATCGATCACATCCTGATGAATAGCAATAGCAACAGCAAACTAGCCATAATAGATGCGCATATAAGTGATCATGACTTACAGATACTCAGTTTAAAGGACACATACATTAGAAAGAAGAATACTGTCACCTACAAATCTAAATTTGTAAATTATTCCAAACTGAAAAGTTCTCTGGTTAAGATGAGCAATGAATATTCGGCATCCAGAAGTGTCGATGAAAACTACAACTTGTTGATCGAACTCATTAATCAAAACACCAGATACCAAAGCAAAACCATAAAAACACCAAGTAACTCTAAACTGTGGTTTACCAATGTTGTCCTAACAGCAATCAAAACTCGAGATTACTATTACAAACAAAGTAGAAGACATCCGGACAGTACTCACTTAAAAAACATGCACCTAAGAGCTAAAAAACAAGTATCCTTAGAAATAAAAAATGCTAAAAGAGCTTTCTATGAAGTTGAGTTCGCAAAAACAAATGGAAATCCAAGGAAGACATGGGATGTCATTAAGACGGTAATTTCAAACAAACGCAGGGATACAGGTAATATCATTTCAAGTTTAAAAGTCGCAGACATACCAACAAGCAATCCTAAAGAGATATGTGAAGAAATGAATAACTTTTTTACTAATGTTGGATCTGAGCTTGCTAGCAAAATAGCAAATCAGGATGTGGACATTTCCAAAGAAACTACTTCCTGCAGAAGCATGTTCTTCCAAGCCACGACGGAGGAGGAAATCACGCAAATTATCACTGCACTGGACCCTGGAAAAGCCACAGGAATTGACGATGTGGATGTGAAAACTGTGAAAGAGTGTAAAAGAGAAATAGCAAGTGTACTGTGCAAAATAATAAATCAGTCTCTGACAACTGGAGAAGTACCAGAAAAAATGAAAGAGGCTCGGATCATCCCACTCTTTAAAGATGGCGAGAGAGATCAGTCGAATAACTACAGACCAATTTCTATCCTACCAATATTATCAAAAATATTTGAGAAAATTGTAAATGCCCGATTAATATCGTTTCTTAATTGTCAAAATTTTTTCTATGATTACCAGTATGGGTTTCGCGAAAATAGTGATACAAGTTCAGCAACTGTCGATATGATATCTGAAATCCAAATTAAAGTAGACAAAAAATTAAAATGTGCCCTAGTGTCACTGGATCTATGTAAAGCCTTTGATACTGTGTGTCATGCTATATTATTAGATAAACTGGAATTGATTGGCATTAGAGGAAACTGCTTAAAGTGGTTCCATAATTACTTAACAAACAGGAAGCAACAAGTATCATTAAGTGGTGAGCTAAGTAGTGTAAGACTATTAAATTGGGGTGTTCCTCAAGGATCTATTCTGGGCCCCACACTGTTCTTAGTATATATTAATTCAATATCAAATTTACAACTTGTGGGTAATATCAGGCTCTATGCAGATGACACCATGCTTCTGTATTTCGACGATTCGTTTGCAACATTAAGACAAAGTATTGAAAATGACATGAGAGTTATATCTGAATGGCTCTCTAGTCATAAACTCACACTAAATATAAAAAAATCTTCCTACATGTATATTGCTAAAGAAAAATGCAACGACACCTCTGCAATTGTGCTCAATAACCAATCACTAAACCACACAACTGTCATAAAATATCTTGGTTTACTAATTGATGAAAAATTATCATGGGAAAATCATATTGATATGATCCGAAATAAAATAGTAGCCCCCGTTGGTATTCTGAGAAGGTTAGGATATTACATCCCTAAACATTTAGTGCGGTCTGTGTATTTTTCTTTGGTGCATAGTCATATACAATACCTCGCAATAATTTGGTCTACTGCCAAAATGTGTTTAATCAACTTAATAAAAACGCTACAGAATAAAGCTATAAAAAACATTTACTTATTGCCAATAAGATATAGAACTGTTGATCTGTACAATAGGTATAATATTATTCCCTTAGAAAAAATACACAAATATCAAGTTTGTAACTATATACACAGCATCCTAACTCATTCCCGTCGTTCGAACTTAAAACTCACCAGAAGAAACCAAACCCACAATTACTATACTAGAACTAATAATAACTTAGAATTAGCACAAATAATCTCAAATGTTGGTCGTGCATCGATCTACTACTCCGGTGTGTCCATGTACAATGCGCTCCCCACCGAATACAAAAATCTTAATGTAAAACAATTTAAAATACAATTAAAAAAATATATTCAGTTCATGATATAAAACTCCTCTGGATGAAGACTTAGTACCTTAACTTAGCATGTATACCCTACCTAGGAGAGACAATAATAATTTTAATCAATCAATGTACACTTATTACTTGTTTAGTTTACTAGTTAGTTCCATTTAAAATATGTGTTATGTATTTTGTTGTATCATGACTATGTGCAATATGTATATACAAAAACATTTGATATTTTGTTATATTTTGTATTTTTAATCGATAGTAGAGGATAACCCTATGTATAATTTTGTAATTATTTTGGGTTAATAAAGACATATAGGTAATAGTTTCGAAATGAAATCATCAATAACAGCAATGTTTTTAGAACTCAGTAAGGGATTTGATTATGTATCTGGGCAACACTGGGTATTTGACAAAGGTCAAATATGTAACTTATTACCTATAAAGCAACAGCAAAGCATTCCAAGCTTTACCACTTTTTACAACAATATTTGTATATGACAAAACTTGTGTCAGGCATATTAAGGAAAACAGTTAGACATGGCGAAAACCTCGCCTTCGTATGAGAAAAATGTCCCATACGATTTTTTTGCATATTCACATTCGGGACATGCCCCTGTATGAGGATCAAGAGTTTGCCGGACGAAAATCTGGTCCCAATTTGTTTAAACTAATTTTTTTTAAACAAATTGCAAAAAACGCTTTTTTTACCCGAATGATTTTTTTTTTGGTCTTTCTAAACAAAAAAGATCTCTTATCATTTTTTCGTAAAGTTGACCATGTCCGACTTATAAACAATTTAATGTTTGGAAAGACGTAAAAATGACCATTTTCGAGCTTGAAATACAATATTAGTAGTAGTATACAGCTTTATTGGAAATTCCAATTGGCCAACGACCGAGGTCTTCCAGCCTAATACAATATTAAAAAATGAATTTTTTGAGTTCGCCAAAATTCTTGTATAATCTTTGAACGTCCATTTACAAAATCCTGAAGAGTAAGTGCAGATTTTTTCATTCTAAAGCTTAAATTTTTAATTGTTAAATAGACGTTATTACCCGGGTGCGCACTCTTTCAATTGTTTAAAAGTCGGAAACGGTCAACTTTATGAAAAAATGACAGGAGTTCTTTTTTGTTTCAAATAAACAAGAAATAGAAATGATACACAGATACCATAGCAAAGATTAACATACATAAGAAAAAACAATTTTGGGATTACACTATTTAACTCTTTTCCAACATTACAAAAAGATGTACTATTGAGATTATTTAAGCAAAAACTGAAAATATATTTTGTAGGCAAGGACTACTATAACACCACTGAATGTAGTTATACTGATTTGTAATGATACATCACTTAGGTCTTAGCTCAAATAAATTAGTAAAACATATCACCATATTTTTTTCACTTTCTATTTCTGCTACACGTTTGTACCTCATTATGTGAATGCAGATCCCCTTTTGCCTTTTCCACTAAATAATTATATTATTATAATTATTTCTCCTTCCATCATTCCTGTCATGAAAAAAATATAGATACTAAAGGATACGGCAATGATGATCCATTTTTAGAATACAGCGGTTGCATACTGAGCAATGATGAGTTCTGGGAGGTTTTGGTGAAATACATTTTTTGCATATACTAACTGCTTCGGAAATTAGTTCACCCTGAAATAAAATTATATGTTATATATTTTTTATAGGTAAAAATTCCAGTCTATTTCATTAGTTACTCTCATTAATTACTATTTTCAAGAAATGTGACTATAAAAGACAAAAACTTGTTAGAAATGTCTCCCACAATATTACCTGGGGAGGGAATCCAGGGGGAGTTACAACAGCCATGTAATAATGAAAGCATATATTCATTAACAGCCAGTGTCCAAAAATGACTAGAATCACACACACGTAAATATTTCTATTCCACCAATATGGAAGGCCAATCCAATAAGCGATTATTACTACTGATGCTGTTAGTGCTACTACAGCAATAACAAACAACTGTAAAAATTGTAGAGGTACATATTATTTACAAAAAAAAAAAAAGAAAAAAACAATTTCATTAAGAGAATGAAAATTACCAAACCTAAAAAACACTTTTTATATTTATGTTAGTATGTCAAATCAAATTTAAGAACATATAAAAACTGTGTTCCGTGAAGAACTACTCGGACGATAATAATAGAAGGACACATAACGATTGATAAAAACTTATAAGTATTGGCAAAGTTGGAACAGGTTAGTTTTTTTTTTTTTGGTAGGTCTTTGAATTCTTTCCCTGCTAGTTGAAAATTGGGTCATAGTTCTTAAACTATTCGACCAAGTTACATGAAAAATTGTTTCGTAAAGCCAATTAATAATAATAGTCCTTTATTTAACACTTTGCTATACATGTTTACAATGGTAGAAAATAATAAAAATACATGTATAAACACAATCTTTAATAAGAAAACTGGGGACATTGTCATATCCACAATAAATTTTAGTATGAGTCGTATGAGTTGTCCTTATTCTTTTTAATTTAATTATCTAATTTTTAATAAACACCACGATTAAGGGCAATTAAAACATACTTACAGGCCCAATTGCATATGTAAAATTGTCTACAAACCAAAACATAGGCTCCATGCAAACATCTGCCGCATAACTTTGATCCATAAAATGATTGTATGTGAGAGAGCGAATGATGATTCTGCATTTTTGAAGAAAGGACTTTATGAAGTAACTGAAATAAATTGGCTGTAATTATATTTATATTTTTAAACTAACAATAATACTTACTAGACAGAATGAGGTGTCTTCCGAATAGACCAGTGTATAATAACCATTTTTGAATTTTCTTAAATTATTGTCATAAACCGCAAATTTTCATGATGATTATTTTATTGCTGACTGGTAGTGTAATAGTAAAACATTAAAATTATATTAATCACTAGCATAATACTACTAATTCTAATATTTGGTACGAACTGGAAGCATTATTTTCTAATTTAGAATTTTTGAATTGAACAACCTGATTTAAATAATACAGTTTTCATTTAATAATTCCCTTTTGCATTTCGTTTGTTTAGAAAAATGTAACCTAAAAAAGCAGATCATTTCTCAATTTTGACATTTACAATTATAATTTATAAGCCGAGAGCTATGTTGCCAAACGTAAAAATGTAATCCTCAAAGTACACCTTAAAACCTTCAAGAAATTATATGTACCTATTGTACCTAATACGACTCCATTCTTAAAATCTATTGCACCTAACACCATGGCATAAGAAATCTATTAAAATAATAATTAAACGATCAAACGAACCTGTGAAGTTCGATCGTGATTGTATGAAGCGCTTCGTCCGAATAGATAACTATTTAACTTGTAGTACCGTTTCCGAGGTGCTAGATGGCGCACAAGGTTTAAAGTAGAAAAATTGCATCCTTGCATACCTATGTTCACCCCAAACTACCTCATAACTTTAAAGATAGATGGCAATGTATGTATGTATACAATAGTATACATATACACACACACGCGTGCATTTTTCACACATACCCAACTACACACCCACACACGTATTTCCCAATTTATTTTTATTAATTTCTTATATATATATATATATTTTTTTTTTTTTTTTTTTTTAATTTTCCATTTGGGAGAGTTGGGAGGGTGGGAGTTATCTATTCGGACGAAGCGCTTCATACAATCACGATCGAACTTCACAGGTTCGTTTGATCGTTTAATTGTATATCAGCGCTTCGTCCTCTAGATAACTATTTAACTTGTAGCTGTTTAAAGTAGAAAAATAAAAAATATTACACATCAACTCCTGTTCAACAATCTTTATTTTTGAAAATCCAATGCATTATAATAATAATAATAAAAAATGCAAGGATACTTATAAACCAAAAACAGCCCTCGCAAAGTTGTTTTGTTGTTCAACGGGGCAATTGTAAAATCTGGCAAATGTGCTGGAGTTTGAGCTCCAACCTGCTGTCTTTCTTACTAATTCTAAGGAGATTCCGTTCCTAAATGCCGCCGACGATGAGGCATGTCTCGTTGAGTAGCCGGTGAATAGTTGCGTGTCAATACCAGATTCCTTGAGTACCTGCTTTACCCATCTACTTAAGGTCTGGGTGGTCGCAGTTCCATACGGTGGTCTTGTCGTCAAAAATAAATGTTCTTGTCCTGTTATCCTCAAGGGTGCCGTTACTTCAATATATTGGAACAAAGTCAAAGCAACACAAATTTCAGGCTTTTCTTTGAAATATGGCAAATGTAGACATGGTTGCAAACTCTTAGTAGTCGTCGTCTTGATCTCGTCTGGTATCATTATCTGAACTTCTTCTTCAGAAATTATGACATTTTCTATCCTGATCAGTCTAAATGTCTGAAATCTGTGTCCCGTAGCCAAGGCCAGTAATGTAATTAATTTCATTGTCAGTTTCCCTAGAGACAAATCTTCATTGGGGTAGAATGATTCCAAATAATTCAAAACTTTCTGCGGATTCCAAGTCACATTATAGCGTCTCTTAGGAGGCCTTAATCTAGCTATTCCCTTTATGAATCTCCTTAACTGGGGGTCTGACCCTATATTCCCCTGAATAATTAATGCTAAGGCTGATCTGTAACAGTTGAACGTACCATATCTATTATTCTTGTTACTAAACTCCTCTTGCAAGAACTTCATAACTTCTGAAACCTTAGCTGTATAAAGAGGTAAATTGTTCCGCTTACAAAAAACCCACCAGGCTTTATACGCACTGTCATATTGCTTTATAGTAGATGGTGAAAGTGAACTCAAACTTGTTGGAATGCTCTCTTCGGGTACCCCTCTTGCCCTGAAAGCTTCCCCGATAATAATCCTACCACCAGGGTAAGTGTCGGCCATATAGGATGTATTTGCCTGAAAGGAGATGAAAGTAGATTAGAGCTTGGTGGTAAAATTAAAGGTTCGTTTTTTAGCATTTTTTGAAAAATTGGGTACCAGGGTTGTGAAGGCCAATAAGGCACTACTAAAATTCCCTCGGCTCTATCCGAAATTATTTTATTCAAGGTTCGTAAGATCATTGAAAAAGGTGGGAAAGCATAGAAGTACATCTGGCCCCATGAGACGGTAAAAGCATCAACAGCAAATGATTCGGGATCTCTAAACCAAGAAATATATTTGGCACATTTACAATTTATGTTTGAGGCAAAAAGGTCCACCTCTGGAGTGCCATAAAATTTCTTAATTTTTCTAAAAGCGAAATCTGCTAATTCCCACTCTGTTTCGAGTGAAATTATCCGTGAATCAAAATCCGCTTTATTTTCCGTAGATGGTATATATGATGCATGAAGCCAAATGTCTCTATGCTCGCACCACTCCCATATATTTCTTGCCAACATATTAAGATTCGGATGCTGGATGCTGCCCATCTTGTTTATATATGAAAGAGCTGTTGTGTTATCAACCCTTAATAAAATGCTACATGACTGCTTATCTTTCGCGAAACATTTTAAACCCTGAAAAATTGCTAATAATTCCAGGTAATTTATATGTCTCTGTTTTTGATCATCATTCCACCACCCATGGGAATTTTGATCATTACAAACCACACCCCATCCTGTTGGCGATGCATCGGTGAATATTTCAAGATCAAAAACATCTCTTCGAATACAATTATTAGTTTTAAGGATATTCTTTGACCACCACTGTAATTCTGTTCTAATTTCTAATTGATTAACAGGCATTACTGCATCGTAGTCCTGCTTAGATTTTTTTAAAAATAAAAACTTTTCCCTCTCTAGCATTCTTATATGAAGCATTCCGTATCTTACTGCGGGACAGACCGACACCAGAAGTCCTATAAATCTTGCAAATATTCTTATCTTACACTTATGATTAGATTCTATAAAAGAAATAAACTCAAGAATCTTCAATCTTTTTTCCCTTGGTAGACTAATAGTCATATTGGTGCTATCAAAAATAAACCCTAGATATCGACATACCTGTGATGGGTATAAACAACTTTTCTCTCTATTGATGATAAACCCAAGGGATTCTAATGTTGCAATTGTATACTCTACATTTTTAAGGCATTCCCTCTGGGTATCCCCAAAATCAAGAAATCATCTAGATATATAACGCATCTAATTTTTGCCAAACGTAAGAGAAAAACTACTGGTTTCATTATCTTGGTAAATACGTAGGGGGCAGAAGATAGCCCAAAAGGAAGAACATTAAATTCATAAAGATTATCTTTAAAATAAAAACGCAAATATTTCTTGTGGCTATTATCAATGGGTATAAGATAATATGCATCCTTTAAATCAATTGTTCCCATGTATATGTCTTTATTAATTAACCCTAAAACCGTTCTATGGTCTTCAAGCTTAAAGTGTTCCGCTCCTATGAAATTATTTAATTTTTTAAGATTTAAAATAAATCTCTTCTGCCCATTTGTTTTCTCAATCAAAAAATATGAAGAAATAAATTGGTTCTTTTCAGAATTACACTTGGATATTATCCCCTGTTTAACTAGTGACAAGACACAATTCCCTATGTCTAACAATTCATTAGCGGAGTAATTTCTGTTAACTGGGCTCCCCTGAACAGGAGTTTCAATAAAATTTATTTTATAACCAGTTAGCCAATCTATGATTGTTGGGCTTGCATTTATTTTTCTCCACTGAGATAAAAATTGTTTTAACCTACCAGCTAAACTGATACTCACGTTTAGTACTTCCTGCTGTGTACTATTCTGGAGGGCATTTTCCCTTTCTGCCTCGAATCCCTCTGATGTCGGGGCGGGCCTTTGTAGTTTAAAGGCTTGGTAAAAGATTTTCCCTTTACTTGAGAATTTACATTAGGGCGTTGCTGATGCGCCTGGGTTTGCTGTAACTCCTTTCCCGTTCGTTCTACAGCTCTTGCAGTTCTCAATCTCTCGGCCAGATTTTCTCCAAACAAAAAATCCCCAACTGGGCTCTTGTTGGAAATGTCCTTTACAGATTTATTTAAATTTGGACTAATGTAAAGTCTTCTGACTAAGGACATGTTGTGGTGAGAATCACAAAGAATTCGCCCTGCATCGCTTAAATGGCGAATAATTTCATTTTTGTTAATTATATCTGGATCTTTTAAAATTATATCCAGAGCTTTTCCTAAAGCCGATATTCCGCAACCTAATTGATTTTGGGCTTTAATCTGAAATTTGTCTTTTTTTTCAGCAGGCGGTGCCAGTGCTGCTATTACCTCTGGGTTTACCTGAGGAGCACCTAATCTAAGGTTAGTTAGTACCGGGTGATTTGCTAAGAGTTCTAAACGCATTTGTTTTTCTAAACCATTGCTTAATATCTGTGACCAGGTTTCCTTTATCGCAGGGTGTACTTCATAATTGTTAGTATTCTTAACCCCATTGTCATTTCCAAGGAGTTCAAGGACCTCCTCATTTAATACAAGGCTTTCTTGCTTGCCAGTTTCTAGAGATGCATCATTCTTGTATAAAGCTACTTGATTACTTGTGTCTAGATTAGTTGGGGAATCTAGTTCACTCTCATAGGTAAGGTCTGGCGAATCCTGTAATCTGTCGTCTTCATCTGGAGATATGTATGTGCTGGGGCCTGCTAGGTCAAGTGTGTTACGATTGCCATTGGCAGGTTTATTATTTGGACACGCCGGCACTCGCAGTGACCGATCACAGTCCTTTTTTGATTCTGGACACGCCGTGACTCTCAGTTCACGTTCAAAGTCCTTTATTGACTGAAGACACGCCGAGGCTCGCGGCCTGCGATCAAAGTCTTCATAAGTTTGCCTTGTTTTAGGGCTTTCATCTCTTCGTTTACGAGAGGATTTATTAGTAGTACAGTCCTGTAGTATATGTTCTGATACACTTCTTGGCACCTTCCTTCGTGGCTCATGGCGGCCACGTGGTCGGTATCTCCTCTTTAACTCCCTTCTTAATTTCTCGACCCTCTCATATAATTCTCTATCTTCTTTTCCGCTTAGAGAGCTATCGTCACTACTGCTACTAGAGCTGCGTGGTCGCTTTCTACTGTTTTTACCCATTTTCGTAAATTTTCTAATCTCGCCTGATTATAACACCGTCGCCTTCTAGCACAGAAAACGTTATGAGGTAGTTTGGGGTGAACATAGGTATGCAAGGATGCAATTTTTCTACTTTAAACCTTGTGCGCCATCTAGCACCTCGGAAACGGTACTACAAGTTAAATAGTTATCTAGAGGACGAAGCGCTGATATACAACTGTTAATATTTTACAGCCTGAATTTAAAAGTTCTGTAATTATACTTCTAATAAGTACAAGGATTTCAAATATACTAACTACACTTGGCAATGGTGCCCACCGTGACAAATCGTAAGGAGTCTAGCATCTAGGACATTTTCGGATATTTTCATGTCAGTCGGCGGATAATCCCAGCTAATATCATCGCATCGGCAACACTGCTACAGACGTAACTGCATATTTGAACGGTATGCATGCGCAAGTGTATTGTAGACTTGTAGAGGTGTTTCAGGATCTCACGAGCCGCGAAATGCGCAAAAGGCAAAGTTTATTCTGCGTTATAAGTATTTTTTTGAAGACACTGGAGGCTGCCTTGCTGGATACATAAACAAGAGTTCGGGATAAATTATAAACAATAAATATATATTTTTTAAGAAGTGTAACTGAGTCGACAGATTAATAAAAGACGTGGATAAAAAACAATGTAGAAATGGTATATACTGGGTTTGAAGCCAAAGTAAACAATAAAGTGTTAGATTAGAAGGGGCAAGGAGGGGTTATGTTTACATTAGTACAGAGGCGTATCGTTTGAAGAGGGTTAATTATGAGCTAAGGATTCTTATTAGTTTTTGATGCTTTGCTACTTATGAAAGAGTTATATTACACTAGGTATAATACATAAATGTTCCTGAGTCATCTAAGATATTAAAATATAAAAATGAAAATACATATTTTGATTTAAATAATAATTTTATGAACTTAAAATAAACATGGCATGACGCCTATGCGTCTGTTGACTTTCTTATGAAATGATGGCATATTTTCTTTCATTTGATACGCATTTCACACAAAGCACTTTTTAGGCATTGTTAAGATAGTATATATATCAGTAGACAATATTTAAACACTTCATAAAGCACATCAGACAAAAACATTAACTTAAAAACAAACCACAGAACGGATTGCTTTTGTTGATATGTCAACTAGCTGTCATCAAGTACGGTGACCGGGTGGTTCAAATTGCCCAATCATAAGCCGGAAAAACGTAAGCAAAATAATAAACAGAACAAATAAGATTTTGGCTTCCAACATTTCTCGTTGTTTTCAATATCTATGTTTACTTCTTGATCTGTGGTACGAGTATACTGGCACAGTAGAGAAATATACAGTAGACTCACTATCTAGTCTATGTAGAAAAAAATGGGACTTGGTTTCGTTTTTTATGCTCTAGACCAGACCGAGTGCGCAAAGACCACGCGCACAGAGGGGAATGGCGCCGGTTTTAAAATCGAGTAGCGAACACCGTCGCGCGGCGTACCGAACTAAATGTCTTTGCTGGTTATATATGTCCAATGTTGTAATATAATCATAGCACAAAATTCACATAATTAGGAAACAGTTTCAAACATTAAAGAATATTGTCATGGTGTTATACACGCATAATAATGTAATTAATCAAATAGTTCATTGAGATTTGTATGATTTCTAAAAAAATTGCACTGGAAGCAGCTGGAAGTGTTATTAAATGAATTCCTTAGGTCCAAATTATTAATAGGCTATTAAAGTAATTGTTGGTTATCGGACAGATAAATTTTATCCTTTGTTAAAAGAAAATTGACTTGCCGTTTGCAATCTACTAGTGACGTATGTCCTAGCAGGAATACTACCTGCATAGAACTTGGCAACGCCGTATTTTTGTTGTGACATTTTTCCGATTAAATACATTTGTAGGTTATAAAACATAAAACTATTGGAGAGATATTGCAGCCAGTGATAGCGCACGACGCTCGCTAATTACGTTACGTTATCAACGCAAATAACTAAGCTTCGTTTTAGACTATCAGTTCAATTCGTGCGTAACTAGGTCCCTGATAACACCAAACGTCCCCAGGACGTTCACTTAGGTCCTCGTTTGGTCTGAACGTCCCGGGTTTACATGGTACGTCCCAGGGACGTCCGTTTGCTATCGTCCCTAAAACGTTCTGAATAAAACGTTTTGAGGACATCCTGCTAGAGTCTAGTCAAGACAAACCTAAACACATTTGTGAAATAACCTCTAGGAGTGATGTTTTTTTTGAGCAGATGAGGATATGATTAAAAAATGAAATTAAAAACTGTAAAAATGAAATTAAAATTATTAAAAAGTTTTGCTAACAAAATTTCTTTTGATAAAACTGTTGCAGTGTAGACATACCTTTAGATTATTAGTAATCCAGACTTAACGTAAAATGTAGTGAAGTTAATTGTAGTCGTATGTAGAAAATATGGTAATGGAGTACTTGTAGTTTTGTTATAGTTTTTTCAATGTGAATACTCTTGTTCTGTTCTAAATAAAAAACTTACTGAGAGACATTCTTCGATTTCACTGTGTTAAAATAATTATGCTAAACTGTTAGCGTTACCCCAAGAGGTTATGGGACCAGTAAGTGAAAAAGTTTTGTCTTTCTGTTGTTGACTCTGAAGCATTGTAACTGTTTGTTTTCTTCTACCTGTGTGCCTTTATTTTGGTTGGAAAATATGGCGTTGTCGGTGAAAATGGACCGGATAGTAACTGACAAGTTGGAGGGCAGTTCAAATTGGGTATCGTGGAAATTTGATATTGATTTACAGTTTACCCTTCATAAGGTGATGGATATTATCACAGGGAGTCTTGTGCGGCCCGAGGGTGAAACATTAACAGAAAATGATAGAAAGGTCATCAAGGAGTTTGAGGAAAAGGATGCTATAGCAAGGTACATTATTGATTCTACTGTATCGCAGGAGCCAAAGCAGCATATTCTTACATGTAAAAACGCTAAGCAAATGTGGGACACGCTAAATTCAGTTTATGAACAGAAAAATGACAGAAGATTAGATCTACTGTATTGTGAACTTTTTACTTACCTATAAGAAAGATGCTAGTGATACTATAGCAATGCATGTATCTAAATTGCAAAGAATATTTCAACAATTAAATGACGAATTAAAGCATGATAGTTATGAGTTACCTACCTCTCTGTTGCTCAATCGAGTGTTGAATACTTTGCCAAATGAGTACTTAGAATTCAAGAATGCTTGGGAGTCAGTTCCCATCAAAGATAGAGACATAAACAAACTCACAGAGCGATTAAGATTACATGAGCAGCGATTATTGGACATGCAAGGAAAAGAAAATTCAAAAGATGACAATATGGCACTTATTGTTAAGAACAAGAAATCAGTGATATGTAATTTTTGTAAGAAACCTGGTCATATAAAGAAAAATTGTTTTAAGCTGAAAAACAAACTTGAGGCGAAAGCTGATGTTCCAGTACAGGGACAAGCCTTTGTGTGTTCCACCACTAGTAGTGACATGTGGATCATTGACTCTGGTGCATCACACCATATGACCTCCCACAAGGAATGGTTTTTTGATTACAAATGTTTTGAGAAACCAATCCCTTTAAAAATTGGTGACGGTGGTCAATTGTTGGCATATGGTGAAGGCACCATTAAGGTGCAAATGTCTGTATCTGGAAGATGGCATGAAGGTTATCTAAAGAATGCATGGTATGTGCCCGACTGCACACAAAATCTTTTTTCGTCAGGATCAGCTTTGGAAAATAATCTCAAGGAATTTGCAGACTCGCAGAGAAGAATTTTTAAGAACAATGAAGGTAAAGTTGTTGCTGTTGGAGTGAAGTGCTCAGGTGGACTGTACCGTTTATTAATGAGAATTATATTGCCTGATAAAGCTTGTTTGACTTCACATGTGACTGAAAATTTGCAGACTTGGCACGAGCGACTTTGTCATCAGAGTTTTAGACACACACAGAAGTTTTTAAAAAACAGAGGCATTCTCGTATCTTCACCATCCGAAAATCAACCTTGTGATGGCTGTATGTATGGAAAAATGACTCGAATGCCATTTTCGTCGAGAGAAGTTCGAGCAACATCGCCTGGAGAGATTGTCCATGCTGATGTCTGTGGCCCAATGCCTACCACTTCTGTTGGAGGTAATCGTTATTTCATTGCATTCAAGGATGATTTTACAAAGTACAGGAAAGTTTATTTTTTGAGTCAGAAATCACAAGTGAAAGATATGCTTTTTAAATATTTATCAGAAGCAAAAACAAATGGATACGTGGTTAAAGAATTGTTGACAGATGGTGGAACTGAGTTCATAAATCTAGACGCTCAAAAAATACTTAGTACTTTTGGTGTTAACCACAGAGTTGTTATGCCATATACACCTCAACAAAATGGTGCAGCAGAAAGGGAAAATAGAATTCTGATGGAAGCAGCCCGAAGTATGTTATATGCAAAAAATTTAGATAAAAGTTTGTGGGCTGAAGCCATCAGTACGGCAGTATATGTCTTAAATAGAACTGGTCCTTCAGGTACCGATGAAAAAACGCCATATGAATTGTGGTTTAGAAGGCAAGCCGATATCAACCATCTTAAAATTTTTGGAACGAAATGTTTCGTTCATGTCCCTAAGCAAAAACGTAAGAAACTTGATAAGAAGGCAATTAAGGGTTTCCTAGTTGGGTATTGTGGTGATAAGGACGGTTTTAGAATATGGTCAGAAGAAGGTAAAATTATAAAATCTAGAGATGTAAAATTTTTGGCAGAAGATATATGTGTTGATATTTTTCCTGCGATCGATGACTCGAATAAAAAGGTGTCGGATGTGGACGTGTCGTCTTCCACTACCGCAGAGATAGTAGTAAATAATTACTCTGATGATAAAACACCACAGAGAGTTGCTGCCACAGTAACACAATCAACAGCTGAAGAACTCGAACCAGATAACACACACTGGCAAGAGACAAGTGAGTTGAATTCTGCAGTTCCATTTGTGGATTGTTGTGGTGAAACGTCTGTTCAAGATGATGAAAGTGTGGCATTGCATGATCCTTTGGGAGACGTTGAAGAGTCTGGCATTGCTGGAAGTGATGCTGGTGTTAGTGAAAATCAGTGTAGAAGGTATCCAGTGCGTGACAGAAAGTTAAAAGTGTTTGATGATCATTACACATATATCTGTAGCGAAAATACTGTTGAAAGTGGCGAGTGTGTCGACATCAATAACTTGCCAGAGTGCTGGAAACGTGCGGTAAATGATGAATTGTTAGCTTTAAAGGAAAATAAAACGTGGTCTTTAGTAGATTTACCACCTGGTACAAAGCCTATCGATAGTAAATGGGTTTTTAAAATTAAACAAGATACTAATGGTAAAGTCATTAAATACAAGGCTAGGCTTGTAGCGAGGGGGTATAATCAAAGATTTGGAATTGACTATTATGATACTTATTCACCTGTAGTAAGAAATACAACTTTGCGTATTTTATTTTCCTTAGCCATACAACTAGATTGGTTTATGTTTCATTGGGATGTTGTAACTGCATTTCTGCATGGCACTCTTAAAGAAAATGTATACATGTATCAGCCTGCAGGAAGTGTAGTTCAAGGACAAGAAAATAAAGTTTGTAAGTTGAACAAAGCCTTATATGGTTTAAAACAGGCATCTAATGCTTGGTATCATGAAATAGATAGGGCTTTGATTAACTTTGGTTTTGTGCAGTCTAAATATGAGCCATGTCTTTACATTTTATCAAAAGGGTCTAATTGCCTAATTATAGCAATATATGTTGATGACATGTTCATTTTTGGAAATAACACAAGAGCTAAATCAGAACTATTTGAGAAATTACAAAACAAATTTAAGTTGAAAGACTTAGGACATATAGAACATGCTTTAAGCCTCAGAGTTAGAAGAGAAGGAGATGTTTTGTATGTGGATCAAAGGGCTTATATACAAAAATTGTTAGGCCAGTATAATATGACAGATTGTAAAACTGTTTCCACACCAATGATAGTAGGAACCAAATTAAGTAAAAATGAAAAAGAAAACATTGATCCAAACATACATTATCAGAGCTTGATAGGCAGTCTAATGTATATAGCCTTGCACACAAGACCTGACATTCTTCACACTGTTAATGTTCTTTCACAATTTAATACTTGTTATGATACTGAACATTTTGTTTGTGCAAAAAGAGTCCTTAGATATTTGAAAGGAACGATGGATTTATGTATGATTTATAAAAAGTCAGAATTGTTTGAATTAACTGGTTATGTAGATGCCGACTGGGCAAACTCAAATGACAGAAGGTCATATTCTGGTCATGTATTCAAATTAGGTGAAAATGTTATTAGCTGGGAAAGTAGAAAGCAACAATGCGTTACGCTTTCTTCAACTGAATCAGAATATGTCGCTCTATCGCAAGGTGCTAAAGAAGCATTATTTCTAAAAAATCTGATTAATGAATTTAGCTTTAATGTCTCTGATAATCCAGTCACTCTATTTAATGATAATCAGTCAGCACATAAAATTGCGTCAAACAAGATGATAAGTGGACGCACTAAACATGTAGACGTGAAATACCAATTTATTAGGGATGCTGTGTCAGATAGAAAAGTTGTCTTAAAATATTTATGCACAGAAAAAATGGTTGCAGACATAATGACAAAATCCTTACATGCTCCAAGGATTAAACAGTTTCTGGAACACTTGTCATTGTGTCAAAAATCATAATGCTAGACTTGTGTTAATAGATTTTTTAAATATTTTTTGTGTATCATGTAAGTCTGGATTAAGGAAGGGTGTTGCAGTGTAGACATACCTTTAGATTATTAGTAATCCAGACTTAACGTAAAATGTAGTGAAGTTAATTGTAGTCGTATGTAGAAAATATGGTAATGGAGTACTTGTAGTTTTGTTATAGTTTTTTCAATGTGAATACTCTTGTTCTGTTCTAAATAAAAAACTTACTGAGAGACATTCTTCGATTTCACTGTGTTAAAATAATTATGCTAAACTGTTAGCGTTACCCCAAGAAAAACATTTTCATATTTCATGGTCCATTTAAATTTTGTCAATTTCATTTTTCTGATTTCAGAAATCTTATATTCAACTATTTTTTTCATGAGTTTCGGTTATATTACAGCCATTTTCACCGCAATATTTTAAGCAGAGCTTATGTAATGTTACTCAACCTGACTCAACTCAGTCTGTGACTCGTTGCTGTCAAACTATGGGAAATTCAATTTGGCAGGCATTGCATCATTTTTACAAAGAATTTATATAAATTCTTTGCATTTTTATTTCTTCCGCACACTGGCACTAGTCACTTTTAACGGCTGCAAAAGAAAGTACCAAAAACAGGTAAGTCTATTTAATTGATTTATTAATATATAAGTATTTATATCGATATTTTATTCTAGATAAATTTGGTGCGGCTTATTTGTAGGTTATAATAAATATACTACCACCAACTTATTTGGCTCTGTTAAAATTCTATGGGAGATCACCTGTGAACCTGAGTATGTAGTTTTTAGTTGTTCATCATGGAGCGAACTTATTCACTTAAAAGAAGATTGTTGGTTAAACATTATAAATACAATACTTCCCTTCGGTATGCGAGGGAAGTAAAAATTGAAAAGAAGTACCTACTCATGCAGTGTGTTAAACGAAGTGTTATATATGGTTCGACATCTCTGATGAACAAGTGGAGGTGATGAAACTTTTAATAGGTAAGGTTTGATACATCGAGTAATAAAAACATTTGCCAGAAAACATCAACAAAGTTGTAAAGTATATTTAGGGATTTCAGTAAATTAATATAAGGAAAAAACTAATAAAGGTACTTTTTGAGGAAAATTTACAAATTTGTAACTTATATGCCCTATTTGTTATATTTTTCTGAAATTATGCTGTACATACGTACAAAAACTTTTATACATCATCAATATGTTCAACCTAATAAACCTGCTTCTAACCGTAAATCCTAATGCATCTTAACCCATAGCCATTTTCTTTACTTGAATTCTGTAATAATATTGGCAAAAAATATAACGTTAAACTTATAATAATGTTATTAATCTGCGGTAGCATTAGTCACAAAATATATTTCTGCTTCTCTCGGTCTTTGGTATTATTTGTAGAATCGATCATTCATATAAAGAGGCGTTCTTAAAATTTTTAAATGAACAAAAGAACCTTTCAAATGCAAAAGTCAGTTAAACAAAAAAATGTTCACATTTAAACTGTGATTTTTTTTTAAATAGGACACCAAGAAAATTATAACAATTTATTTTAAATATAAGCTTGCCATCAAGTGGCATATATTAGTCTTAATGTTTTTTGCCAAGATTTCATCTGAAATGTTAATTTTTCTTTTATTTGCACAGGAGCTGCTGCAGTCGCTAACGCTTCAAAGTCTTGGAAGGACACCGAAATGGCTATTACATCGTGATTGAAGAGGGCAAAAGAAAAAACAGAGAGGGTGTCAAAAAAGAGAGAATATTAGAAAATAATATAAACTAAGATAATTATAAAAAGACGAAGTGTGCAAAATGTTAAGAGAAGGTGAGATATACATTTATCTTACGTTTTATTGCATACTTGGCTTATTTCTTATAATATTCAATATGACTTAATGTATATATAACTATATTATACTATGTACTAGGTATTATAATATATAACTTTTAGATCCCATAAAAATTGTATTTTTGACACTTGACACTTGAATTTGTAGAGTAAGAAGTTAATTTAAAAAAAATACAAATGCCATAACTTATTTTTCAATAGCACAATAGAAATAAAATGTTCGCATAAATTTGTCATTTGGTGTTGATAAATAAAAGTACTAAGTATTAAAATCAATCTAATTGAATAATTTTTCTACATGGTAATTATATATTGTCATTTTTTTATCTTTTTGGCTTTTCTAACCACATTTATTCCTTTCGAAATAGAATCCAATCACTGGATTCTATTTCGAAAGAAATGCATGTGGTTAGAAAACCTAAAAAGGAACATAAATACCCTCTGCTGTGAATACACCTTAAAAGTGGTGGAGCGGGAGGTACCTATATATTTTGCATAGTATGTCCCAACAACGTTTTCAGGACGTCCTCTCTAGACCTACATTCGTCCCACAAAAGTCCTGGGTGGGACGTCCTCGGGACACTCCGTTTTGCTGACACGGAACGTCCCTCAAACGTCCTCGGTACGTCTTACGTCGGTAGAGTACGTCCTCGGGACGTTTTCATGTCCTGTGAGTACGGTCTTGGGACGTTTTCGGGACGTCCATGTGCTATTAGGGGTTATGTAAAACGTCACTTTTTATGTCAAGTAGTCGTCAAATTTAGAAATATATTATTACTGTTGTCAAATATTACAAAATTATTAAAGGTACATTTTAAATATGTAAATTTTAAAATCAAACTTGTCTTATTTTCTAAAAAGGGGGCTCCAATTTACTCAAAAAGACCTTTCAAAAAAACATTTTTGGAGTCGATTGTAAGGCAAAATGAAGATGAATTTCTGTATATGATATGATATAATATTTATATAAATTTAGCCTTTAATGGAAGAAATGTTGGAAGCAGACATATTGGTTGGTGATAATATAGAATTCATAAATACAGATCGGCTGATTTTGGTTGTTCCCGATTTTAACCGAGGTGAGGATAACGTCACAGAGTACACTGAGGGAAGTTTTTTGCAGTGACAGCCAAAAATCAAGCTACAGCAGCAAAAAACTCTATTTAAATAGGCGCCAGCCAAGAATTTTGTAAAGGCAGTAAAATTCATTTTGCTGAAGTTACTTTACTGCAATAGTAAAGTTACTTTATAAGATATTCTTCATTGCAGCCACCGAAAATAAGCTTTACTGTTATAGTAAAGTAATTTTATTGTAGCAAAGTGGAATATATCACTAAATATGCAAACTACCTAGCTAGGGTAGCAACAGTTCTTTTTAATTCTGACAATAATTTTTGCTACTATTTAATAGCTTTTTTGCTATTGTAGTTGATCTCATTTTTGTTGTACCAAAAATATTTATTAGCTATCGCAAAGTATCTGGCTATGATAGGATGAATTCTTTTCACTTGCAGCAACATTTTTTATTACCACTATGATTTTCCTGGTACTGTAGTTAATTCTTTTTTTTGCTGTAGCAAAGTTACTGATTGGATAGAGCAAGAACTTGGCTGCAGTAGTATTACTGATTATTATTTACAGCAAAAAGTTTCACTACCATTGCAAAATTTTTTACTACCCTAGTAAATTTCTTTTTTATTGTGGCATATATTATTATTCTTTCTTAATTTAGCAAAAAATTAGCCTGCCTCAGAAAACATATTTGGTCACGTCAAAAAGTTTTAGATCAATAACAGTAGAATTTCTTAATTAGAATAGAAAGGTCATTTTGCTACTATTAAAAAGATATCTGCTGTAGGGATAAACATTTTTTTGCTAAAAAATAGACGGAGCTAAAAATACCTACTCTTTTGATGAAATTTTTTTGGATAGAAATATATTTAGTTTTATAAGGAAAATAATGTTGTTTATATGTTATTTACTTTTTATCAATTATGAATTAGTTTGTCATTGCCAGTTTATCGCATTATAACAAGCAATTTTTTTATCAATGATATAATTTAAGAAAATATGAATTCGTTCATACACCATAGTGTATGATGGCATAAAATGCTTCTTTCCTCCAGAATAAATTCATGTGTTCATAATTTTTTTTGCGTATAATTATTATGAAAACTGGCATTATACCAAAATACTAACTGATTATAATGTAAATTGAACTTTATAACAAAACCATTTACTTAAACCAATTTCAATCCAAGCAAATTTTATAAATAAATATTTTTGGGCCATGTGCGTCCCTACATGTAGTTTTCAGGAGAAATGTTTATTCCTAAAATACAACTTTACAAAATGCGCAATCTTATCTAATTAAAAAAAATCTGTTATTGGTCACCTTAAGCTCTTAGACGTGACAAACTTTTGTGACAAACCAATGTTTTATTTACACGTATACGAATTTTTCATTTGTAATTTAATATTCGCTTGATAAGCATTGAAATTAAATGTTACATAATGACATATAGATATATAGATACATCACTTTGCGGCTATATGAAAAACATTATGTTTTAAGATTTTTTTTTTTATAAGAGGAAACGAATAATAAATATTAAATTACCTATATAAACATGAAACTACAAGCAAAAAATTGGTATACCTTGGACTAACAAATGGTTAAGGATTTGGCTCAAAGAGACTAAAATCAATAAAAAATAAATAAACATTTATTTTCATAGATGATAAATTAACAGATTTTCTTTATAAGTAAAAAACATAAAACATATAAAACATTAAATTGTATTATTTGCCTAAAACAAAAACAAAATTAAAAAAAAGAATAAATAGACATTTATTTTGATACGTAATAAATTAACAATCTTTCCCTAGGAGTAAAAAAAACACATTTATTTTGACATGTTTAAAAGTAAAATACATAAAATGTAAAGAAAACACTAAATTGGTGAATGTCATTCTGGTAATTCTACTGCCATCGGCCGTGGGTCAAAACAACGCCTATTATTTTAGTAGTACTTACTGTCAAGGTTCTTTAGAAACACTTCCATTCCCCCATTCAACAACCATTTCTTTATACGTTTCTGTCATGGTGACATATCACTAGGTATATCCTATTACCTATGGTAAACTGAATTTAAATCAAGTTAACTTGAAATTCCACAGACAGAGCTGCCCCACGCACATGTGATGGGGAAAGCAGGTGAAGTTTTTTATGATAAACAAGAATAGCCTAGTTGCTTTGCTCTCGCTCGCTTCTATTGCCATACCTAAACAAACATTTTCCGAATCCATACACACCGATAGAATCGACCCTGCGATTTAAGAAACCAAAAACAAAAAACGACTTGCCCAAAAGTCTCCTGTGATTTTTATTATAATGAAACACACCACACATAAAAATATAGTACATAATATTCAACACGCACAAAAGCACAAGTATATAAACGCGACATTATTTACTTATTTACCAAGTGTATCGTTGAGGTCACAGCGTAGAATGACGTCGGGGCAGAGCGCAGAGCCAATGAGAGGCAACCTGTGTGTTTTCCCCCGAATCCGGAGTTGACCGATTCAGTCCGATTGATGTTGTGGTGACGTAATTTAACACAAAACTTTGTAATTCCAACAAAGTTTTTATTTACCGCAGTTAAATCTTTCTTTATATTGTCTTCTTTTTAATGGTAGCTAAATGCTCTAGTGCTCTAGTAAAGCAACTTATAAAAACTCTAAAGTACTTTTTAAGGGCTAATACAAACACTCAGTAAAGTTATTTATTCTAGTATAGTGAACAGATATTTCTAACCTAATTAAAAGTATTGCTACTCTAGTTAAAAAACGCGTAGCAAATAATTTTTTGCTGTGGCTTTTCTCAGTGTAGATTTAAATAATAACGTCGTTTACTCGACGTTCGCTAAACGTACGGAAATTACGCCAGGCGCTAAGTGAAACTTTTAATAGGTCGTGTGCGCGTGACGTCATACATTTTGACAGTCGTCAGACCGGAGGGAAAACAAATCAATATTCCTCAGGTCTTGAATTGCAACTGATCGAACTATTTGTTAAATTAGTACCTTTATGGACATTATATTATACAAAATGAGAAGTTTTGACTGTAATATTAATTGTGGAAGTAAGACAATACGAAATGACGCCAGTTTTTATTAAATATAATCGATTTTTCAACTAGGAAAAGTTGATGTTGGAATATGCCAACTGATTGCAAGCAATGAAAAGAAAGAATTTTTCAAGAGTATTCCAAGCATTTTGTTACTGGCATTGATTAAATAGAAATAGATACTTAACCAAAGAATTTGTACTGTTAGTTCCGGTCTTAAATTCATAGAGGTCGTGCGCCTTTTCGAGTCGAAATTTAATCTGGGGTTGCAAGCAAGGAATGATAGATTAAATCTGCCCCTGCTTGGTTTGCAAGTCGGGTAAATTAATTCATGAATGAAATGAAAGGTTGGTCGGGCGGGCCCGTGGGGTGCGGAGGGAGCTAGACGACCTAGCAACTAAGACTGCAGTGCTGCAACCAACGTTGCCAATGATTCGGCATAAGATGATCCACCTACTCGCAGAAAATTATCCGATTTTGTAAGAAATTATCGGCGTTTTTTACTTTTAAAAATAGCATGGAAAATAGTTACATGTGTATATATTGTTTATAATACTATAATCGACTAAAAACATGTTTAATTAGTCTTAAAAATTATTTTACGAAGAAGAGCTTTTTTATTGTTTTATTGTCTTGATGCAAAAAGAATAGGTAGGTAGGTATATGAAACTTATTTAATAGGAATGAATAAATTATTTTTTTATTCAAGAAAATACCAGGAAGAAAATATGTTTTATATATAAAAGAAATATAAATACAATAAAAAAATCACAAATATTTGGCAGGCATCACCATTTGTAGCTATAGTGTAATATAAGCTTAAAGGCGGCCAAGAAATAACGGAGGGTTTCGCTAAATATTTTGGTTCAGTGTACTTACCTGAGACGCTTGAATGCCCTATTGAAAAATCGAATTCGTTTCCTAGTATTATGATAACCCATGAAGATATAAGTAGAGCTGCTAAAAAGTTAAAACCTAAAAGGGCCGCAGGGCCTGATGGCTTACCGGCATACCTGGTAAAGGCGTGTGCCGAACTCATGTTAGAACCGTTATGTATTATATTTAATTTGGCCCTAAAAAATGCCTATTATCCTTCTAAATGGAAGGTGGGGCGACTGCTACCAATACACAAATCAGCTGATAAAAAAATTATAACAAATTACCGACCAATCGTGATTCTATGTGCATTCTCCAAGTTATTTGAGACGACCATCTACGAAATTATCTACAGCTCAGTAAAACCTGTAATCTCCGTTTCTCAACATGGTTTCTTACCTGCAAAATCTACTAATACTAACTTATTAAATCTTGTCCAGGATGCTAAAATCGCCATTGAAGATAATATACAGTTGGATGTTATTTACACAGATATAGCTAAAGCCTTCGACAGGCTGGACCATCAGACTCTCATTTCTAAATTAAAAAACTATGACATAAACTCTGATATCATATGTCTGCTTTGTTCTTATCTCTATAAAAGACAAGTTTATATCAATCTAGATGGCTACCAGTCATCAAACTTTGAAATCAGTTCCGGCGTACCTCAAGGAAGTAATTTGGGTCCTATGCTATTTCTCATTTTTATTAATGACTTGCCTGATGTCTTGTGTCACTCAACTTGCCTTCTCTTTGCAGATGACTGCAAGCTATACCGCAGAATCGAAAATACTAACGACTGTACCCTATTGCAACAGGATCTAAGCAATATCTCTACGTGGTGCAATGACTTCAAAGTTGATCTCAACATTAAAAAGTGTGTAGCAATGACGTTTTCTAACAAAAATCAATCCATCGATTTCCCCTATACTATTGATAATACTGAACTTCGCCGTGTGGAAGAATTTAAAGATCTCGGTGTTCTTTTTGACAAAACACTATCGTTTAATAGTCATATAAGGCAAATAAGTAATGCGAGTCTAAAAAAGCTGGGTTTCCTTATTAGAAGCACTAAAGACTTCACTAACATAGAGTGTATCAAAGTATTATATAACAGCATTGTTAGGTCTAACCTTGATTATTGTCAAATCATTTGGTCACCGTTCTATCGCAATTCTATTGATCTTGTAGAAAGTAGTCAAAAAAAATTTCTTAAGTATCTTCTATATAAAGAAACGCATTTGTATGATCATTTTGCTCACTACAATGAACTGTTGCTTAGATATGACTATGAATCTCTTGAGCTGAGGCGTGTTCATGCCTCATTAATCTATATCTACAAACTACTAAATCACCTTTCTGACAACTCCGAGTTTCTTTCAAAATTGCCATTTAATGTACCAAACCGAATAGGTAGAAATTTTGACCTTTTTTATATTCCACAGTTTAAAACGAATATGTACCTGTCCAGCCCTTTAGTAAGATTATGCATATTAGGTAATCTTGCCCACTCGAGATTTGATTTATTTGCACTTAGCCCTTCCAATTTTTTAAGACATGTTAAAACAATCACTCTTAACGAAATTTAAACCCATTTAAAACGGTCTGTTACTTATTTTTTGTTACTTAGTATATACCTAATTGCTATTGCAACTGTTAAGCATTACCTACTATGTTCACTGTATGTGATTGTATGTTTTGTAAGGTATTCTATATTTGTGTGTTTCTCTTTTTGTTCATTCCTTGTAAATCATTGTTTGTTGTTCTCATATGTTGATTGTACTATTTATGTAGTCATGTAAATCGCGTCTCTTTACAACTTTGTAATTGGGCTTCGCCTGTAAAGTTGTTGAATAAATAAATAAATAAATAAATAAATAAATAAATAAATAAATAGATTTATTCCAAATGTACCCCGAAACGAAAAATTAAAGATACCTACTTCACGTATAAAAATTGACTCATGTAAAAGAGGCCAAGAATATTGAATATCATGCTTTGGCAACACTTTTATTTAGTTTTTCGTAAATACCGAAAAAATTAAGAATATTTTAGAAAATAATGTTTTACATGACAAATGTTGCTAATAAAAAGACCTACAAAACCCAATAATAAATTTTCCAATAGGTTAATTTGTTTATCTGCAAAATTAAAAAAAACGTCAAAATTGCCTCTTATTTCAATTATTAATAACTTATATGATAAATTAAGCCTTGTGACATCGAAATTATCGGAAGTTGTAAGTCTCAATTTACTTTAAAAATGCTAAAAATTTCAAATCGATGTCTTTTTAAGGTTTTTGCAAAAAGTTATTTGTTTATTAAAAACTTGCTTTAGTAAAATTGTCGTAATTTTTTTTTTTTTTTTAGACATTTTAGAGTTACGGATCAAAGTGGCTTCACATTTTGACAAGTTGTACTATCATGTACATATCAAATTTAATTGATTTTCGCAAATTTCTTTGTTTAAAATCGAGTTCGAAAAACACTTGCGTTTTAAAGTTATAAACAAATTGAATAACTTATTTATTTTTAAGGGTACGTCGTTCGGGCTAGGATCATTTTAAAGCTACGACTTTTCTGCGAATTTAAAAAGAATAATAAATGCTCCAAGTCACTTGGGAACTGAGATAATTTTTTTCTAAAATTCTTAGTTTTTTGGTATTTACGAAAAACTGATTTTCTCAACTTTGCGAATTATTTAAACAATGTGGCACTAAATAAAAAGTGTTGCCAAAGCATGATATTCAATATTTTTGGCCTCTTTTACATGAGTCAATTTTTATACATTTGGAATAAATCTATTACACTAATGTAAATTTTTGTCGCATCGGTAATTTAGCTCAACATGTTAGAGCGCTCGTGGTTGTACGGTTGGCTCCGAGCCTCGATCCGGGGACGCAATTTCCTGTTTTAAAAGAACTAAATAAATTTGTTATGATGATGATGACATAAATCCGAGGGTCGGGGGATCGATTCCTACCCAACACGATTTTTTTTTTTTTTTTTCGTTAAAAATATATAAATATTGTCATATAATTAAACTGCATCATATATTCATTTGAAATTGTTACACAATGCAGAGCAGGTCTTGATCTATTTAATGTGTTAATTTTAAATACAAATGTCAATAATTGAATCAGCTGTGAGTATAAGAAAAATAAAAAATTATCTCAGCTCACAAGCGGCTTAAACATTCTCTTTTCTTTTAAAATTCGCAGAAAAATCGTAGCTTTCAAATGGTCCTAGTCCCAATAATGGAGTACGATTAAAAATAATTGAGTTACTCTATTTGTTTATAACGCGAAAATGTACGTGTTTTTCTAATCCGATTTTAAGCAATTAAATCTGTGAAAATCAATTAATTTTAAAATATACTTGATGGTACAACTTGTACAGAAGATAATCCATTTTCGGTCATTAGTCTACGGTGCTTAAAAAAAAATTTGGACAATTTTACGACATCATATTTTTAATAAACAAATTTGCTTTTTGCAAAAACCTTAAAAGATATCCATTTGAATTTTTCAGAGTTTTTTAAGTACATTGATACGTACAACTTCCGATAATTTTATCAAAAACTTTTCTAATGTTTGGGCTACATTTGCTTCACTGTGTATAAAAATTTTCAAAAATAAAAAAGTTTATCGATTGGTGAAAATTGTAATACGTAAAATTCAAATATCTAGTTTTCCTACTTTTTAAGGAAATTAAAATGCGAACTGTGTAAAAACAATTAGTACAGTTAAAAGCGCTATTGTGTGTACTTTAATTGAAAAAAAAAAAAACAGCGTCGATACAAACATTAGTTTTGAAGATATGACGGTGGAAACAAAAAAAAACACATTTTATTTAAAATACTTTTCCCATTTTTTTAATTTAAGAAGGTCCAGACCACGAAAAAATGTCGTGAAATACGATTTGATATGTCCAGTGACATGCTTAATAAAACCTACCATGTTTGACGCCAGAAAAAAAAACGGCACGATAGAGTCTCGAATTCGCTCCTCTAATTGTATTATAGTAGGTACATTTATTTGTAAAAATCGCTGAACAATGATCACTTGACGCTAAGAAGACAGACACGTCTCTCTCTCTCTCTTCCTCTCTGTGATGAGCGTCCACTGGATGTTTTCAAAGATTAGTACACGATTAGTACAAATAATGATCATTATTGAATTATCAATGGTAGCAAGAAGTAATATCGCGTACTACGGTAGGCGGGGCTTACCCGAGCTCGGTGCTCAGACGTTAGCGGTAGAGCAGAGGGAAAGTCAACTGTTTTGTCGAGTGCCACATTATTATGGGATTACGTTGCTTCGGACATTCATCGATAGGTACCGCCACTCTCCAATAATTACGGGAATAAGTATCTATTTCTTACGGAAGCCCGGTGGGGCCATTCCGAATTCCGAGTTCCCACTTCCTTCTTTTTGCTTTATAACTAGGAAATTATGGTTTATTACGTCATATTTAGGAAATTATGATTTATTACGTAACAACCTAGAAATTCAACATTACTACGTCATATCTTGGAATTTCTTACTTATACAAACATTACACGCCACGGCTCGAAATTTCTAATTTATAACATCATTTCTCAGAAATGCAGACTTTCTACTTCATGTCTCAGAAATTCTATCAGAGTTATTCTACGTCAAATAGACTAACTACAACAAACATTATTAAAATAGATGAAGCCGCATGAGTTATTTTATTTCATATTCAGAATTTTTGGTATTTATGTCAAGTTTTCAAAAATCAAGTGCCAACGAAAAATTATCATCAGTATGGCAATTATTAGTACCCGTGTAAGTTGTGTATCTCCCTGCTCAATCATTAGTAGGGGAAGTGCAGTGTGATATTTTTCAATAATATTCACTAATTTTTCAGGTATACATTGCAATAATACTTCTTCTAGGAATCTTGAATACAACTTTTATTAATTGTCAGACATTTACTCGGGAAGATTTAATTATTAGATATTTTAAATGTGGTTACTGCTATAATGAAATTATTTCATTTCTGCTCTTACATCATGGTGTAACAATAAGTTTAAGGCATATCAAAAGGATTATAGCAAAATTAGGAATAAAGCGTAAAAATGTAAAAGAATCGCCAATGGAAGAAATCATTTGTGCAGTACTTAATGAAATAAGCACAAGTGATAGATGTCTTGGATATAAATTTTTATGGAGGCGTCTTCAAACTACGTATAATTTGAAAGTAAAACGTGAAACCATACTGGAACTACTAACATTGGCAGATGCTGATGGTGTCGCCGCAAGGCGAAACAGGCGATTTTTAAGAAGACAGTATGTTGTTCCAGGCCCGAACTTTCTGTGGCATTTTGATGGGTATGATAAATTAAAACCCTTTGGATTCACTATTCAAGGTGCAATTGATGGTTATTCTAGACATATATTGTGGTTAAAAGTTTCGACCACAAATAATAATCCACAAGTTATTGCTTCCTATTTTTTCGAAACTGTTGAAAAAATGAAAATTGTACCCGAACTTCTTAGAACGGATAAAGGAACAGAAAACGTTAGTGCTGGCCTATTACAAACTTATTTTAGATATTTTCACACTGATAAACTGTCGGGTTTAAAAAGTTATATACAGGGTAAAAGCACATCAAATCATAAAATAGAGTGTTGGTGGTCGCAAATGAGACGCCTGGGTTCAAACTGGTGGATTGCTTATTTTAAAGATCTACGAGATCAAATGCTCTATAATGATACGGATCCACTTCATGTAGAATGTTTGCGATTCTGTTATGGTGCTTTATTGCAATGTGAACTTCAAACTATGGCAGAAGAATGGAACCAGCACCGTATTCGAAAAGAGAAAAATTCAGAACTACCTGCAGGAAAATCTAACGTAGGTATTATACTTTATTCCCGAAACATACTCTTCGAAAAATTATGGTAAATCGGTAGACATTGCTAATGTTCAAACTTGTGCAAATTTATTTACTGTTAAACCTGAGTTGCATAACCCTTTGTTTAGTAATTAGAACTCTTAATACCAGGTAGGTACAGGCTATCCAACTAGCATTGATCAAGCAAATTATTTACAAATTTAATCCATATATTTAATAGGGATGATAAGGTATAGATATTTAAAAATAAAAATATGTAAAAATAAACATTTATTAAACTGAAACATGTTTTTCCTTAACCCAGGTACAACGCAAAAAACATAAACAAAAAGAAAGACGAACAACTAACTCACAAAAAATTAAACTAAAATTAGATAGTTATATTATTTATCCCCCATATATTTAATGGGTATAAGATATTTAAAAATAAAAATATGCAAAAATAAACATTTTTTCTTTAACACAGGTAAACCCTGCCAAAAATTTCAGATAGAAACTTATAAAAAAAAAGTGATGCGGTTTTATCATTCCTATAAGTTATATTAGTATTATACAGACAAGATTTTATATATTTCATTAAGTTTAAATTCGGTTATGAAACAGTAATTCAGAATGAGCTATTTGGAATTATCATGTTGCCCTTTCATTAGTATATATATGAAATACACAATAACAAACTTACAGTTTAGTGTGTGTAAATGCACTATTGCCCTTATATTTGTAACCATATGAATTTCCAGATACAACTTTAAAGAGATTCTAAACTTTTTTATCAGTTTTCTATAAGTAATATCTTACAGTTCCAGTTCGTGGTTTCTCCAGTATCTATCGTCTGTAACACACCATTTATCAACATGTTTTTATTGTAAATTTCCATATTGCTTTCTTATTAGTATTAATTTAGATATGCATGACAATAAATGTACAGTTTAAATTGTATATTTACAGATGTATTTTTATTGTAAATTTATTAATACAAATATAAATTAAGACAATTAATAAGTATATATTGGTAATTCCTTAGTAGTGATTCGGAATAGCCTTACCTTATTTTAGTTTTTATTATAAATTCTGATAAATCTACTTACCCTGATCAGAATATACAGGATGCTGCCATGTAATATACCGGGTTATCAAAGAAGGTTGAAAGTGATATAAATATTGGGACAATTGATACGAAATAAATTTGAGATGGCACTATCTTGATCCACGTTGCACATATGCACATAAACAAATAGGATTTCCTTATACATCTACCTGAGTTCCCTGTACTGTATACATATACAGGTTGACCTTCAATTACCAATACATACTTTCGGGAAGAAAAGAAAATGGCTTATTTGAATGAGTGTGCCATGGCTTTTAGGCCACACCACCCAGCCTGAAATAGATAATTATATAATGATAACCAAGTATTTATTTATAGCTCTTTAGAAAAAATCAGACAATTTCATTGCGCTATCGAATAAGCCATTCGTTTCTTTCTCAATCTATATGTATAGAAACTGAAAATCAACCTGCATATCCACAATAAGGGAGGGATCAAGATTTTTTTTTATAGAAAAACGATATATTTTTTATTACCTATATTTCTTCAAAGATATAAACATATGTAACATTCGTAAACAATATCGAAAATTTTAAAACACATTATTAGTTACTTTAAGTAAATCTGACAGACTATAAAAATGTACATACTTATAAAATAAAATAAATTTTTGAACAATGTAAAAATAAACTGCATATATTTTTAAAATTTAATAATATACAACATATACATGCATTTTTCCTTCAATGTATTGAACCTACATTTGCTTGTATCATTCATTTGGTATTTCTGCTTTATTAGTCTTCCTAAAATTTTAATAAAATAATCAGTACTGTCATAATGCATGAAAACAAAATTTTATTTAAAAACTGTGATATTAGGATTTTCTATTAAAAGAGGCAGATTGCAAGTTTAAATATAACCCAAATACTCAAAATTTGTTTATATCAAATTGTATCGTAGGCATAAAAAGATATAGCTCATATTCTTATAAGATGACTGCTGATAAAACTGAGGTACAGAGATATTTTAAAGTAATTACCTTTTTGTTGCACAATAGTGAGAAAGGTGGTAGAACGTCAGAAGGGAAAACTGCTCCAATGTACCATAACTAGTACGCTTTGTCTCAAAAATTCACTGATTAGATTAAGACAGCATAAACTTCCCTGTCCTTCGCTTTTCTATTTCTATCCTCAGTTCCTCACGCCTCTGTCGCTGCTCTGAATTTTGCTCTCACCAGCCACTCTTATATTTTTTATTATATCTAATTCTGTTGCCTCTTTGGTGTTCTTGTTCAGTAGTACAGCTCCTAAAAGTAGTTTTTATTTATAAGAATTGATTTCAAGCAGTGCGAGGAAAGTATTTTTTGCATGACTGGTCATTAAAATGACACTTTTTGGACTTCTAGGAAGCATAGAAGCCCTTTTCACCTGTCATCAACAGCAACGTTAAAATAATAGTTTTATAACCCGATAACATTTAATTATTGACGTTTCAACCATATACATTTATGTGGACTTTGCAGTATTTTGAACTTTTTACATTACTAAGCTGGAACATAGTTACTTTCGGTAGGTCTGTAAAATTACTATTTTCCACGTTAGTACTGTACGGAAAATGGTCCAGAAAATATCTACTTTTTGGTTAAAGAAAAATTAATTTTATAAATCAACTTGATATAATAAATTGAACAATTTGTGTTGTCAAACTTACACAAGAAATAGTTATTCTCAATTTATTGGGTACCTAGTGATATTATACAATCGTGCGAAAAATAGTGGTTGTACCTTTGTGTAAAGTGTGCTTTCTGCCTTCGTGTGGTTGATGCCCTCGTTACACCTCTAGTAAAAACTTTAACACTAAGATCAAAAGCAACACTTTACACTCTTTGTGCATAAATAGCTATAACATATATCAGTTAGAACTTTAAATAAATCTAATTGACTCACTTGATATTAATTTTGCTAATTGCAAGTTCTTAATTTCCTTTCTTTACATTAGCATCCTCCCAACTGTATAATGATCCTATTTCATTATTTAAAACTTGGAACATTAATCTTATCATTACGTCAGGGACATTACCTCCTATTAGGGATAAATCCTTTGCCTAATAAAAATAAAATACTTATTAATATTTGTCAATAACAAGTTAGTCTTATGGTAACTAACCAGTAATTTATTTTTAAAACGTTTTCAATTTCCACCAATTTCTCGTCGCTGTTAATGGGAAACATTTTCATTTTTTCCGACAATCTTGTCGATGCTGGTCATTTATTTCTCCAACATTTTGATCTGTTTTTTGTATGCCGTTCATGGTTATTTCAGTAAAGTCGCTATTATTTTCAATACCTGTAAAAATTAACATGTAATTAGTATTCAATTTTTTAATATTTGGTACCTACTACTAAAATTAAAATAGAGTAGTACCTGTTTTCCTTGTCAAGCTTCTATTTTCCATTCGATTTCTTATTTTTTCTTGCAGCCTTAGGCATTTTTGTTCATAAACTAAAAGAAAATAGCCAACCATAAGTTGTTTTACCTTTAAAACAAAGCTTTGATCTAAAAATAATATCTGGAAAAGAAAATGACTACTTACTTAAATAAATTTAGTACTATTCTATTTATTTTATTGACAAATTGCTTTCTTCAACAAAATGAAATAAAATTAAATTAAATTTCAGGTTATGTCACAACTAACTTGCACTTAACATTTCAATTGCTGATGCCAATAGGTTGAGGCACATTTGAGGCATTTCCTTCGCTATAAGTAAATAGCAATGATTTATTAACTAAAACACAGCAACACACTTGTCTACTTTAACATAATCAGTAATAAAACACTAAATATGTACAATAACTTTGGCACACATAATAAAAAAACCAAGAATCAAGCCATGAACGCACGAACACGAAGCGACAAGAATAAACAGTAGGTAGTACGCCGGCGCGGCGTCAGAAAATGTGTTTACTTCAAAGGTTTACTTTCGACGTTTCGACAATTATGATCCAACTTGGAGCAAAAAGAGAAATGATATGGATGTAAATAATTCAAGTTGGAAAGAGATAGGTAGGTAACTATTATAGAACCGAGATTCAATAATGAACACTTTCAAAAGAGAGAATTTAGTGATGGGCGATATATCGCGAACTGTGATTTAATCACTGATATTAAAAAATCACAAGTAACGACTGTGAATAAAGTTGGAAGAAAAGCGTGACCTGATCACGACTTTCCATATATCAATATATTCTTGACGATATAAATATCTTGTTTGCGACCATATGTATAACACGTAAAGCAAACGATTCCGTGACTTAACGATATTAGGTATAGGTACGCGTTTCACAAGATAGATTGATCTAGCGCGTCTCATACTATATAGATATTTATTTACTTATCTTTTTATATTTTTTATTCACTGGCAATTAAAGGTAGGGTCGTGGGGGAACATTTCTGTTACAAGAACACCTACTAAAACCATGCGTTAAAATATTTTTTTGATTAAATATACTAGCAATTTTATTGCAAATATTGAACATCCACGTCTCGGCATGGCATATAATAAAAATATGGAATTCGACAATTTTGTGTTCTTTTTGATTTTTAAAATTGTGAAATGCTTAGCTCCAAAACATGTTTTAGATAATTGTGTTTTTGTTGGAGAGAAATAACCACAACTTCTACATCGAAAACACATCGACTAACCATAGTACCTAGAAATCATCTTTTCTCAAAGGGTTTGCAATTTTGTAATCAACTGCGAAGATATGAGTATCCTATAGGTATATATAAAATGTGCAACAATTAATAAAAAAGTACAGTAAGTTGGCGAAGAGTATAATGGTTATATATAGCTTGTATATATACGTTAGAAGTGCTGCCTTATGCCGTTGACCAAAATTGTAAGGAAGAAGTAGGTAACAAATTTTTGATAAATATTTGAATGGGAGAAATACTTGAACTTTATTAAATCAAATATGTTTCCCATTAAATAATAGCAAATAAGAATAACTATATAAATAAACATTATATTCATTATTTAATTTGTACATTTTTATTAATTAAAATCCGAGGCTTTTATTAAAAAGGTTGCAACACTCTTATAAACAATAACCCAGCAAAAATTAAAATCCCTGATTGATAACTAGCAACCTAAAACCTAAATAGTTTATTGATGCTTCCGAAATGTTTACATCTTTGTATAACTTTACAAACATATGCTATTACGAAGTTCAAACAGGCGTCCCATTTAAAACTTTAGTGTTTTGGCTTTATCACCAATCCATGTCAGGTTACTCAGGTTAGTTGGATAAGCAAATCATAATATCAACATGTATGTATATGTAAATATCATACGTATTATAGGTATATCTACGGCTGCACAGATTACCAAAGTAGCGAATTCACCAATTCACCAAAATTAACAATATTTCCTATTCGCCGTATTATGAAAAGTCGTGATCACATCACGGTTTAAATTCACTGATATCAGAAAATCACAGTCACGATTCACGTTGTGATTGAAAAATCACGATATCGCCCATCACTAAGAGAGATCAACTCAAAGAATTAAATTCTTTGGATCAACTATTTTTTTTATACTTTGAGGAAGACGAAGGAACAGGAACACAAAAATTCAAAATTATCTTAAATAGCTAGGTTATACAACAGAAAAAATCGGCACCTACTATTTATCATATATAAAAAGTTGAGTTAAAATAAAATAGTCATAGATACTAATCTCATAAATCCCCTTTTAAACATTATAACTAGTAATCGTCAATTGCAAATCAGAACTGTTCTAACCTAATACACAGCTCGTTTCTTAAAGAAACACTTGCCATTTAACCACGGAAAGCCGCATAGATTACATTAGATACTGTTCTCATAAATTCTCATTGACGTGGTATAAGTAAATATTTGGATTTACAAATGTATACTGTTTAAAATATTTGGTTGCTTTATTTCTGATATAATTTAATTTTTAAATTAGATCCGCATTCATACTGATAAAGACTTATATAATTTCCAATATGAACAACAAATAGATACTCGTAGAAACTGCTCTCATCAATTCTTTCGAAGGGATACCAAATGCATACCTGGAATTTCGGACCAAATCGTAATAAGTAAGGAACAATTTGTTACTGGTCAAACCTCATCACAATTATTTTCGGAAAATGACATAAATACTTTTAGAAATTGGTGGCATATAACTCCATTCAAAGTGATTAAATATGTATTTGTAATTGCAGTTGAAAGCTAACCTTTCTTTTTACCCATTCAAGATAATGCAAACAAGTTTAATATATTATTGAAAAGAAACATAAATACTTATAGAAACTGATCACATAAATTCCTATTTAAACATTATAACTAGTGATCTTCAATTCCAAATCAAAACAGTTTTAACCTAAGGCAGCTCGTTTCTTAAAGAAACACTTGCCATTTATACACGGAAAGCCGCATGGATTACATTAGATACTGTTCTCATAAATTCTCATTGACGTGGTATAAGTAAATGTTTGGATTTACAAATGGATACGGCTTGACTCATTTTGCTGCTCTATTCTGGTAGAAACTGATAACAATTTCAACAGCGACTTTATCCAATTCTTATAGAAACTTATTGACCGTATAGGTTCTCATACATACTTATTAATTTTTGATAATGTTCAATATGGATTGGTGAGATTTTTTTGACAGGGAAATGCGACAAACATAAAACAAAAGAAATACGAACAACAACCTAACAGAAAATTAAACTATAAAATTAGATTATTATATTATTTAATTGGTTAGATTACCAAGTATTAGATAATACTACCAGGCAATATTTTTAGATAAAATGAACCTCATAATAGGTACCTATAATACGTATGTATAAAGGTTGTGTATGTACACGCTAAAAATGTTGTGTTGTAGTAAATCAGAAACCCCGAGATGTGACGTAGAATGTTTGCATTTCTGAGATGTGACGTAATTGATAAGAAAGAATATGAGAAATTCCCCTATATCACGTAATAAATAATAATTTCCTATTTATGACGCAAAAATAAGGAAGTGGGAACTCGGAAGTCGGAATGGCACCACCGGGCTTCCGTAATTTCTATTTAATCAATGGTAATATATGATATAAAAGCTGCTTTCGTTTGCAGTGAACATAACAAACAGTTTGTTCCAAAGAGTTTAATAACTAGAGAAGACAAGCCTTGGATTTGCCGGGGGTCGCGATTTGGTCACAGCATGCTGTGATTTGGTTGTCTTAGAAACGTTAGGCTCTTCCTCCTTGTCGCAGAACTCGTACCCTCTCTCTCCACTGTTTTACAAAGCAATACTGCGCTTTGATTTCACAAATACCACAGAGCTCTCTGCCACAGAGTATCAAATACCGTCAATTTTTAATCTTTGTTTTGAATAGCGTTCGGCTTTATTTACAATTACAAGTATAGTGTTTTCTCAAATTTTTCTTCTGTTTATAAGGTTTAATCTGTTTATCACGAAAAATGTTACTGAGACATTAATTTTAAATATGGTACAATTTAAGAAAAACTTGAAAGAAAAGCTACATATTATATAAAGATCTGGTGAAGTTTATAAATTAAGAGTGAAAGTTCAAAGTGTAGTTTTCATCGATGATGATCTGCGGACTAAATGTACCTATTGTTTTAAACTATATATTGCGGTTATTTAAAAACTACTCAGTGCTGAATTTTTTAATATTTGAAACCTGAGTCTAAGCACTGACCTAAGTCCATTTTCGCAGTTTTGTAATGTAAAACAACAGAATTGAGTAGTTTTTAAACACCACACGATATATTTTAAAACAATACAGATCACTCAATGAATTTAGTATAAATGCCATCTAAGTTATATTAGAAATGTTAAACTTGTTGATAATAAACAGTTATATATTTAGTAAATATATTTTTGTTTAATTCTCATTTACAGACATGAATGTAGAAGTTCAGAGTAGTCAGCATTCAACTTACTGCTAACGATAGTAATGACTGATAAATAAAACAATAAAAGGAAAGGAGAATATTTAATAAAATACATAAATTAGACAATAATAAAATATGACATGACAAAAAGTTCTTACAGAAATTACAACGATTTGCACAGCTCCGTGCATAAATATACCATAGACGATGAGTGAACCGTCAGATAAATTGTGTCTACCTTATTATAACTAAGTCCTTTGTTTCTTTTCATGAGTAATTTTACAAAATCTACGGATTGTATATCGCACAATGGTTAACTGCTTAGCCATAGCCATTTTTACTGCTAAAAAACTAAAAGGAGTGACGTCTTATCGCCTCACTCTGTACCTTATAAATTGCAAATCAGGCTAGCGAACGTGTTTTGCCTGTATCTGCAACACAATTACAATGAGTACTAACAACTCATTTGGATCGACTGGATCTGCAATAATCCAAGGAATGATGTTTTTGTTGACAATGTAGTGAGACCATAACCTAAAAAATGGATGTGTTAGTATTTATTCATAAAACAACCTTAAATTATGCAAGTACATGGCGAAAATGATTTATGATTTATAACTAATCCTTACCTTTGCGATAATAAGCTGTTATCTTGTAAATTTCTTGGAGAGAACTTCTTTCACCCAACTACTAACAAATTGGTTATAAACTTCGTCTTTTCAATGCCTTGTACTCATTCTTTTAACTATGCACTCCTTTCAAAAATCATGTAATTACAATATATGTATGTCTAATATATTCGGAAATACATCGGCATCTGTACTAAGGTCTTCTTTATTTAAATATATAGCGATTTAAATTGATAGCACCAACTTTCTTCCATACACTGATCCTGTACATCATAAGGTAATTTCGTAAAATATAAACTCATCTCCATCTTAACAAACAAAATTCGCCACATGAATTGATTAAACATAATTGTAGATGTTAAATAATCCAAAATTAAGTTTTAAAACATCACAGAATCCACAAAATATACAGTTAAAACAACACGTTCGATCGGCGAATTACACAATGGCGGCTATTTGTTTTCCCTCAGGTCTGAAAAGTTGACATGACATCAGCGCACGTCATACTACTCATAAGGTTTGTTCATTTGTGTTGCTAGAATGAGATCAACTAATTTTAAAAAATCACATTTTAGCAGGTTATTTTGACAAATGACAGCATTTTCAATCAAAACAATTCAAAACACAAACGAACACGTGAAAGGTGGTATGTTGCAGGATTTCGAATTTTGTAGGGTTATACAATATTGCACCTACCGCTAATTCATAATTAATCACCTTGCAAAAAAAATATATATCTATAAATATTAATAATTTAAGTAGGCAAAGGTACCTTATTAATTATATTTTACTCAATATTACAAATTTCACTCGCCCTTGGTTTTCAGAATGTAATGATCATCTTGCACAACCCTTACGATGGCATTTAAAATAACATCTCCCTGTTCCTTGGACATTTTTAATAAATAAATACATATAATTTATTTTACTTGCCGTTTATTGTTTGTTTACCAAGGATTGAGAGGTTATATTTCCTGCTCTGATTTTATTGCTCGGACTCCTGAGCTCGAGCAAGAAATCAGTGATTTATTTGATCTCAAGCAAGTTACTCGACACAAATGAACAAAACCAGATCATATGATCTGACACAAATGAACGACATAATTTATGATTTAGTTGCTCAGATCTGCTTCCAGCAACACACATGAACAAACCTATACTGTCATTGCATTAGGTTTGTTCATTTGTGTTGCTAGAATGAGATCAACTGATTTTAAAAAATCACATTTTAGCAGGTTATTTTGACAAATGACAGCATTTTCAATCAAAACAGTTCAAAACACAAACGAACACGTGAAAGGTGGTATGTTGCAGGATTTCGAATTTTGTAGGGTTATACAATATTGCACCTACCGCTAATTCATAATTAATCATCTTGTAAAAAAATATATATCTATAAATATTAATAATTTAAGTAGGCAGAGGTACCTAATTAATTATATTTTACTCAATATTACAAATTTCACTCGCCCTCGGTTTTCAGAATGTAATGATCATCTTGCACAACCCTTACGATGTCATTTAAAATAACATCTCCCTGTTCCTTGGACATTTTTAATAAATAAATACATATAATTTATTTTACTTGCCGTGTAGGTATTGTTTGTTTACCAAAGATTGAGAGGTTATATTTCCTGCTCTGATTTTATTGCTCGGACTCCTGAGCTCGAGCAAGAATTCAGTGATTTATTTGATCTCAAGCAAGTTGCTCGACACAAATGAACAAAACCAGATCAGATGATCTGACACAAAGGAACGACATATTTATGATTTCGTTGCTCAGATCTGCTTCCAGCAACACACATGAACAAACCTATTAATGCATTGCAATCGTTACCTCCCCTCATGTACTGTGCGACAAAGAGAAAACGAACTGTGTGAGAAGGATGAGAAGACTACAGTCTACCGGCTGCTTATACATTACGCTTATGGAGCTTGTCTCCTCTATTTGTTAAACTCTTTGGTTTGTTCATTTGTGTTGATTTATATAGCAACTTTGAAACGCGTCATCTCTCTCACACTCACATTATTTGTGATAGCACTGCTTGAAGCTGCTTTAAATCAACACAAATGAACAAACCTATACAGTATTTTAATGAACAGTGATCATATGATCATACAAAATTGCATGGTAGGGGCAGAGACAACACATGAAACAGGTTCGTTATGATTACGAATCGCTCTGCCGAACGAAAGCAGCTAAAATTGCATGGTAGGGACAGAGACAACACATGAAACATGTACCATATGATTACGAATCACTCTGCTGAACGAAAGCAGCTAAAGGTCGCATGCAGCGGACGTAACAGTTGTGTAACTGTAGCGGTAACGTCCTCTGACGGATACGCTATTGTCTGAACATGATGAAGAGCGGTCGCCATTTTTGGTAGCGTTAATCATTTGTGCTACAAGTTGTGAGCGGTGAGCGGTTGCGTAGAATATTCAAAAAATAAACAAAATGAATACCAACACAATTTATTATATCCATGATGGACAGCTTCTGGAAGTTGAGGGGACTGATGCCTATTTGGCCAATTACATCAATGTAGTTTGAAGTTATGCTCACATATACCTAACCTAAAATACTGACTAAATTGTCATTTTACCAAAAGAAATATAACATTTGGTAAACAGGCATAGCTTACCGTAAGAGATTTCCTTAAAATTGTAAAACTACTTTCAAATTTCAAAGACGTAAAAAAAAATATAATTTTGACATCTGATCAGAAAAATTCTTCGTTCAGAGAACGTTCCAACGGTAACAGTAGCGGTAGCGGAGCGTTTTATGCTACGTCCGCTAAATGCAACCATTGTAAACAAGCTTAATATTAGCATTGATTAAATAGAAATAGATACTTATTCCCGTAATTATTGGAGAGTGGCGGTACCTATCGATGAATGTCCGAAGCAACGTAATCCCATAATAATGTGGCACTCGACAAAACAGTTGACTTTCCCTCTGCTCTACCGCTAACGTCTGAGCGCCGAGCTCGGGTAAGCCCCGCCTACCGTAGTACGCGATATTACTTCTTGCTACCATTGATAATTCAATAATGATCATTATTTGTACTAATCGTGTACTAATCTTTGAAAACATCCAGTGGACGCTCATCACAGAGAGGAAGAGAGAGAGAGAGACGTGTCTGTCTTCTTAGCGTCAAGTGATCATTGTTCAGCGATTTTTACAAATAAATGTACCTACTATAATACAATTAGAGGAGCGAATTCGAGACTCTATCGTGCCGTTTTTTTTTCTGGCGTCAAACATGGTAGGTTTTATTAAGCATGTCACTGGACATATCAAATCGTATTTCACGACATTTTTTCGTGGTCTGGACCTTCTTAAATTAAAAAAATGGGAAAAGTATTTTAAATAAAATGTGTTTTTTTTTGTTTCCACCGTCATATCTTCAAAACTAATGTTTCTATCGACGCTGTTTTTTTTTTCAATTAAAGTACACACAATAGCGCTTTTAACTGTACTAATTGTTTTTACACAGTTCGCATTTTAATTTCCTTAAAAAGTAGGAAAACTAGATATTTGAATTTTACGTATTACAATTTTCACCAATCGATAAACTTTTTTATTTTTGAAAATTTGTATACACAGTGAAGCAAATGTAGCCCAAACATTAGAAAAGTTTTTGATAAAATTATCGGAAGTTGTACGTATCAATGTACTTAAAAAACTCTGAAAAATTCAAATGGATATCTTTTAAGGTTTTTGCAAAAAGCAAATTTGTTTATTAAAAATATGATGTCGTAAAATTGTCCAAATTTTTTTTTAAGCACCGTAGACTAATGACCGAAAATGGATTATCTTCTGTACAAGTTGTACCATCAAGTATATTTTAAAATTAATTGATTTTCACAGATTTAATTGCTTAAAATCGGATTAGAAAAACACGTACATTTTCGCGTTATAAACAAATAGAGTAACTCAATTATTTTTAATCGTACTCCATTATTGGGACTAGGACCATTTGAAAGCTACGATTTTTCTGCGAATTTTAAAAGAAAAGAGAATGTTTAAGCCGCTTGTGAGCTGAGATAATTTTTTATTTTTCTTATACTCACAGCTGATTCAATTATTGACATTTGTATTTAAAATTAACACATTAAATAGATCAAGACCTGCTCTGCATTGTGTAACAATTTCAAATGAATATATGATGCAGCTAAGTCTTTCGCTTTGGAAAAGACGTTTTTAAAAAGATTTTAAAAAGTCAAAAGTTCACAACTCAAAGAAATTAACTTATTTATTTTATAGTGTTACAATTAAACACATGTGGCAAGTTCGAGAATGGATATAAATCTAATGAGCTCTATAGCAAAACTCCTATTTATAAGCTAGGTATTTATTGTCTAGTAAGCAGCATGCATCATGTGGCCATTAGGTAACATCAGCATAATGTAGATAAGGATGCTCACATAACTCCTCCATCCCTAAGCTGAAAAAATAAAGGATTTTGTTTTTTCAGTATTTTTCGATGAATTCTCAGGGGGTGTGTCCTGGTTCTCTCGTTCGGCATCTTTCTTAAAGCTGAACAATGTGTGAAACATTTTTTGTTTCTTAGGGTAGATAAATTTCAGAAAGCAAATTAATAAAATAACTGAAAGAAATGTTTATATTATGACTTCTGAAATGATGACGAAGTTATAATAACGGAGCGTGGCAGGTCTCGCTGGATATAGGCGGGCAGAACGTATTAATTGCTTGTCGGGTTAACTAATATGTTTGTTCAGATTAAATTCTTACTTTGCATTGTTATTACTACTTATTATAAAAATAAATTATAAACAAAGTCTAACAGTTTGCAGCGGTGGGATAGAGACGCTCTATCCGAAGTGAAAGTTTCGTGATTGTTATTTGTGAGAAATAAATAAACAAAAATACAAGTGACCATAAAACGAAAATGGGCAAACGAAGACGTCGTTCGCGTAGTTCGTCCAGTAGCACATCGTCAGATAGTTCATCGTCAAGTTCATCATCTAGTGAACGTGATACAGGGCGTTTTAAGCGTTCTAAAACGAATAAGACAAGAAGTATTCCTAGATCGGTGGGCAAACGTTGTCCTCGGTCAGGAAATCACTCTGATGAGCATAACAAAAATTGTGTTGACCTGGATAAAGAGTCGCAACGTGCGGGCTCTAAAGGAGAGAGAATTCACCAATTAGAGGAACTTGTTAGAAAATTACTAGATGAGCAGGATGCGAAAGAAAGCGTTACGCGTATTTCTATTCGATCGGATTGCATTCCCGAATTTTCTCCAGGTAAGCCAAATACTTCTATTAATAAGTGGCTTGCTAAAATTGATCAGCTTGCGGAAATAAATCGATGGGATGAAAAGACTACAATATATCATATGCAAGCAAGGCTGGTTGGCTTAGCTAAAACTTGGTATGAAAATTTAGATACTTATAAATATTCTTGGGTCGAATGGAAAAATATGCTTTTACGTGCTTTCCCTGACCATGTTGATTTTCCAAGTGCATTAAAAGAACTAGTAAAAAGAAACAAACTTGTTCATGAAACTTGGACTGAATATTATTTTGGGAAAATGCAGTTATTAAGACAATGTGAGATAAGTGGCAAAAATGCTGTTGCTATGCTTATCGATGGTATTCCGGATTATGCCATTCAATCAGGAGCAAAGGCTGGACGTTATCAAAATCCTGAGGACCTTTATCGGGAGTATTTATCGACTCTGAGTATTGATAAAAGGCAAAGTGATGAAACAGTTTCAATTCGATCGCAACCTACCAAATTTCAGAAAAAGGAAGTTTCCGATCTAAGAATGAAGTTGAACCATCATGGGAAAGGCCTAAAATGTTTCAATTGTCGTCAAACCGGACACACCCAAAATAAATGTCCCAAACCAAGGTTGGAATGTACAAATTGTAAACGACTGGGGCATACAGTCGAATTCTGTTTCAAAAATAAACCAGGTCCGTCGAAAAGAGATACACTAATTTGTCAAAGCAGCCCTGCAATAAACAATGATTGTTATGACGTAATATGTAAAATTAACGGACATGAATTGAGTGGTTATATCGATACCGGATGTCAAGTGGTCGCCATTAGAGAGAGGGAGGCCCGACAACTTAATCTAGTATGGGATACAGCCAAGCAAATTTATGTAACTGGCTACGCCGGAGGAAGGATAAAAACATTGGGTACCGTCTCAGCAGCTGTGGAGGTGGATTTGATTAAAGCCGATGTCCCCTTGGTGGTTGTACCCAACGGACTGCAAAAGATGGCAGTTTTGATAGGTCAGCCATTTATAAATAGGGCCAACGTGGTTCTCGTTGTTAAGGATGGCCAGTTAAGACTGTTCGATTCCAGTTACGCACAGCTGCCAGAAATCAATACATTACCAACTCCAGGCAAAGTAAAGTTAATGGCAAAGGAAAACGTTTCCATTGCTGCTAATCATGTCGGAGTGGTACACTGCATTCAAGATTCCGAATACAAAGGAGATCTATTTATAGAACTACGAAAAACCATGGTACCCTGCAAAGAATATGTTCTACCTCGCTGCGTGGTATCAGCAAATGAACCATATGTCCCAATTTTAAATGTGTCCGGCCAAACTCTGAATTTCTTTACGAAACAAGTAATTGCACGAGGAGTACCTTGCTCATTGGATACGAGTACTGAGGCTCGCCAGGTAAATACTCTTAAGGTTGACGCCGACGATTTACAAAAATTCACGATTACTGATATATTACCGCACATGAATACTGACTTATCAGACGATAATAAATTCAAAATTTTACACCTACTTAATAATTACCGAGACGTCTTCGCACAGAATGTATACGAGCTAGGGGAAGCCCGGGGGGTTGAAATGTCAATTCGTTTAAAAGACGACCAGCCGGTAACGTATCGGCCATATCGTCTATCATTGAGCGAAAGAGAAAAAGTACGTTCAATGGTTGACGAATTGCTTTCAGCCAAAGTTATAAGAGAATCGAGCTCACCTTTTGCTAGTCCGATAGTCCTTGTTAAAAAGAAAACTGGAGAAACCAGAATGTGTGTAGACTATAGGGCATTAAATGCAAAGACGATAAAAGATTGTTATCCCCTTCCTCGGGTGGATGATAATTTGCTAGCTCTTACTGGCTCCAAGTACTTTACAAGTTTGGACATGGCTAGTGGGTATCATCAGATTAAAATGGCAGACGATTCTAAACACATGACAGCATTTGTGACACCAGATGGCCAGTATGAGTATCTCAAGATGCCTTTTGGTCTGGTAAATGCTCCAGCAGTGTTTCAGCGTACAATAAATCAAGTATTGGGTACGATGAGATTTTCGACTGCTCTAGCGTATATGGATGACATATTGATACCTTCACCCACTATTGAAGCAGGTCTTGCGGCTCTAGAAAAGGTTCTAGATACCTTGCGAAATGCTGGCCTAACGTTAAGGCTAAAAAAATGTCAGTTTTTCCAAAAAAAAAATCGAGTATCTGGGGCACGAGATTAGTTTGGAGGGCATACGGCCTGGAGTTGTTAAAATTGAGGCCGTAAAAAGGTTCCCAACCCCGCGAAACGTTCACGAGGTTAGGCAATTCCTAGGTCTTTCCAGTTACTTCCGAAAATTTGTGAAGAATTTCGCACATATCGCACAGCCACTGACGAAGTTGGTCAAAAAGGATGTTAAGTTTGACTGGAACGCAGAACAAGAAAACGCATTTTGTAAGCTGAAAGACATATTGACAAACAGGCCTGTACTGGCTATATACGACAGCAGCCTTGAAACGGAAGTACATACTGATGCCTCAAAGTGGGGGGTAGGGGGATTACTCCTACAATGGCAAAAAGACCATAAATTGAAGCCAGTATTTTACTTTAGTCGACAAACTAGTAAGGAAGAACAAAGGTATCATTCATATGAGCTTGAGGCAATGGCTGTGGTAAATACATTGCAGCGATTCAGAATATTCCTATTAGGCCTACGTTTCAAAGTTGTCACAGATTGCAGTGCTCTAAGAACAGCAATGTCTAAGCGAGACTTGATACCTAGGATTGGTCGATGGTGGTTAACAATTCAGGAATTCGATTTCACAGTTGAATATCGCCCAGGAACGAAGATGGCACATGTAGATGCACTCAGTCGTAACCCAGTAGAGCCATACGATGGCCATGATGAAATTGAGATATTAAACGTTAATATCTCCGAAGATGACTGGGTTTTAGCAGCGCAAATGCAGGATGAAAGATGTAAATATTTACATGGTGTTTTATCAAAGAAACCGACAGACTCAGAGGAGAAACAAATTCACAAAGATTATATCTTGAGAAACAATCGCATTTACAGAAATACGATAAATGGCCCTAAGTGGGTCGTTCCAAAAGCAGGACGGAGATGTGTTACAATGTACCATCACGATGGTGCAGGACACTTTGCATTAGAAAAAACAATCAAGTATATAAGTCAAAATTATTGATTTCCAAATATGCGGAAATATGTAAACAATTACATATCTCATTGCCTAAACTGTTTGTACAATAAAGAGCCAAGTGGAAAAAAAGAGGGTGTTTTGCATCCCATTGGCAAAGTGCCAACTCCTATGGATACTTTGCATATAGACCATGTTGGTCCTTTTGTGAAAAGCACTAGAGGTAATACGTACCTAATTGTTGCTGTAGATGCATTTACGAAATTTGTCTTCATGAGAGCCGTGCGAAGTTCACGAGCCGGCCCTGTTATAACGTTTTGTGAGAGTATTATCGAAACGTTCGGTGTACCAAAACGAATCATATGTGATCGAGGGAGTTGCTATACGAGCAAAAAGTTTGCAACATTTACTCAAAAGTTGGGTATAAAGGTAGTTTTCAATGCAACCGCTACTCCCAGGGCTAATGGACAAGTTGAGCGGTACAACAGGACAATTTTAACGTCTCTGTCTAGTACCGTGGAAGATGAGACAAAATGGGATCAATCTATTGGCCAAATACGATTTGGTTTAAATTCTGTAGTAAACAAAACTACTGGGAAAAGTCCCTATGAATTAATGTTGGGCTATAGACCACGAGGTGTACACGGATCATTTTTAAGCACGGCTATAACGGAAGACTTTCACGATAAAGATATTACATCGACACGTAACGCAACGTGTACAAAGATTAAAGATAGTCAGGCCATGCAAAAGAAATATTACGATTCTAAACGCAAGGAAAGTCACCAATATCGTATAGGGCAGCAAGTAGTATTACGAAAGAAAATAGCTACCAACGAGGGTCAAAGTAAAAAGCTATTGCCCAAATATAGTGGTCCTTATACTATAACTAAAATATTAGATCATGATCGCTACGTAATCGAAGACCTGTCAGGTACACGACGATCACGTAAATCGTATACGGGGGTATGTTCTTCCGATAAATTGAAACCCTTTTCCGTAACGTATGGAAGTAGTACTGACACGGACGATTCCAACGTGGACAAAAACGAATGTGACGTCACTAACGTGAACAAACGTGTTCAAAAACGATGTACAGACGTTGTATCTTAAACGTATAATTATTTTGGACAAACGTTGCCATAATGTATAATGTAAACGTTACAAATAAACAGTTTTGAGTTATTGCCGAAACGGGGTTGCCGAGGGGAATAATGAATGTGGAGCATATGTGCGCAGTATGCCATACATTTATTGATTTGGACTCGGTAACTACTAAGATGTGCGATAACTGTAAAACTGTCTAATCTCATAAAAAACTAAGCCACTTTTCCAATGACTATTATTAATATTATTATTAAATTCTGTAACAATATTCTATTTTTAAAAGAACATAATATGTACTTTTATTATTTGCTATTGAAAACATATAATGTTTCAAGGAAAAGAGGCTCATTTATTAATATTGTTAGTAAAATGCTTATGTAGATTTTGTTCTGTTTAGGTTACGACTTCAGAAATTCAGCGTGGTTTCCGAGGACGGAAATTTGAGTAGCGTAGCCGACTGAAAGAAATGTTTATATTATGACTTCTGAAATGATGACGAAGTTATAATAACGGAGCGTGGCAGGTCTCGCTGGATATAGGCGGGCAGAACGTATTAATTGCTTGTCGGGTTAACTAATATGTTTGTTCAGATTAAATTCTTACTTTGCATTGTTATTACTACTTATTATAAAAATAAATTATAAACAAAGTCTAACATAACAATAATTATAGATAAACATATATATAAGTCCGTATGATCACTTCTGTTAATGTCACTAATTGTCTTTAGTTCGTGTAAATGGGTTTCGTCAGCCATGCGTTTGATGTCTGCGAGTCGATTCACTTCTATTTGTTTGTAGGGGATGACTTCTTTGTTGTTCTCCTTGGTGGACAATGTTCTCACTGGGAGGATTTCCAAGGGTGTTCCAGGGATGAAACCGGCAATGTTGTAGAATTCATGTCCATGGATAGATATACTACATTTTTGGGGTATATATATCAGATGGGGTTGGTCAATGATATTGTAACCATGTTCTCCGCATTGCTTTTCTATTGTCATCTTAGTGGCTGGTATGGCTAATACATAGGCGTTGTTTATTCGTTCCACAATGTCATTTTTTATGACGACGTCTGTAGTTTGGCAGGGTGCTGATCCAGCGCCGCTAAGTATTTGGGGTAGGCAATCTCCTTGTGATACGGTTTGTGTCACATGATACAAACACAGGTCCTCGATACGTGGGCATGGTAGTTCTTCATAGTGGTGTTAAGTCGAGTTTACAAGGATAAATGGTTTTAGGGGGATTATGGTTTTATTTAGAGCGGGTATAGGGAATAGGTGGTAATAATCGTATAAACCTTCGCTCAAAATAGGGAAGTGAAATATGAAGCATATGGTTTGCTTTACATAATAAATTTCTGTTTTTATTAATTCGTAATAACTCTGAATGTTTTTAAATTCTGGGGTTCCCTCGATATACAGGGTATTCATTATCCTTGTCAGATCTATTAGATCATTAATAGGTAGAATAGCACTATGTATTGATTCTAGGTGTGCAAATAATATTGCATCTTGTATGTTGTCTAGTATGGTAATTAACGATAAACAATCTATAATCATATTGTCTAGATAATTTTGCAATCTTAAAAATAGTGTAAATTTATTCAAGCTTTGTTCAATAGTTCTTATTCTAGTATTTATTTGATTTTGATTAATAGTGATTTTTTCGAATGTTGATATTGTTTCGTTCATGAAATTGTTTGTAATTGTTAAATAATTTTCTAAATCTGTATGCATCTCTTTCTGGTTTGACTCTAGGATGGATATAGCGTTGTCGTATCGTTTTGCGTCGTCCGAATCTAAGGTGCCAAAGGCCCATTTGGAAGCTTTTCCAGTTATATTAAAAAGGCCTCTTTTTGTTCGAGTATTTCCCAACGGTTTTATGTTTTTCAGTTTATTTTCCGCTTGATTTAGTAAGTATTCTAGATGTTCATATATATTATTTAATTGCGGATATAGTTCGTCGTTTACGTTTATAATGGGTTTTATTGTTTTCATATTTATTTTTATGCTTAATATGGGGGCATCAAAATTTGTTAAATCAATGTATTTTATAAATGAATGTTTTTGTGAAGTGGTTCGGGCTTTGCCTAACGAAAAAGGAAGGATAGGGTTAGAAATTTTGTCTATCTTGATTTGTGCTTGTACTAGCGACGTCAGGTACAATATGGCTAGTAGTCCCAGCATCTGAAACAGGTAATTTTCCTTTTAGATTTCTGGCTGGTTTAAGCGTAGATTTGTGGCGTGTGCCTTTTGTTGTTAATATTTTATTTTGTTGGTCTTGAACGACCATAACTGATTCGTAGGGAGTAGCGATTTTATTTCTGAGAGTTAATTTTGCATACGCGGTTTTGTGCGTGGTAATCGGTTCTGGTTCATTTCTATTTTCGTTGACTTTCGAAAGGTCTTTACTCTTTTCGTTATTCTCGTTAACCATTTTTTCTATTATTTGTAAGTTTGTACTGTGTCTGTTAACGTAATCATTAATAATGTCGTGTTCGGACATTTCGAATGCCGTTTTATTATCGAAATCTCCTTTTATAATTTGAAAAGGTGTGAATTTTGTTGCTGAATGCATGGAGTTATTATATCCTAAAATCGCGTAACTCATTAACGTTTCGATCGTTTGTGTCTTGTTTAGTCCCGTATTTAATATACGTAGTCCTTCTAGTATAGTAGAGTGAAATCGCTCTATAGGGGATTTACTACCGGGATTTCTTACAGTTGTAAAGTGTAATTCGATACTATGTTTAGCACAAAATTCTTCGAATAAATGATTTTTAAATTCGGTTCCTAGGTCGCAAGTGATTTTTCTGGGGATACCGTAGTGTGACATGTATTTTAGTAAACCTTCGCAAACATGAGTAGCTGTAAGGCAAATAGGGTAAGCTTGTCCGAAACGGCTAAAACTATCTATTACAGTTAAAAATTTCTGTTTGCTCACAACAAATGTGTCTATGTACAAATGTTCAAAAGGACGATGTCCAATAGGGGTTGACTGAAATACAATTTTATGTGGATGTCGTTCATATTTTGTTTTCTGACAGGTGACACAAGTATTTATGTAATTTATTACGTCATTGTTTAAATTAGGCCAATAATACAGATTTCGCAGGGCGAGGGTGGTTTCGTTAATACCGCGATGTACAGTTTTTTGTTCGTGGTGGTATTTGATTTTTTCTTGTTGCGATTCTGGTTTTTCGATATCGTCAACGTAGTTATTTGTCTGTACTAATTTGTAAGCAGTATGTTGAAAATGTCGCTGCAAAATGGGAATTATTTCTTGCATAATCCGTTCGTCAATTAATATTCCGTATAGTGTTTTAGGTTTTACATATTCTTTAAAAGTTTTCACTACTTCGTTTTCAAACATGTCTTTATTTCTACTAGGAAAAACTATCTGATATCTAGTTTTTGTCCCGAATGGTTTTGCGAGTTTTACGTGGGTACAGGTATTGTCTTTACTAGCTGTAATCATTAGTTGATTTTTAAATGTATTTATTGCATTTTCTGAAATGGGAATATTTAATATTGGGTTTTCGGTTGCAGAATGTATTGTTTCATTTGACGCCTGTGATCTAGGGGGGCAAATTTGCGTATCCGAGATTACATTAATTTTCGGAGTGTTCTGCACTGTTAAGTCGGCGGGGGAAACATCTTCGTCTGATCGAAATTCTAGATCAATTAAGTCATCTAATGTTAATTCAGGGAAATCGGTTTCTAATTTGTTTTGATCCGAATCGTCTATATTGCCGTCAATAGATTTGTTTTCTATTGGATGTATTTCAGGCTGAATTTCAATACGCGAGAGAGCGTCTGCTACTTTATTTTCTTTACCCTTTTTGTATATTATGTCATAGTCATATTCCATTAATTTTAGACGCCATCGCATAAGGCGACTGTTTGGCTCTTTCAAGTTATTAACCCACTGTAGGGGTTTGTGGTCTGTGACTATGGTGAATTTTCGGCCAAATAGGATTGGACGCCAGTATTTTGTAAAATTCACGATGGATAATAACTCTTTTTCTATAGTACTGTAGTTTATTTCCGCAGGGTTAAGGGTGCGACTAGCGTATGCTACTGGTTTATCATTACCCATAGTTCCTTGTGATAAAACCGCCCCGATTGCGTAGTTACTAGCATCGGTGGTGAGTATAAAAGGCTTAGTGAAGTCGGGGTATTGTAATAATGGTTCGTTAGTAAGTATGTTTTTACAGGTCTCGAATGCTGATAAAAATTCAGGTGAATGAATAACTTTTTCGCCTTTTTTCAAGCACTTCGTAAAGGGTTTTGTGATCTTTGCAAAATCCTTTATGAATTTTCTATAAAATCCAAGAAGTCCTAAAAATGATTTTATTTCACGTGCTGTTCTAGGAATAGGAAAGTTTTTGATGGCTCGGATTTTGTTGGGATTAGGTTTTATACCTTGTGGTGTAATAACATGTCCTAAAAATTCGACGTTCTGTTTTAAAAATTCCGACTTGTCTAATTGTATTTTTAATTTAGCCTCTCTCAATTTTGAAAATACTTGTTTTAGATTTTGAATATGTTCCTGAAGGGAAGTACTGAAAATAATTATGTCGTCCATGTAGACTAAACATATTTTATTTTGAAGTTCTCGTAAAACATGGTCCATCACACGTTGAAACGTGGCTGGAGCATTCTTAAGGCCAAATGGCATACGCAAATATTCGTAATGGCCATTTTCGACGTTGAATGCCGTTTTTTCAATACTATTTTGTTGCATCTCGATTTGGTGGAATCCGCTAGCTAAATCTAAAGTTGTAAAATAATTACACTTGCCTAATTTGTCAAGTATATCGTCTATGTTTGGTATCGGGTATCTGTCGTCTATAGTTTTTTCGTTTAGTCGCCTATAGTCAACTACAATACGCCATTTCTTTATTCCGGATGCGTCAGCCTTTTTTGGGACTATCCAAATCGGACTGGACCAGGGTGATTGACTTGGTCTAATAATGCCGTCTTTTAACATCTTGTTAATTTGTGTGTTTACTTCGGTTTTGTGATAATGTGGAAACCGATAAGTTTTTACATGAATGGGGATCTCGTCGTTGGTTTTTATTTCGTGTTTTACTTTGTTGGTAAATGATAGTTTTTGATCAGGGTGATGAAAAATATCGGGAAATTTATTTATAAGTTTTAATATTTGTTCGCGTTCTTCCTCGTTCATATGACTGGTTCTAATTAAGTCATTTAAATTTTTATGTTGGCTTGTTTGACTAGAATAATCGGGTAATGCATCTTCAATATTATAAATTTCAAATTTTTCAGGATCATAAAGTGTGACATCAAAAGGTGTTCTAATTTCTACACATGAAGCCTGATCAGTATTATTTTGAATCTCAAATCTAGCACGAAAATTTTCTGCATAAGTTAAAGTTTCAGGAATGTATAGTCCGAAAAGATTTTGTTCGGGAACTAAAATATTTCCTTCACGTTTATTTACATAAAATAATTTATTAATAGTTTGATGGGGTGGTATTTCAATTTTTACATGCGTTTGCGTATGTTCTTCGCGATATTTGAACGGTATTTGAACTTTATCATTGTATAAAACTTGTTCTGTAAAATGCATTTGTAAATCTAATTTTCGTAATTCATCTAGGCCTATAATTCCGTCGAAGTAGTCTGAAAAAGGATATAACGTAAATTCTATTTCTTTATCTGACTGTAATTCTTTAAAAGCTGGTATTTTTGCTTTGTACACAGCTTCGCGAGCTTGGCCTATCGATTGTAATAACGAAGGTGCTTTATACATACAATTTGGAAAATATAATTCGGCTACAATTGGTCTCAACATGGAAACGTTACAACCGGTGTCGATTAATAATTTTAAATCGGGATTTGTCGTTTGTATGTATGGTAAAGCGTTTATATATGCATTAAATGTTATGTCTGTCTGTCTGTTTGAGGAAGTTTGAGAAAATTTGGATTCTCGAGATTTGGATCATAATTTGCATTGTCTATAGGGTCTTCTCTATATTCTTGGTTATATGGGTTGTGGTATTGGTCGGGTATTTGATATATTTCATTTTCAGCAATTGAATATTGATTATCGAAATTTTCGTTATTTTGTTCTTCAGAATAAAGGTAATTTGCATTTTCGGTATCGTATGTGACGTCGGATGGTTCGTCATTTATTGCGTGTAGCTCCTGAACAGTGTATTTAGGATTTTGGGTGCGTTGTACCCAAGGAAACTGTTGTCTCACCTGGCCAGAGGTAAGTCTCGGCTGTGGGTGATTTTGATAGTTTCTGTTTGTGGGGAAACTTTGCCGTGATTGTATTGACATGGGTTCAGGTGCATGTTGAGGGGTTCTATTCTGATTTGGTCTGAACACATTTTGTTTTTGTTGATTTCCGAAAACTTGGTTATTTGTGGGAAATCTAATATTCATATTTGGTCTAGGCTGAATTGGTATAGGTTGACTAGGAAAATTTTGCTGTGGTGGAAATTGCAAAAATTGGTTTTGATAATTATATTTATATGGTATTTGAGTCTGGAATTTGTTAGAATTTTGTTGCGTTATTTGTGTTTTAACAGGTTGTTTGTTAATTGAATTTTGGGTCTGAATTTGAGTTTGTATAAAGTTTTCATTTTCAATATACAAATTTATGGCTTCTTCTAATGCTTTAGGGTTTCTAGATCTAATAAAATCACAAGTTCGCATATTTAAATTCCGTAAAAAGACTTTTAGACTTTGGGACTCATATTGATCTATATAAATTAATTTTTGTTGTTGGGTAATTTCTGTGACAGGTTTTGAGTTTAATTTAAAACATAATTTACTGCGGTTTGTTTGAATCCGTCTAGCAAATTCAATAGGATTTTCGTTGTGTTTTATCGTCATGGTAAATAATGTTTGTTCTAAAATGTCTAGAGATCGGTTGTCTCCGAAAGTACTTCTGAGATTTTCTTTAATTAGTGCCCATGAATTTAATTCTGGACGAGCGCTTATTAACATACGGGCCCTGTCTCTTAGTTTACCCGCTATTATGCGTTCGACACATTTATTTAATCCGCGATCTGTGGTATTTCCGTATAGGTCATAAAATTCGTCAACCGCATTTATAAATGGTTCTAATTCGAGTTCCGTACCATCATAAGGTGCTATTGAGTCTGCATACAATTTCAGAACATTAATATTTATGACATTTTCAGTAGCCATTTCTGGGCTTTCTGTTTTTTCTGGTTCAGGTTTATCTAATGATAAAGAACTGAGTGAACAAAGTATTGAGTCTAATTGATTATTATCGTTCATGAGATGAAAAATATGATTTTACAGATGTTTTCTTATAAAAATTAAATATGATAGTAAATGATAAAATTTTGACAAGATCTGATCAAGAATTGTTAATTTTTGAAATATAAAATAATACCAAAAATTGTTACTTGTTTTATTTATGATGGTTCTTTGAAATTTGGAAACGGTTCACTTATTTTACGATGTGTGAAAATAACAAAGTTTTCAAGTTTCTTAAAATTACTTTTTCTTCTTAAATCTACGTTTCACGTGATTGTGAATTTGAACAAAGATGTTCTCACCTAATTAAATTTTTGAACAGAAATGTTCTCACCTAACTAAATTGTTGAACAGAAATGTTCTCACCTAACTAAATTTTTGAACAGAAATGTTCTCACCTAAACTAAACTTTTCTTGGGTTTATACGATATATACCCAGGAAGTGAACAAAGGAAAACAAACTCGACTTACTTTGATTAGAAGAGGTGTCTGCTGCCTTTGGAGAAGTTATCCACCTGGAACTGCACTTGGTTCTTCTTGCAAATCTACTCAATTCAACTTGCAGTGGCTGTTGTCAATTTCCTTGATGGAAAAGTTGCACTATGCACTCACAACACGAGGTTCTTTTATTTAAGTCTTAAGAAATCAAAATTTCACGTCGATTTCTGCACGATGCACGGACCGACGGACTTAAATCTACACCGACTGCGCCAGCTAAGTCTTTCGCTTTGGAAAAGACGTTTTTAAAAAGATTTTAAAAAGTCAAAAGTTCACAACTCAAAGAAATTAACTTATTTATTTTATAGTGTTACAATTAAACACATGTGGCAAGTTCGAGAATGGATATAAATCTAATGAGCTCTATAGCAAAACTCCTATTTATAAGCTAGGTATTTATTGTCTAGTAAGCAGCATGCATCATGTGGCCATTAGGTAACATCAGCATAATGTAGATAAGGATGCTCACATAACTATGCA